>JAIUJO010000907.1:25000-367500 GCA_023846275.1 Vanilla planifolia | reverse complement strand
TCTTCTTCTTCTTCTTCTTTGTCTTCTACTTCTCCTCCTAGTTCTTTTTCTCCTTCTTCTTCTTCTTCTTCTTCATCATCTTCTTCTTCCTCTTCTAATTTTTGTTCTTGTTATTACTCTTCTTGTTCTTGTTCTTGTTCTTATTATTCTTCTTCTTCTATTACTACTACTTCTTCTTCCTCTTCATCTTCATATTCATCCTCTTCTTCTTCTTCTGCTACTTATGCATCTTCTTCTTATTCCTCTAATTCTTCTTCTTCTTCATCATCTTCTAATTCTTCTACATCTTCTTCTTCTTCTTCTTCTTCTTCTTCGTCTTCTTCTTCTTTCTCTTTTTCCTCTACTTATTGTTCTTCTTCATCTTCTTGTGCTTCATCTTCTTCTTCTTCCTCTTCTTCTTCCTCTATCTCTTCCTCTTCATCCTCTTCCTCTTTTTCTTCTTCTTCTTCTTCTTCTTCTTCTTCTTCTTCTTCTTGTCCTTCAGCCTCTTCTTCTTCATCTTTTTCCTCTTTTTCATCTTTATCTTCATGATCATCATCATCTTGTTGTTGTTGTTGTTGTTCTTGTTCTTCTTCTTATTTGTACTTTTCTTCTTCTACAACTTTTTCTTCTTCTTCTTCTTCTTCTTCTTCTTCTACTTCTACTTCTTCTTCTTCTTTTTCTTCTTCTTCTTCACCTTCTTTTACTACTAGTACTTCTTTTTTTTCTTTTACTTCTTTGTCTTCTTCTCTTTCTTTTTCTTCTTCATCTTCTTCCCCTTCCTCTTCTTCTTCTTCTTCTTCTTTATGATCATCTTCATCTTCATCTTTTTCTTCTTCCACTTAATCGTCTTCCATTTCTTCTATTTCATCTTCTTCTTCTTCTTCTTAATCTTCTTCTTCCTCTTAGTCTCATTCTTCTTCTTCTTCCACTATTTCTTCTTCTACTTCTCCTTCTTCTTCTTCTTCTACTACTTTTTCTTCTTCATCTTCTTATCTTCTTCATCTTCTTCATCTTCTTCATCTTCGTCATCTTCCTCTTCTTTGTCACCTTCTTCTTCTTCTTCTTCTTCTAGTTCTACTTCTTCTTCTTCTTGTTCTTCTTCTCTTTCTCCTTCTTCTTTTTCTTCATCATCATCATCTTCTTCTTCTTCATCTTCTTCTTCGTTAACTTCTTCTTCTTCTCCTTCATCATCATCATCATCATCATCTTCTTCTTCTTCTTCTTTTTCCTCTTCTTCTTTTTCTTCTTCTCCTTCTTCTTCTTCATCATCATCTTTTTCTTCTACTCCTTGTTCTTCTTCTTCTTCTTCTTCTTCTTCTTCTTCTGCTTCTTCTTCTTCTTCTTCTTCTTCTTCTTCTTCTACTTCTTCTTCTTCTCCTCTTCATCTTCTACTTCTTCAACTTCTTCTTCTTCGTCTATATCTTCTTCTTCTTCTTCCTTTCTTCTTCATCTTCTTCTTCTTTCTCTTCTTCTTCTTCTTCCACTTCTTCAACTTTTTCTTCTTCGACTTCTTCTTCTTCTTCTTCTTCTTCGTCATCTCCTTCTTCTTCTTCGTCTTCATCTTGTACTTCTTTTTGTTCGTCTTCATTATCATCATCATGATCTTCTTCTTCTTCTTCTTCATCTGTTTCGAGTACTACCTCTTCTTCTTTTTCTTCTTTTTCAACTTCTTTATCATCTTCTTCTTCATCCCCCTCTTCTTCTTCTTCTTCTTCTTCTTCTTCTTCAACTTCTTCTTCTTCTTTTTCTTATTCTTCATGTTCTTCGACATCTTCTTCTACTTCTTCTTCTTTTTCTTCTTCTTCTTCTTCTTCTTCTTCTTTTCCTTTTGCTTCATCTTCTTCTTCTTTTTTCTCTTCTTTTACCTCTTCTTCTACTTCTCTTTCTTCTTCTTCTACTTTGTCTGCTTCTTCCTGTACTTCTCCTTCTTCTACTTTGTCTGCTTCTTCCTGTTCTTCTCCTTCTTCTACTTCTTCTTCTACTACTTCTCCACTTCTTCTTCCTCCTCCCATTCCTCTTCTTCTTCTTCTTCTTCTTCTTCTCCTCCTTCTTTTCTTTTTCTTCTTCTTCTTCCTCCCCTTCTTCTTCTTCTTCTTCCCTTTATTCACATTATTATTCTTCTTCTTCTTCTAGTTTTGCTTCATTTTCTTCTTCTACTTCTTCATCTTCTTTTACTGTTTCTTCTTCTTCTTCTTTTTCTCCATCATCTTCTTCTCCTACCTCATTATAATCTTCTTTTTCTGTTTTTTCTTCTTCTTCTTGTTCAAATTCTTATTCATCTTCTTCTTTCCCTTCTTCTTTTTGTTCTTCTTCTTCCTCTTCTTTCTCTTCTTCTTTTCCTTCTTCTTTTTCTTCATCATCTTCTTCTTCTTCTTCTTCTACTTCTTTATCTTCTCCTATTTCTTCTTCTTTTTCTTCTTCTTCTTCTTCCTCTTCTTCTTCTTCTTCTTATTCTGCTTCCTCTTCTTCTTCTTTTTCTTCTTCTTCTTCCTCCTCTTCTAATTCTTCTTCTTCTTCTTCTTCCCCTTCTTCTTCATCTTCCTCTTCTTTCTCTTCCTCTTTTACATCTTCTTCTTCTTCATCATCTTCATTATCTTCTTCTTATTCTTCTTCTTCTTCCTCCTCTTCTACTTCCTCTTATTCTTCCCCTTCTTCTTCTTCCTCTTCTTCTTCTTCTTCCTCTTCCACTTCTTGTTCTTCTTCTTCTTCTTCTTCTTCTTCCTCTTCTTCTTCATCTTCTTCTTTTCCTTCTACTTCTTCTTCTTCTTCTTTTTTTTCTTCTTCTTCTTCTTCTTTTTCTTCTTCTTCTTCTTCTTCTTCTTCTTCCTCTCCTTCTGCTTCTTCTTCTTCTTCTACTTCTTGTTCTTCTACCTCTTCTTTTTCTTCTTCTTCTCCTTCTTCTTCTTTTCTTCTTCTTCTCCTTCTTCTTGTTCTTCTTCTTGTTCTTCTCCATCTTCTTCTTCTTGTTCTTCCTGTTCTTCTTCTTCTTCTTCTTCTTTTTATTTTTCTTCTTGTTCTTCTTCTTCTTCTTCATAAAATTCTTCTTCTTTTCCTCTTCAGCTTCTTCTTCCAGTTCTACTTCTTCTTTTCCTTCTTGTTCTACTTCTTCTTCTTCTTCTACTACTACTACTTCTACTTCTTTTTCTTCGTTGTCTTCTTCTCCATCCTCATCATAATCATCTTCTTCTTCTTCTCCTTCTTCAGAATCTTCTCCTTCCTCTTCTTCTTCCCTTTCTTCTTTTTCTTCTACTTCTACTTATTATTATTATTATTATTATTATTATTATTATTATTATTATTATTATTATTATTATTATTATTATTATTATTCTTCTTCTTCTTCTTCTTCGTCCTTTTCTCCTTTTTCTTCGTCTTCTTCTTTTGTCTTCTTCTTCTTCCTTTTCTTCTTCTTCTTCATCTCCTTCTACTTTGTTCTCTTCTTCATCTTCTTCTTCTTCATCAACTTATTCTTATTCTTCTTCTTCTTTCATTTCTTTCTCTTCTTCATCTTCTTCTTCTGCTTCCTCTTCTCCTTCTTCTTATTCTTCTTCTTCTTCTTCTTTTTCTTCACCTTCTTCTTCTTCTTCCTCTTCTTCTTTTTCCTTTGTTCTTCTTCGTCTTTTTCCTCTTTTCTTCTTCTTCTCTTTCTCCTTATGCCAAATATCCTCCAAGCTTGGCAAACCCTAAACCCTTTAGTCATCTCAAGCCACTTGGTTGACTAATCCCACATCTTCTCCAATCTATCATCCTCATCACCCATGAAATTGAAGTGTTGTGATGCCCTAAGTTAAGATAAAAGACAAAAAAAGTTTCTTGGATCCATGCTCCTCACACCTAACTTAGCCAAATTAATTGCACCCAGTCCTGTCAATACTTAAGCTAGTTGGATCCAATCTCATTTCGACTACCCCCACTCCAAAGTTGCATCAATTCAAGCTCTGTATGAACTTAATCCAACTATTTTTTTTTATGAATCTAATCCAATTATATCTCAGTTTAAGTTGACCAATTGAATCTAATTTGAACCTCAATCAAACAAAATTGAGCTAATTAAGCCCGATCAATCCTTTTAGTTATGAAAGAGTATGCGTTAATTATGTTTTCTTTTCTTCTTTTCAATTTTGAATTAAGTTCTTTTTGAGACTTTTTCAATTGAAGTTGTAGCCTAGTTAGGTAAGCACCAATATGTGACTATTTAAAAGTTGTTTGATTCAATCATCTATACATGCATATATCTTGAAAATGCTTGGCAGTAGATTGCTACGTAGCTTCTCACTTATCCATTATGCCAACTCATCTCTAAATAAGTGATATATCTTGAACTTAGCATAAGAACAAAACTAATGCCAAACTTGGTTACTACCCAATTAGTAGATTTGTAAAAGATGTCCTTTTTTATACAAAAATAATTTTTACCTATTCTAGTATGATAGATTATTGCTTGATATTTGGGAAAAAAATAAAATAGTAATAAAAATATATAAAAGAGTAAAAACAATGTGAAAATATAAAAAATCCAAAAAACTCTACAAACATTTTCAAGAATCTTCACAACATCATTGGATGCCTTAAGCTTTCATAAGTGATGCCCCTTTTTTGACATGAAAATAATTTTTACCTACAAAATCTAGTATGGCAAAATTGTTTGACCCTTGGAAAAAGGTAAAATAATAATAAAAATATTTAAAATAATAAAAATAATATGAAGATAAAAAAGCAAAATCTAGAAAACATTTTAAAGAATTTTGGGAATGATGTTGGATGCCTTTATCTTCCAAATATTATCACATTGCTTCTATAGGAGTGTAACTAGCAAAATGCTATTTGGGAAAAAGAAGCATGATAGAAAAATCCTAGAAATATCAAAAAATTTTGAAATTGTCACTCTAAATTATGGAGTTTACGTGTATGCCCACCAATTTTTAGGTTTTCTAAAATCACCAAATATCCCTTTGTAGAAATATTTGGGAAATACATTCTTAAAAAAGCTTTAGAGTTGATTGCAAAGGTCATTTGATGTTGTTGTGGAAGTTTTTCAAGCTTCGAATCTTCATCAATTGCTAATTTATCTACAAGAGGCAAAATTACTAAGAAACCCATGCAAAAGACTCTCATGAGGTTGTTGTGCACACTCTTAGAGCTCCAAACCCTCTAAATTTACGAAGTTGTCAATGAGAGTGCACAATGGCAAAAATGCCCTCAAAGGGGCAATCTTAAGACCAAAACAAACTAAGTTGATGCCAAGCCTTTATATTTGTTCAATGGAGATTATTGTGGTTGCTAGAAGTTTATGAGAAACTCAAATTCTATAAAACTACTAAATTGTTATTGCAAAAGGCAAAGCTACCAAATAACTTTGAGGGGTTCACCAATTCCAACTCAAGCGAAATTGATGCAATCCTTTTGAATTTGGCAATCACTTCTAGATTTCTCAATCTTACAAATTGTTAAAATTTAGATCAAAATTAGGTCAATACTTTTAATTATTTAAAGTTTTGATTTTTTTTTAAAAAATTTGAAAGTTTTTTCATGGACATTCAAGATCATTGATCTCTTTTCCTGAGTTTTGCATCCATTTAAATATTCTTAAAATACACTTGAGACCAAAATGCCCATCATGTATGTACAACATCAATGGGATTTCTCTTACATCTTTAAGGTAGTCGTAGTTATCATTTTGATGTTGTTAAGCTCCTTGAATCTCCAAACTCATAAATTATCAAATTATCCTTATCAAATTGTTTGAAACATCCCTTATGAGCCTAAAAGGATACTCCTAAAGATCCCAAGTTATTTCAACAATCTAATTGAAGTTAAATGAATGCATCTTATAAACTTTACTACCCTCTAGGGCCATTATAATCATCCTATTATTCAAGTGCAAATTATCAAACTACCTGAATTGTCTATAAACAATTCAAATGTCTTGATGCTACTTTCCTAATTAATTGACTCTTTAAACTCTCAAATGCACCAGTTCGTGTGTTCAAATTCAAGTTATCTTTGTTGTCTTTGCGAATTTAAATGGTCCATTTGGTTAAAAATCATCTATGTTTTCAACGGTGGAATTCAATAGAATTGATACTCTTAGGCTCAATTAAAACCATCAAACCTTTTGGACAAAATCTCATGAAATTATCTCCTAATTTTAGCTAAGGCCCATCCAATCTAGAAAGTAAACAAAGTCCCATAAATCCATCAATTAGAATTGAGCTAGATTTCAACATAAATGTCATCCCATTGTGAGATATGTTCTCATACCAGATTTTTCCATTGGCTTGGAACAAATTTCCAAGACAAATTCAATCTTTGTTGTGGTCCAAACTCCTACATCAGCTTTAAGCTGATTTTGCACTTAGACCCAATTTTTTGGCTTGAGCCATGTTCCCAAATTGAATCCAACTTTTGGTGCAGGTCAAATTCCTATATTGGACCTAATTCTCTAGCTTAAGCTAAAATCATAACTGAAGTATTCTTGTCTCCTTGGTGCAATATTTAAGGAATTGTATGTGTTTGAAGAACATTACGCTTGGATAATGCTTATGAGTGTAATGTTGATTTGCTGCAAGAACAGTATCGACGCTAGCTGGTCCTTTTGGTAGGGAAAATCATATGGTGAATGACCTTGTCAGTGAGGATTGCTGATGCTATTTGCATTTTCACTAAAAAATTTGCAAAATGCATAATTCATTAGTCTAGCTGAGCATATGATTCCTATTGTTACCAATTGGAATGTGCTATTTAATTTTTTATGACACAAAAATAATACTAAAAGAAAAAAAATATTTCTATAATGTAAGTACTATTAATATACTTCTTTTGATATCTTCTCCATGGATGACGTACAAAATCTACATCAAATCACTTAACAAAATAAGATTATACTTTTTTCTGTTCGTCATATTATAGAATTACCACATTGCATTAACACTTTTTGTTGGATGAATGCTTATTTGTGTTTTTCAAATGTATTTTTTATAACTTTTCATTGATTTGGATTACCCTTTTTTCAACTTTCTAGATTACACATGTTCGTCACTCATGAAACTCAATGCAATACATTCCAAGTAGTAAACATGTATTCGTAGTGCAATTTTTGTTTTCTAATGGAAAACTAGAAAATGATATCTTTTGAAAAATGTTGTATTTTGCATATCTATTATACTGATGTTTAAGTCACTATTATTTAAAACTATAATTATATACTTAGAATATTTGTTTTTTTTATTATGTATGCTATTTAAATGTTTAAATATCCTTTATCACTTATTCAAATCTAGCTTTATTTTATAAAATTTTATTATTTAAGCAATTTTCATGTATTAAATATCTTTTCTTTTTAAGCTTAATATGCTTTTACGTTTTTCATTATTTTTTTATTATACATGTAAGTACATATTTGATTTGCACGATTAAGAAAAAATATTCAATGTACACAATTACTTCTCTCTAAAAAAAATTTAATAGGAAGGGAAGGTGATGCTGCAGTTAAGTGAAGATGTCTCTAACCCTTATACTGATAACCAGTCCTTAACGTCTCATTATATTTTTTGTGCAACTTGACCTCAACGTGGGGAAAGAATTGATTTGATAGGGTCGGACAACCAAGAGAAGAGAAATAACATACAGGATTTGGTCAAAAATGAATGATACAGTATGGATATTATGGTTCAGGAAGAATGATTTTTCTGAATTTTGTTTAGTCAAGCTAAATCTCTAGAGTGTCAAATGTAATTCACAGAGACTGTTTGTATTCTTTTTGGGTAAGCAAAACCAAATCGATAGCCAACCAAGGATTTCGAGATGTGAAAGCTTTCCTTAGTTCTTGGACTGGTAAGGTGGGAAACATTAGGCTTTGGTTGTTTGGTGCAATAATTTACACATAGATGACCTGTTTTAATTAGAAGATCAAGCTTTGCATGATAATACTGTGTGTGGATATGCTTTTATCGAACATAAAACCACCTACTCTTACAAAGATGACAGTGTACACATGAAGAGTAATGCTACAGTTATGCAGTAGTAGAGATGTAGCTTGTTCACTGTTGACTTTTGTATATCATATTTTCTCAACGCAATGCCAAAGAAAACTCCAGTTAGCTGTATTTAGCCATGTAAGACGAGATGAACTGTAAGTCTGCTCTTTTCTAGTTTCTAATATATGGAAGATCTATAGGAACAGATGAAAAGTACTTCGATTTGCAAACACGTCTGCACCTAAAAGTTTCATATTGCATCATCCTTATTTACTTTGAACTTGTCATGACTTATTAGTTTCGGCTTTATTAAGCCTCCTTTCTTTATTCATTCGAGATTTACACTATGCATTAACTACAGATGTTTTCTTTACCCGTATGTCTCTAATTATTTACTCCTCAGTGCTATCTCTTGATGTAAATCTTGTAATGTCAACCATCACTTTTTTGATGGATATGCTTCACATTTCAAGGGTATCATCTCGTTTTAGGGAGGATTGATGATCTTAAGTCCTTTTTGCTCAACAATGTTGGCTGTTTAGTTGATACGAGAGTTATCAAATTGATTTTGTGAACAGGTGGATACCAATGGTAAAGGAAAGTTAGATTATGGAGAGTTTGTTGCCATCTCACTTCATTTACAAAAGATGACAAATGATGAGCATCTATGAAGGTCTTTTGCATACTTTGACAAGGATGGGAATTGTTACAATGAGCCCGAGGAACTTTGCAAGGCTTTGGCTGAAGAAGGACACACCAACAGCTCTGATGTGGCTAACAACATCTTAAATGAAGTACACACCGACAAGGTGGTTCAGTCTTCCTAATTCAAAGTTTCATCTTTTGAGTAGTTCTTCTTAATGATGAGCTTCTCCACTTGATCCTTGTCTTCTTACAGGATGGACGAATCAGCTACGATGAGTTTGTGGCAATGATGAAGATAGGAACTGACTGGAGAAATGCTTGAAGGCATTATTCGAGGGGAAGATTCAACAGTCTCAGTATTAGATTGATGAAGGATGGATCGTTAAATATGGGTAGCAAGTTATCTCCCCATTTATAATTCCTTTTTCTAGTTGATTATTTTGGTTGGAATCTCCAATTTGCCTTTTGTAATTATTTTTTTTCACAATATTACTTGAATGCACTGATGTGTGCTTTTACCATTTAGGATACCCCTGCTGTTTGGTTACTGCTTTTTGTTATGCATCTGCTCATTAAGTATTGCAGTGATCCTTCTTTAATTCTACCCTTGAGGTTTCACTGATAACCAGTCGTTCTCCAGGTATAGTATTCTAAGAACTTTGTATTAAACCTTGGGGTTTCTTTCAATCAAACCCCATTTGGGCCTTCAAATTAACTCAAAATGTTTGATAACATAAACATGAATTGGATCTGTTTGAATATTATTTTAATCAAGCTATTATCTATCATAATTTTTTTATGATAACTTGTGTCACACCTGCTCAAATCCTAATCTAGAATTAAGTTGATAATTATTTTAAAATTAATTATAAATACAAATGTCATCAATAGAGGTCATTCTTGTAGAAGAGAATGTTAGTGAAATAACTCTAGAAGTTTAATCATTTTTTCTATTAATTGAGTCTCAAAATGTCATTAGAATTGCTCATTATTATCAATAGTGAGTATTAAAACTATGATAAAACATGTTATAAGAGTGAATTTTTATTACATACAAATTACATATGTATTAACATGTTAACAGTAAATATTTTCATTACCAACATCTATCAAAGTTCTTAAACTCGAACTATTACCGCGTTTAACATTTATCTTATCATGAATTTGCTCTTTGTGTGAAGCATGACCATGTCTTGTTAATAGGTAAATTAATAAGTAAAGCATGACATATTAACAACAACAATATAATTATACAATAACAAATTAATATTCCATGAATTTTATAACAAAAGATGCTCAATGATATCAATGTATAGACAATATTAAGAATATAACTATTTATTTTATTGTTATTCCATTTTTCTTATTAATATGGAATAACTACTATCTTTTAAGAAAATTATCTTATTCTTAGTCAATCACATCTCATATCTATTGATCTCAATTTTTAGGCATTAATATTAGATATAGCCAACATAATATCATATTAAGATATGGCTATAATAACCACACCTTGTGAGAACAACATTCTAATAAGAGGGAGAGGAGGGTGAATTATATTTTTTTAAAATTATCTAAATACATTTGATATATATTTTGAAATCTTGAACTTATTATTGTTTACATTAAATATATTTCACAAAAACTCTTGCTTAGTTTTGGAAAAGATTATATGATATTTTATAAACAGAAAATATTTAAAGATTTTTAACTAGTTTGATAAACACACAAGTCTATATTTATCTCTAACCATATAAGACCAAGCTTTACACAGTATATCCACCTTTTGTCACAAGATGGATAAGTGAACACCATTACAAAAGGATCTACAATGATCTAAAATTAGTCTAAAAGAGTAATACAATAGATTGGTTTACAAAAGCAAAGAAATACAAAAGTTTTAAAGAACAATGGCTAAAAATAAAAACACTATTGCACACAAAGCATGTACAAGATTCAACTATGATTAATGCATAAACAAGTGACACATTATCTATTTGAATATAAATTTGTTACAAATCATTATTGGAAGGAAATAATAGAAGAATGATATTGCATACAACTTTAGAAAGAAATTTCAAAAATTCTAAAATGCTAAAGCAAGATTCCCTTTGTTGCAAGTAAAAATTCAATCTATTAGTTTGAAATCTTACATTAAATTATTCTTTAAAGGTTTATTAGATTATTTATAGGCATAGTACATCATTAGATCAATTAAGGAAATTCTAATAGTTGAGTAGTAACTATTTTTCATTTTCCAAAAGAGTTAAACTAGCTGTTACAAGTTTATACTTTTGTTCATATTATATGATAGACATGCTCATATTGTACAATGATCATAAAATTAATTATAGGTGTAGTATGATAATAATATATCATACTTTATAAAATTCTTGGTTTTTTGTAGCACCTTTAGCTCAATAATTGATTATATTATACTATAAGAACATATCGTACTATTCAAGATTCTCAAGATTTTTTTCTTTAAGGTGCATAGTATCAATGAATGATCATATAGTAAGAAATGTGCATATATATAGATATATATATATATATATATATAAAATATAATATAATATAATATAATATAAATTTTTAAATTTTTTTCTCTCAACATACTTGACCTTATGATTGATCATATATATCTATATATAATATAATATAATATAAATTTTTAAATTTTTTTCTCTCAACATACTTAACCTAATGATTGATCATACTTTTATGATAAATATATATCATACTATAATTTTTTTGTTTTTATTTCTCTAATAGTACTTAGTCAAAAGATAAATTATATTGTACAATAATATTTATTATACCATATGAATAAATTGTAAATTCTAATTAAGGTTTTGATCACATAGTCTAATTAATAATATTATTTGCAAATAAACTAGTTCCATTATACAATAAGTTTATCATATTATATGATTAACATAACTTTTTTTATCAATTCTAACTTTAATTATTCTCTTACCATCTCCTACTTGATCAAGCATTAAAAGATCATTTTATTATTGAAAATCATTAGAGTTTTATGAAAACCTATGAATTATAAGAGAAATCTGTTTGGCATGTAGAATAGTTTATAAAAACACAAGACCATAAGTGCCCCTTGTAAAATCATTGTATGTTAATGATAATAGCAATGCCATCAAGAGTTAGGATCATTCATAAGTTCAATAATTTATGAAATACACCATCATTGATAATATCTTATTGTGAGATATAATGCCAAACCATATTATACATTATCTTTTGTTCTTCTTGAGACTATGAATTCAAGTAAAATATTTTAAACTTTATATGAGATTAACAATCTTCTTATTTTTATGATGACAAAACAAAAATTACAAATATATGTTAAAGTATAATGAAACATATAAGTGATCCTGAAAATATATACAAATGATGAAGTACATAACAAGTACTCCCTCTAAATCTAAGCTTCCCTTAAATGATAATAAGTTTAATGCCTTATTAATTCATGGCATATACAAAGCTTCTCTTTTTTATTATTATTCAAAAGGTAAGTTCATTCAAATGGGTTAATAATTTTTTCTGATATCTTAATTTTATCAAATACTTTTAATGATAAGAGTTTAGTAAAAATATTGACCATGAAATGACAAAACTTAAAGAAACAATCTTAATATTTACTTTTTCCCAATTGAAGTGATATCTAAAATTTATATTCTTAGTTTAAAAGTGTTAAATTAGGTTTTTAATTAAACAGATTTTATTAATATCATCATAATAAATTATTGTTTATTCTAGCTAAATGTTACAATTTTCTAAATGCTTTTTAATCTATAAAACTTGAACTAAACAATTAATAGTAGTTATATACTTAGATTTGGTTGTAGATAGAGTTACATAATTTTTTCCCTATTAGTTTAAGAGATAAGAGTATGGCCAACTAATTGACAAGTGCCTAGAGTACTATTTTTTATCTATTCTAATACTTACAAAGTTAGCATTGGAGTATGCACTTATACTATATCTTATCTCACACTTGAGGTATCAAAGACTTATGACATGTGTCCTAATAAGATATTTAAGTATATGTTTTACTTCTTGCAAGAAAAACTCTTTGAGATTGGATTGAAATCTTACAAATGCATATAAACTATGTATTATACTTGGTTTATTAGTTATAAGATAAGAATGAGTTTGTCACACCTATCATCCTATACAAAATACTAATAATAAATACTATAATAATTCAAGATATGGTATGAGACTAATATCTATCATCCTATATGAAGTATTAGAGATGAAACCAAGAAGGTTATAACAAATCACATATAGATCATATTAATAAAGGTATGATATATAACTAATATCTATCACCCTATATAAAATATTAGTAACAATCTTTATTTTTTTCTATTATTAAGCTCAAACATTGAAATAATGCCTTAAAAAATTATATTTCATATAATATATTTTCTAACAAACCTCATATCTAATATTATACAATGATATTATATTTCTTTATCAAATTTCTTATTTATAAAGACCAAGTATTTAACAAATTTTATCATTCATGTTATTCCATGGATACATATAAAACATGTTAAACATGATCATACATAGCATATATTAGAATAATGATACAGAGTAGTAAAATAGTGCTTAAATAATCCATATTATATGGATCAAATCTAAATTGATATTATATAATATATCATAATGATGTATCAAAATATAACACTTGTTAAGAATAATAAAATAATAATACATTTACATTACAATTATTAAATTTACTTAACTAACTTTATTAAGGATATTTCTTTTCTAGGTTGTCTTTTTACTTGAACCCTTCTTAAAGTTGATGAATGGCTATAGCTTATGGTGATCCTAAAGGAGATATCTCATAAAGTAAAACAAAAAATATTCTTCACCATCCAAATTCAACTGAAGGAGGTTATTAGTGCTAAATTAATACTAGAAGTAAGAAGAATTTAATATTAGAAAGTAATATGAAGAGGTTAAACCTAAAGACTACATATCTAAAACTTTATTTCTTAGGTTAGATTCATAAAACCTTTGAGGTGAGAGTTAGAAAATAATGTAAGATAAAATTTGGTATCATCAAAGACTACATTGATAATGTTATCTATGATGTAGTATATTTAGATTTTTATCAAATTATGTTACAGAATCCATATGCATAGGATTAAGATACCATCTATTATTGATGAGTACAATAGTATCAATTTACAAAAGATAAACAACACTTCCTTCTAACTAAGATAAAGAAGTATTAGCAAAAGACATTATTAGTCTTAAACAAGTAAAGAGGTAGCGAATACATATTGAAATTATGCACTGCTTATAACAACTCAAAGTAATTAATTGATAGGACTGATAGAAGTCTTAGCCACTTAAGATCCCTAAGAAAACAAAAGAACTCGATCTTATAAAGAATCAATTTATCTTTAGAAAAGAAGATTCAATGAGACTTGAATAAATAAGAAAGAATATGTGATTAGGGATTAATTTTAAGTTTATTCAATCATCAAATAATCCATAATTGAAAAAGAATCAAAAGAGACAGCAAAATGATAAAAAACATAAATCAACACCATGCAATACCATATACATGCATCTATGCATGAATGAACATTACAGGTATAATGGAATATGCTCTACAATATGTGGATACATTAGCACATATGTAGAACCTTTGCATGTGTGCAACATTGTTGGGATGGGTACACCAACTATGCATGTACATCACATTCCTACATGATGTGGCATATACTATTGCATGTGGTTCCTAAGTGTGAATAACAATGGGCATAAACATCAAATACATGCAGTAATGCACGATGGATGGGCCCTTATAATGTGAATTTTTGTGGTGATGATTTTTTTTGTCAAACTGCTCATGAAACTTATGAAAAATAAAATAATATGATTTAATCATAAAATATTATTTCCAAACCTCTATAAATAATGGGTAAAAGGATCAATGAAATAAGAGGCATCCTTAAAGAAAGAATTTGTGTTCTTAGAGAAGTGAATTATATCATTTGAGGGAAAAATGGGATCTTTAGGGAAAAATCCTATCTTTTGGGCAAAAATCTTTATCTTTTTATCTTTTTTAGTTCTTTTATCATTCTTATGTTTTAATTTTTTCTATTATAACTCAAAATAAGATTCGTTATTGAGGGCTTGAAACAACAAACCTCTAAAATGGATGAAATAAGGCATTAGACTAAGCAATGTGAGTAAAAAAATGAGCTACATTTTGCAATGTTGAACATGTATGATATAAACTTCATACAAGTTTGATCAATTTACTTAAGCTGATGATAGTGATGAATGAGTTGATTTCTTTCATACTAATATGATAATTATTTCATTCCGATATGGTCTTATTTAATAAACTAATGATAGTTAAGGAATTAAGCTAAGAGCAAGTGTTATTTTGTCATTCCAGTACAATACCCTAGATCATACCTATACAATACTATTTTTCCAGTAAACTTGGTTTAGGACTTAATCAATGAGTGGCTATAGTTGCTTTGTTTGAGTACAATACCTATATCATATGCATATGATTTGTTATGATTAGAGTTAGTGAGCTTGTCATAAAACCCATCATATTGTATGGTTAAGCATCATATAACTTGTTTCTTAAGAGCTTAAGATTATTGAATAACATGACCACACATTAGAATAATGATATAAAGTAGTAAACTAAGCTTAAATAATCTATATTATATGAATATAAAGCAAATCTAAATTGATATTATATAATATACCATGATGGTGTATCAAAATATAACACATGTTAAGAATAATATAAAAATAATACATTTAAATCATAATTATTAAATTTACTTAACCAACTTTATTAAGAATATTTATTTCTAGGTTGTCCTTTTACATGAATCCTTCTTAAAGTTTATGAAAACCTATAGTTTATAATGACCCCAAAAGAGATATCTCATGAAGTAAAACAAAAAGAATTCTTCACCATCCAAATTCATGTGAAGAAGGAGGTTATTAATGCTAAATTAATACTAGAAGCAAGAAGAATTTATTATTAAAAAGTCTTATGAAGAGGTTAAACCTAGAGACTACATATCTAAAACTTTATTCCTTGGGTTGGATTCATAAACATTTGAGGTGAGAATTAGAAAATAATGTAAGATAAAATTTAGCATCATCAAAGACTATATTGATGATGTTATCTATGATACAATATAGTTAGATATTTATCAAATTATGTTATGGAATTCATATGCATAGGATCAAGATACCATTTATTATTGATGAGCATAATGGTATCAATTTATTAAGGATAGACAACACTTCCTTCTAACTAAGATAAAAAAGTAATAACAAAAAACATTATTAGTCTTAAATAAGTAAAATAGTAGTGAATATGTATTGAAATTATGCACTTCTTATAACAAGTCAAAGCAATTAATTAATGAGACTAATAGAAGTCTCAACCACCTAAGATCCCCAAGAAGACAAAAGAACTTGATCTTGTAAAGAATCAATTTATCTTTAGAAAAGAAGACTCAATGAGACCTGAATAAATAAGAAATAATTTATGATTAAGGATTAATTGTAGGTTTATTTAATCATCAAATAATCAATAATTGAGAAAAAATTATAAGAGGCAACACAATGAAAAAAACATAGATTGACACCATGTAGTGCTATATGCACACATATATGCATGAATGCTCATTACAGGTATATTAGAATATGCTCTACAACATGTGGATACATTAGCACATGTGTAGGACCTCTGTATTTGTGCAACATGTGCTAGGATGAGAACACCAATTATGCATGTGCATCACATTCCTACATTATGTGGCATATACTAATGCAAGTGGTTCCTACGTATGAATAACAGTAAGGTATATACATCACATGCATGTAGTAATGCATGATGGGTAAGCCCTTATAGTATGGATTTTTGTGATGATGATTTTTTTGGTCAAAATGCTCATGAAACTTATGAAAAATAAAATAACATGATTTAATCATAAAACATTATATCCAAACCTCTATAAATAGAGGGTAGAAGGATAAATGAAGCAAGTGGCATCCTTGGAGAAAGAATTTGTATTCTTAGAGAAGAGAATTGTATCATTTGAGAGGAAAATTGGATCTTTAGGAAAAAAATCCTATCTTTTGGGCAAAAATCTTCATCTTTCTATCTTCTTTAGTTACATATTGCAATGTTGTACATATATGATATGACATTCATACAAGTACAATCAAATTATTTAAACTGATGATAATAATGAATGAGTTGATTTCTTTCATGCTAATATGATAATAATTTTATTCCAATATGATCTTATTTAACAAACTAATGATAGTTGAGGACTTAAGCTAAGAGCAAGTGTTATTTTGTCATTCCAGTATAATACCTTAGGTCATACTTATACAATACCATTTTCCAAGTCAACTTAGTTTAGGACTTAATCAATGAGTGGCTATAGTTTTTTTGAGTATGATACCTATATTATATGCATATGATTTGTTATGATTAGAGCCAGAGAGCTTGTCATAAAACTCATCATATTATATGGTCAAGCATCATATAACTTTTTCTTGAGAGCTCAAAATTATTGAATTATCTTATTGATGCTTGTACGATGATTAATTGTATAAGGATGATCATTTGATAATTGAGAGATAAACTAATCAAACAGTGGTGATTGATTGAACAATGTTGATAATGTTTTATCATACATATACAATCTCTTAGATTGAAATAGTTTAATCAGTTTAGAATATGAGTAATGACTAGTTTGACTAATTTTGGACATAATTATTAGAAAGTATTTTGGAGTTGTTTAAGAGCTTACTAAGGTCTATATAAAGACATCTAGACTTGTGAGAAATGTTTAATGTTAAATTGGAATGACTTTAAGAAGGAGCTCATATATATTCTTCAATTACAACAGAATATAGAAAAGATTTTGGTTCATGCACTTGTCTCATATTCATAAGCCTTTCTTCTTAAACTATGTTGATAATTCTGCTTACATTATTTTTAATATGATTAAAAATATATTTCTTGCTTAGTTATTATTTTATTTTAAGAGTAGTTTATTGAGTTTTACATGGTTTTTTGTCTTATAGTTAGGACATTTTATTTGATGTTTTAAGCTTTTATCAAACGAGTATTATAGACTTTTATTAAGTTAATATTATATGTTTTTATTAACAAGTATTATAAGATTTTATTGAGCTATTATTTTAGTAAAGTTTTCATTTTTTTTGTTAGAGATATATATAGATCTAAGTTTGGATCAAATCACTTATAATTTTTTATGTCTTTATCTTATTTTCACCATATCAAATCTTAACAATATTTTATTAAAAAATGTTGTAAGTGTAAAAAAGATTAAGTATAAATATTAAAAGTAAAACAAATAAACTTCTTAATAATACAACTTATACAAATGGTACTTATAACCATTACAAATTAACAGTGGTACACTAAGTATGAATATTAAAAGTTGTTAATAATTAAGTGTTGAATAACCTCTTATATTTTATATTTTTGCATAAGATTTTTCTCTCCTAGTTTAATCCATTATTTATAAGCAAATGGTAATCAAAAGTGTTGAATATGATATTGTTAACATTTAATTGATTTCCTAAAAAGATTAAACTAGTTCTTATTGGTTTTTTGCTCCGATCATACTGTACGTTAATTAAATTGTATTATATGATCATATGAAAAAAAATATTTGAATGGTACAATGACTATTAATGTGTCTTTTCAAATTTTTAAGTTTAATATTGATCGTGCTATATGATGAAATAATATTATACTATACAAAACATTTGAATTTTTTTATTTTAGCCTAAGAATCTATCATATTATACAAGGATAATTATCATACCATTTTAAGTTTTTGATTTTCTATTTCACTTATTAATGATAATCTAATAGATTATTATATTGTATGATGACACAATATCATACTATATGAATGCATTTATGCTATAACTTCGACTTTTCTCTCATTAACTATTTAGGATTATCTTGGCAATACAAATCAACCATATCATACGATATGAATAATTGTACTATATGATGAGTTATGACTCTTATAAATATATTCAATCGTACTATTTTATTTTTCTTTGTGTACTTACCATAATGCTAATTGTATTACACAACAAGTATATCATGCCATATGATGAGTTTAACTATAGCTTATTTGAAAATTAATTTTTTTTACTCTCACTTATATAACTAAGTTTTTATCACACCCCACTTTTGTAGTATTTTTTTTACTTGGGTGAGAAGCTAAACATTCAAATTAAAAGTGTTGATCTTCATCATTTTTATGAAATGCCACCTAAAATGATCCCTATCTCAATTAGTTACCTAGTTGCTTGAGAAATATGTTCACTACCAAGCTAAGTACTCTACTAAAGCATAATAACATGTACATGTTACCAAAGCAATCTATGATTTGAAAAGAAACATATCCACATGAACTATAATATGTATAAATAACCACATTATCCAAAATCCATCTATGAATCAAGTCTATCACAAAAATAATTCATTACAAAAATCTAAATCAAAGATAGAAAGTCTCTTATAATCCAATGTGTAACATAATAAATAATAATATTGAAAATTAATAGAACTACAACTATGACATCATGAATGCTCACTGAAGAATAACCTACTAAGATATTAACTTTGACACCCCCACTCTTACTGCTAGATTACCTACTAACTTTTTACACTTATGGATGACATAAGAGAGTGATAAGGCTCAATAAGAAATTCTTAAGCCTTATTAATAAGGCATGCATGTAAGAGTATAATAGCAAAGAAAAATTATTGACATAATAAATGAATCAATAAAGTATCACAACCTTTAAATCTAAGAAAATACATAAAATCATAACCATTAGTCCTATCTCACATCCATCATGACCTAGTAAGTCTTAATAGAATCAAAATTAACCCAAAGAATGCATAGTGCCCTTTGTCATTCCCTTCAAGTTCATGAGATCCTTTACATAAGTTTAGTGATCTTATTTCATTATATAACCTAGCATTCTTGTACAAGAAAGTCCAGCCACATTAGGCCACCCCATAGGGCACGACACTTTGACAAGTAGTTTGATACATTCATGGTCTCTTATGATGTCTGATAATGACATTTATTCATCTCAAAACCCTCTACACATGATCTAACAATTCATACATAGGGTCCCTACCAATCACATAACTACCCATAAGCTCAATGACTCTTAAATAATGTATGACACATCACCATCATAAGCTCAAGCACAACATTGATCCTCCTATGATGTCTTAAGCAATGAGGCATGCAACCTCCATGCTTAGTGGGAGTCATACTATTTAATATATTTTACCCATTTAACTTTCGTTGAGGGTTCCATCAATCGAGTTTCACTACATTATAGTTAATGTCATCATTAAATAGACTTTCTTATGACATCAATTTATATGATTTTATTTGCATTTATTTATGGTTACCTAAATAACCTCAATCTATTATTTGAATAATCTTAAGATTTCTTCAAATTGTAATCCATTAAATAAATTATACTAGTTTCTTTATATCTTATTTTACTATTTGAGCTAACTTAAAATTTTTGTCAAACCCTAATTAACATATGTGGGGTTTTCTCAAAACCTTACTGAAGTATATAAGCTTAGAATTTTTATCAAACCCTAATCAATTTATTTGGGATTTCCTCAAAGAAATAATTTATTATTTAGGCTAACATAGGGTCTTTACGAAACCCTAATTAATTTATCTAGGGTTATCTCCCTTATCAATTTTACTATGTCTATGTCTAGTTCTTGCCATTCCCTTAATATACAAGTCTCACTAAAATCCATTAGTCTATCTAAGCAACCACTTATGTACTCGCTCAAGTTTAAATCCTTGGCTCAAATCTATTTGCCCATAGTTTTTTATTCTTTAACTTGGGTTCATATGAGTTCTACTAATAGCACTATTTTATCTCATACAATAGTCTGTGTTACTCCATCATCTCTAAAGGCCTCTTTTGAGCCAAATATACCTCCCAAACCATAATTTGGGGTGTCATTCCATGGCTCAAGTGCCTAATTTAGGACTGGTTATGATCTTACCCATCAAACCAAATTAGATTAAAGCTTAGACAAAAATCTAAGAGAAACCTTAGCTCCTTGGCTAAGCTTAGCACCACTCATAAGGCCAAAACTAGGCTCTCTATCTCAACCAACCCTTATCTTATGTTTAACCAAGTGCTTCATTAAAACATAACCTTCTAAGTGTGTCTAAAGCCTCACTAAGTGCTATAACCTTAATTTTTTGTCTTTAAGGTTTTCTCATGCAAAACCCATAATCATTAGGAATTATTTAATCATAATATGTACTTAACTCTTAATCTATTCTTAACCTTATCTGATGTCCATGCAAGTCATAATTTTTTTCTAATCCTGACTAGGTTACCTGAGTATTTAACCTTATTTAAGGTTCAAAATTCAAATCTTAAGTAATTTAATTTTAAATCTTATATATTTAAATTTTAAATCTCGAATATTCAAATTTTAAACTTAAGCTATTTCAATTTTAAATTCTCAACATTCAAATTCTAAACCTTAAGTTTTCTTAGACTAACCATAAAGATTTAAAAATGAAATTTTTTGTAGATCACCCACTCCACGAAGATCGTTATCATTGGCTCCAAAGTTAGTAGGTTAAGCAATTAAATTGCATTCATTATTTATGTTGCAATAGTCATTACTCCAATAAATTCAGATTACTAAAATAACAATGAGCTTAACAAGGTATTATTAAAACTTAGTCTTAGTTTTGTGATCATCATCTCAAAGGGTATAATAATTTTAAATTAAATAAAAGATTTTATCTATGTTTATTATTGGAAAGAGCTCATAATGAGGAATCTAATGGTGGTGTGTTAGTAGTATTTGGATATCAAAATAATTAGTTTTATATATATATATATATATATATATATATATATATATATAACTAATTATAAATATAATTTTGAGAACTATTAGTGAAAAAAATTAAAATTTTATCATTCAATCCTTACTATCATAATATGATCGAGGATTAAATAAGTTGTAATTGAAAAAGTTTAAGTGGTTTGGAGAATTAGCTAAGGGAAGAAAAATATTGAGAGAAGGAAAATAAAGAGAGAGGGAATGAAGCTCACAATTAGGGGAGAAAAGTAAAAATGAAGAGCAACAAAAGGTTAGAAAAGAATTTTAGAGAATCTTGAACATTGCTTTTGTGGCTAAGGGGAAAATAGAAATAAAAAAGAGAGCATAAGGTATAAGAAGTGTTGCAATAATTGTAAAAATAGGAAATAAGTGTTAAGTAATGAGTTGGAGTTTTTTTGTTTGATTTAGTGAATTTTGGTTGAGAAGTTTGTAATTTTTTTGTGTTTTGGTATCTATTAGAGTTGATGTGATAATGTGTAAAAGAAGTTTAGAATTGATTTGGGTTAAAACTAAGTGAATTTTAAAGACTTCATTCTTGTTTGTAAGCGATTGTATAGTATAACTGGTGCAGCCTTATTGTATAATCAACTTAAGTTGATTCAAGAATGAGGGGTTTTGATAATATATTGAGGTATTGTTCAGCTTTTATAAACTAATTTTATTATATGATGAACTTAATGTATTATACAATAAACTATAAGTCAATAAAAATATTTTACAAGAGTTAAAAATATTATATGATATGTTTGATTGTAAAAGACTAAGGTTAGTGATACGAGTAGAGAAGTTGTCAAAATTATATTGTACGATGGGCAAATTTTTTAGAAGATCAATATTAAAGATTATCATCATTTAGCTCATATAGTATGATGATAAAAATCATACAATATAATGTAATTGTAGAAAAATGAACAATAAATAGGATGCTTTAGATTGTATAGGTTTAGAAAAATATTTGATATTTATATTATAAAGAAGATCGTGTAATAATTTATATACATGCATTGTACAATAAGAAATTTGAAGAAAAAAAGATTAGGTTGAATAAGGAATTTTTATCTTAGATTTAGGTCAATAAATATAATAACTATTATATAAATATAATAATAAATTTATATATTTTTTAAATGGTGTCACATGTGATTTTTTATTGAGTATTCTAATATATCTACATGATATGATTAATATATGGATTATAAGAATTTTATTTACAAGTTATTGCATTTTAGTATTGTTTTATTAACTTATTGTATATGAAATTATAGGTGCTAATATGAATTTCATGTAAATTAGAATATGGTTACATACAGATATAATAATGATGATAATAATAAGGAATACTTAGTTAAAAAAATAGATCACATGGTTTACAAATCTATGAATAAATGATAAAATAGAAAATAATAATTGATTTTTTCTAAGACATTATTCTCATTATATTATACAGTGCCATTAATACTCTGTTCATGATCACTAAATGCAAGAATACCCTTAATGGTGCTATCATGACTTTATTTGATAGAGTAAAGATACCATGATATATATAGCGTATTTGGTATTTCATGTAAGATAGTACAGGTGAAGATACTCTTATTTGGTTTAATGTCAATTTATTAATGCCTATAGGTACATGTCCTAGGAATATGGATATTGATTTGGATCTAATAGATAATGATCAAAAATAAATAATTAGGCCCAAAAAATATAGAATACTAAAAAAACCTAATCAACATGAGAAGAATTTTTATATGCTTATGATCAGCTTATTTGTATTTAATAATTATCATTTTGTTACTCATACATTAATTATCATTTTACATCTTATTTTTATATTTTAAACAATGAGGTCTTTAGAGTCTTATTAATATTTACGTTATATTTCATACAACTATTACATATTGAAAAAAATTATGAGACTATGAATAAGAATTTCACTCATTATGTGATTACCTAGATATGATGCATTTGTAAATATGAGGATATATTGATATTATAGCAACTGATGTGTTTAGTTGTGATATGATAGGCATTTCACTTGGTATAGTTTCCTATAATATGGATTTTATAATTGGATTTTGTTTAGATGTTTAAAGTATTAGTAATTTTAACATGTTTTCAAAAAATGGTTTGATATGAAATAATTTTTAGGAGTTATATCACCATCAAATCCTCACCTTGGGATTTGAAGCATCTTAAAATTTTTATTATCAAGTTATCTATTTTGAATTTACTATTTTATCCTATAATAGAATTAGGTTATGTGAGATTCTTGACAATAGATATATATGGAATTATCTTGTTTATCTATTTCGAATTTAATCTTTTATCTTATAATAGAATTAGGTTAGGTGGGATTCTTGACATGATCTTGATAAGATAATAAAAATATATTAATATTTGTGCGTTTAAATTATTTATTTGAGTCATGTTGATTATATTTATTTTATTATTATTATATTATTCTTAATATTATTGTTCTCATTAGTGACTCATGTAAGATTATTATTTCATAACATCTCGATATTATAATTAATAGCTACTTACTCATACATGAGTGTTAATGTATAATAGATGTGTCTTTTGATGGTGGTGTATTATTGGTTATTTAGTTTGACGGGGCTTTTAAAATGATGATTCTTTTGTTTTAAGTTAACAATAATCTTTCTTTTATTTCAAAGTGATAATAATATCTATAGTGTGACTATATTATATGTTAGCTATGATAAAGAGATAATGAGCAGCATGATATACTTATGTGTGTATGTGTTATGTGTGCGTTTATGTGTGTGTACGTATGCATAATTTTATATACATATTATGTAAATGCATTGGAGTATGGATACATATTCAATTTTTTATATTATGTGCATGGTCACATTTTTTGTGTTATTAGATAAATTCATAGTCTATGATATCTAGTTATTAATAATGTTAATATTTATATTTTATTTGAGTGATTATATGTTATTTGAATCAAGTTGACTAGATTATAATTAATATTTTTTACCATTTGATGTACATTTTTTCATTCTCATCTACAAATTCATATGCTATTTTCTTCAACATATTCATGCCTTAGTCCTACTTGATTATGTTTTACCAAGAGCTTCACTATTTATCTGCTTTTCACTTTTTTTATATATTATTTTTCAAATTCACTCAATTTGATTGATAAATCTTCCTCACAAGTATGCTTGTATGCCTTTCTCTAACAATGAAAACAATAATTTTATTTTTATTTTCAATTTATTTACTTCACATAATTAATTTGTTCTCTTTAATTATAGCAAACTATGTCACTTTAATTCTTAAATTTTCTCATGTTGATTAGATTAAGTCTCCATTTATCATACCTACACTACCTAGATGTATTATAAACTTATGGTATAACATTTAGAGCCATATTAAATATTAATAATGTCAACATATTCCATCATGTTTGAGTTTCATATGGATTGCATTAATTGCTTTAATAATAAATAAGACACCACTTTGTCCCTCAATGTCATGAAAGACAATATAAACAAAATTTTTAATAGATATTCGATTTATTGTTACAAACATAAGATTAATATATATATATATATCAATGTTTTCTAAGGTTTATTATTATCTAAAAATTATTAATAGCTTTTATTATTTATCATAATACTATTTAAATGATCTAATTTTTAACATTAAGATGCTCAACATTTGGATCTCATCCAAATTTGTGACATTTAGATGATATTTTATGAGCCAAAAAATTATAATTTTACTAATATTAATTAAATGTGTAAAATATCTTAATATTACAGCACATAACAATTTTAATGAAGCAAAAGTCTTATAAAGAAGAGTTCAGAGTAGAGAAATATTTTTTAAATTATAAGAAAATGTATTGAAGATGAATCCCTGTTTCCGAAATTAATTATGTCTGGCGAATTGTTGCTGTTTTCTCATTATTTTTCGGACATAAATTTACCGATAGTTCTTCGTCCGACGGGCCAGTGGAGATGACGAGGACCATAAAACTGAGGCCTATCGATGTTACGCCAGAGAGCTTCGCGGACTTCGGCCAGGTAATTTCAGCGTCCGGCGAAAGGCAGCAATACGGGCCAAACGATGCTCAATTGGAGCTTCACCGCGGCACCCCGAGGTCGTTTTTTTCCCCCCACGTTGTCTCAATTTAGGGTTTTGGTTTTTTTTAACATTTCCTCTCAGTACTCTATACCTAGAAATTTTTACGTAGAACAAGTTATCTTTTATGAGATGAAAATTTGTATAATATCGTTGACTTTTACTAAAAAAATTGTTTTTTATTTGTTTATTTTGAGTTTTTCCTATAGGGGCACTTCATCTTTTATTTGACATCCCTTTTAAGATCTAGAATCTTATGCACGAAGAAGATTCAAGTGCTTGTAGCATTTTAAGATCATTCTTCTCTTCCTTCGTAATTATGGAACATTTAATGAGCATTAGCTGTCAGAATGAGGAGCTTGAACTATCTGACTACCAGAGCAATTGATCCATAAATACTTATAGATATCTACTTCTTGGTAAAAAGATTGCAGAAATTCCTACAACTCTTTCAATGGGATAATTTGTAAACTAAATTCATATAGTCACAATGAGTTGATGCACCCACTGTTAGCAGATGTTTCTGTGCACAAAATTATTCATAGAAATTTCAACTGTCAAGCACCTTCAGCTTGGATCTTGCAATCAATTAGCTGTTTATCAAGTTTAGATGGGTAATCCACAGCTCAACATTTTATTCTAAACTTGCTACTGATAATATTGTTTTGGTCATAAAGTTTGCTGACAACCAAATCTGTTCAAATGTTTTAATAGGTTCTATATCATGCATCTAGAAGATTGAAAAACTTCAATTCTCTTGGATCACTCATCATGCAAGTGTAACCCAGTGCCTTGGGTCTGCCAGTGGTGAAGTATGGTATCTAGGTGTAGCAAAGTCTTCAATTCTAGAAGGATCTAACTTAAATGAAGGCAGTGGGCAGATGTCAATACAATCACGATGTGGACATAGTTATTGTTATACCCAGTAAAAATTTTTATGTTAATCTTTAATAAATTAATTTTTGGCTTGGATGATTTCAGATCGACAGTAGGATGAGCCAGGAGCTCAATTAGAGGCTATTGGAATTTCTGAAATTTCTAGGGATTTTTCGGAACACCGAGGTAATTTTTAAGTAATTTTCCCTGTTTATTTGGATTTATTGGATTTTTGGAAATTCGAAAATCAATTATGATCGGTTATTTTAAAACCGGAAATTGGTTTTTACCACGTGTGAACCGGACCGGAACGGTTCAGCGGAGGCGGAGGCGGTTCGCCGAGTGAGTTTGCGCGTGCGTTCTGATAAGCGGATCGGACGGTCGTGATCGACGGTTGGGATTGAACCGGCTGATCGGGAGCTTACCGTGTCGATAACGTGTCGACAGCGCGTATCGGGTGCTTACCGTGTCGAAAGCGTGTCAACGGTGCGTAACGGGTTTTCACCGTGTCGGCCAGGAATATAAAACCCTCGCGAACGATTAGGGTTTCGTTCGACCGACCGATAGAGAGGAAGTTTTCCGGCGTACGGCGCGTGATTCCGGCGGCCTGGCAAGGGGCTTTTTGTGCCTGGAGATTCACGGGACCGAGGAGAGTCGATTGATACCGGGTTCGTTCGGTGAGGAGCTGCGGCGAGCTGCGGACGAGGTTCACCGTCGCCGGCGTCTTTGAGGTAGGAAATTCAGTTTACATTAGTTATTTGGTAGAAAATTAAAAACATGGAATATTTTGCTTAATGAAAACAAGCATGTGGATGAAAAATCGGATTTAATTGAATGCTAATTGGTGTCTTTTGCAAATTTCGGATTTTCTGGAAAATTCCCCATTTCGCCGAAAAATTTGTTAATGTTTAGGAGCATGTTAGGGATTTGTATTATTAGCGTTGCCATTGAATTAGTTAATTTATTTGTTGGATTAATCTCAAATTTCACAATACGGCAACGGCGGATGGGCGAATTCCTTCGGCGGAGATTTTGATTTAAACCTTAGGAAATTAGCGGCATTATTGGAATGTTAGGATAGTACGAACATGTTCTCCTTGTTCGCAGTTGCCGGAAACCGACGGAAGGATCGTATTGGTCGGCGATTGCGGCGGCTAGGGTTTCGCGGACGACGGGCGAAGGAAGGAGACGAATTAAGGGTTAATTAGGGATTTGTTGATTTATTAAGAGAATAATTTATTAATTATCAATATTATATATTAAGCGTCGGCCGAATTTCGGATTAATAACTTCGACCGGCGGGGGGGTTGGTTCGGCGCGAAGGCCCAAACCGGTGGCGAGATCCGGTTCAGGGGATTCGGCGCGGTTCAGTGAGAAGCGGTTCTCGGCTCAGCGCGAAGGCCGAACCGGCGGCGAGAACCGGGTTCACGGAAGTGCGGCGCGGTATAATGGAATAGCGGAATTTTAAATTCGGAAATTATTCCGAATTTCGGAAAATGGATAAAATGCAAAATTTGATATTTCGAATTTAGGAAAATTCGATAATTGAGTTTTAGGGATTATTTATATTTTGGAAAATTCAAGAAAAATCAGAAAATTTGGAAATGAGAAATTTCGAAAATTCTGGAGATCCGTGGGTAAAGAAAAAAAATTGCCTGAAGTGGGGAAAAATGTTATCAGTGATGACAGTACAGCTGGAAACAGTCAGACAGAGGTATGGTACATGGATGCTACCAGAACAGTCAGTAATTGACAGTTGTGTTGTTTGATAGCAACGGCATGGATTGAGTCAGTTTACTCAGTGTTGGCATATTTTATGGATTGGCATACTGGACCGGACTACTATAGACCCTATATGATGTTTTAGGGTAGTTGTGGTAGGTAACTATGCGGTTCAGACTTAGCTTCCACAGTATACATGTGGACTGGTATGCGCCTTGTTGTACCTGGACACATGTTGCCGGATCTTGGAGTTAGAGATTGGCAATGACTGTAGGAGCGTGAGCTTCTATGGAAGTTGTTGGTAGAGGACTCTTTGGGACGGTGGCTAAGTCGATCTCTCCTGGTCCATGTGTGTAGGCCTGCGCGCCTGAGGGTGGCAGGGGTGTCTCGCAATGGCTAGCCAAGTGTGTAGGCCTGCGCGCCTTAGGGTGGCAGGGGTGTCTCACGTTGGCTAGAGATTTTGTGACTCTCTTTCTATAGTCTCCAGGAGATTGATTGACGAGAGACGCTGCGGTGTCGGGTGCTTAGGCGCCATGCGTGTTTCGAGATGGGCGTTCCCACTGGCACGCTACCTGGAAGCCCAGAGGAGAGCTACTCTGGTGTGACTAGGGGTGACTGTGGTTGGTCGGAGTCTGGGACTGAGAGTGCCTATCCACCGTACATTGTTATGCTGTATTCCTATATTTTTGCTATTATCCTTCTCTTGCATGTGAGTTTTACTAGCTGCCTTTCCTACTGGGCGTAGCTCATTCCTGTATTATATATTTTCAGTGGCTCGGCAGACTTGACCCTACCAGATTATGTGGGATCGTGGTCAGCAGGATTGTGGAGGATATCTGATTTGTGATTGCCTGAGATATTCTGGTTAGTTGATTGTTGCTGTTGGATGTATTTAATGAGATTGTTATTCTCATATGTCAGGTATTATGTGAGGGTAATTCTGACTTATGTATCTGGTTGGACAATATTGCACTTGTTGGACTTGGATCTTATTCTTGTAATGTAGTTTCCATTTACTGTCTTACCTTATTGTCTTGGAGTATGGTGTGTGGAGTGCCATATTTTATCTGAGGATGTTATATATCTTTTTGTTTGATGGTGAGGTCATTACATGACTATGGAACTTAACCGTGGGGGTTCAGACTTCTATTAGATCGGTTCTCCTACCGTATGGGTTAGGAGTATTGGGTCTAGTAGGAGTAACATTGCGCGAGTCCATCTGTTAATTCAGGAGTCATGAACCTGATTTGACGGTGTACCCAGGAGATGGGATCCACATTGTTAAAGGAAAGTAGGCATGTAATGATGTGTTATATCCTATGTTTTCGTAGGCTACTCAGGTTGGTATGGGACGATCTGAGCTGTCTATATAAAAAAAAAATAAAAAATGTATGCCAAAAATCAGCCTAGGGAAAATGGGGTGCAACATAGTGGTATCAGAGCCCTAGGTTAAGATAGTGGGGCTAGACATATCAGAGCCCTAGGTGAGGATAGCGGGGCTAGACATGTATAGGAGTTCAACCCAAGGTGGGGAGAACTGTTGATTCTTTTGTTTACTATAGTAGTCCATATGCCAATTGCCAAATGACGACTCTAATGCCAGATTAGTTGCTTTTGACAGTATGGCTGGTACCAGGAGACTTTCAGCTCGTGGAGCAGCTAGAGGCAGACCTGTATCTACTACTCCTACCCCGGAGACGAGCCCAGCATTGCCAGTTGAGCCAGCCGTGGATCGTTGGATCGATGCCTTCATGCGGTTGCGTCTGCGGAGCTTCAGTGGGTCGGCTGACCCAGCGGTGGCAGATGACTGGATGGCTCATATGCTTGAGCTGTTTGATGCCTTGGGATGTCTATTCGGCAGGAGGGTAGCACTTGCTGCTCTAGTATTGGAGGGAGAGGCTGCTACCTGGTGGAGAGGCCAGCGGCGCGCCATGTTTGGGGAGGCCCAGAACAGCGAGATAGCATGGGAAGACTTTGTTGAGGCATTCAGGGAGTGCAACATTCCGGCTTCTGCCATGTCTCAGTTCAGGAGGGAACTTATACACCTCAAGCAGGGCCAGATGTCAGTGAACGATTACTTATCGAGGTTCACTTATCTGGCGAGGTACGCCGCAGAGCTGGTGCCATCTGAGGAGCGCAGATGTGAGATGTTCCTGGAGGGACTTCGTCCTATGCTGCAGCGCCAGCTAGTTGTGAGTCGGTTTGCCAGGTTTCGTGACTTGGTGGAGGCTGCGAGATCCGTTGAGCTTATTGACAACCGGATGGAGGCCCAGAGAGAGACTCACAACAAGAGGAAGGAATTCAGAAATATCCAACAAAACAAAAAGGACAAGAGACACAGAGATCACCGTGGTACTCAGGAGGGCGTGGTCCAGCCACGACCTATCTCTGAGAGACCAGTGCAGCAGACAGGTACCCAGACTGGAGGGATTATCTGCTACCATTGTCGACAGCCCGGACACAAGAAGTGCGACTGCCCAGAGTTGAAGAAACAGAGGATCACAGGACCGATTGGTTCATCTGGGGGACAGCCTAGAGTGTTTGCACTGACTCGGCAGTAGGCTTCAGAGTCACCAGAGGTGATCACAGGTATGCTTTATTTTGGCAACGTGCAGTGCATGACTTTGTTTGATACTGGTGCATCTCATTCTTTTGTTGCTGAGAGGATCTGGAATCAGATATCAGGATCCAAGGGTTACTTGAAGGAACCTTTACTGGTTAGGCTTCCTGATGGGAAGGAGATTCCCACTGTTCAGAAGATTGACGGATCTATTCTGATTAGTGGACACGAGTTCGTGACAGAGTTGATATGTGTGCCACTAGCAGAGTTCGACATCATTTTGGGAATGGATTGGTTGTGCTACCATGCAGTAGTTCTGGATTGTTGGGAGAAGAAGGTCAGGATCAGAGTGCCTGGTTTGGGAGATGTGATATACTTTGGTCTGAACAGGCAGATTCCTCTGATCCCAGTTCTTCAGGCAGAGAGGTTAGTAAGTAAGGGTTGTACTGGTTGGTTGGCCTATGTGACCGATAGCCAAGCCACCACTACCCCTATGTCAGATATTCCAGTGGTGAGAGACTTCCCTATGGTTTTTCCAGAGGAGCTGCCTGGACTTCCACCAGCTAGGGAAGTGGAGTTTTCGATTGATTTGGAGGCAGGAGTAGCTCCTATTGCTAGAGCTCCTTACAGGATGGCTCCAGCCGAGCTAGCAGAGTTGAAGACTCAGTTACAGGACTTATTAGACAAGGGACTCATACGCCCCAGTTGTTCACCTTGGGGTGCCCCTGTCTTATTCGTCAAGAAGAAAGATGGTAGTATGAGGCTGTGTGTAGATTATAGGGAATTGAATAAGGTTACTATTCGTAACCGATACCCTTTACCACGCATCGATGATTTGTTGGATCAGCTTCAGGGAGCAACTGTGTTCTCCAAGATTGATTTACGCTCGGGTTATCACCAGATCCGGATTAGAGATTCTGATGTACCCAAAACAGCATTCCGTACTAGATATGGGCATTACGAGTTCACAGTGTTACCTTTTGGATTGACTAATGCTCCAGCAGTATTTATGAACCTGATGCATCGAGTGTTTCATGCCTTTCTGGATCGGTTTGTGATCATCTTTATAGATGATATATTGATTTATTCCAGAGATAGGGAAACTCATGCAGATCAGTTGAGGACTGTGCTTACAGTGTTGCGGGAGAATGAGCTGTATGCAAAATTCTCCAAGTGTTCCTTTTGGCTGGACTCAGTAGCATTCTTGGGACACATTGTCAGTGTAGAGGGCGTGGCTGTTGATCCTAGCAAGATACGAGCTATTATTGATTGGAAACGGCCATCTTCTGTCACTGAGATCCGGAGTTTCCTTGGTTTGGCTGGATACTATAGGAAATTTGTTCCTCACTTTTCTAGACTGGCCGCTCCACTAACACAGTTGACCCGGAAGGGAAAATCTTTTGAGTGGTCAGAGAGTTGTGAGAACAGTTTCCTAGAGCTGAAGCAGAGGCTTAGCACCGCTCCAGTATTAATGTTACCTACACAGGAGAAGCCGTATCAGATGTACACTGATGCTTCACATATAGGCTTGGGAGCCGTACTGATGCAGGATAGTAGAGTTATAGCATATGCTTCGAGGCAACTGAAGGATCATGAGAAGAATTATCCCACTTATGATTTGGAGTTAGCTGCTGTCATTTTTGCCTTGAAGATATGGAGACATTATTTGTACGGAGTTCCTGTAGATTGCTTCTCCGACCACAAGAGTCTTAAGTATCTGTTCACTCAGAAGGAACTGAACTTGAGGCAGAGAAGGTGGTTGGAACTGATAAAAGATTACGAGCTGACAATAAACTACTGCGAGGGGAAGGCTAATCCAGTGGCTGATGCCTTGAGCAGACACGCAGTTGTGCATACTGTGATAGCTTGCGACTCTATAGCAGACTTGGATTGGGATGTTGAGAGATGTCAGGAACAGTTGTCTGTTCAGAGACTGGCTCACAGACTCAGTTCGTTGACTATTCGGGCTGACTGGTTATCTGAGATGCGTGACCTTCAGCTTTGTGATGAAGAGCTGAAGGAGAAGTTTGAGTTGGCATCGTAGGGATTGGGAGGAGACTTTGCTCTCAGAGACGACATTTTGACTTTCAGGGGTCGCTGGTGTGTGCCATCACATCGGGAGTTCAGGGAGAGGATCCTTCGAGAGGCTCATTATGGAACTTTGGCTATGCACCCTGGAGAAGTCAAGATGTATAGGAATTTGAGGAGTGTTTTCTGGTGGAGAGGTTTGAAGGCAGATGTTGCTGCTTTTGTTAAGAAGTGCCTTACATGTCAGCAAGTTAAGGCCGAGCACCAGAGACCTGGAGGATTGTTGCAGAGATTGCCGATTCCAGAGTGGAAATGGGACGACATCACTATGGACTTTGTGACTGGTCTTCCTCGTACCAGACAAGGTTTTGACGCCATTTGGGTCATCGTGGATCGATTGACCAAGTCAGCCCATTTCTTATCAATTAAGAAGACGGATTCAGCGGCACAATTGGTAGAGGTATATATTCAGCAGATTGTCAGATTGCATGGAATTCCCCGATCTATTATTTCTGACAGAGACGCCAAGTTCACATCACAGTTTTGGAGGAGCTTACACACTGCCATGGGTACACAGTTGAAGTTCAGTACTGCTTATCATCCTCAGACAGATGGACAGTCTGAGCGGACTATTCGGACCTTGGAGGATTTGCTACGCTTGAGCGTACAAACTTACTCAACAGATTGGGCCAGACGGTTACCCTTGGTAGAGTTTGTGTACAATAACAGCTTCTAGGCGTCGATTGGTATGGCACCTTACGAGGCATTGTATGGGCGTATGTGCAGATCCCCTCTTTGTTGGGAGGAGGGTGATTCCAGGAGAGTGTGGGGACCTCAGATTGTGCAGGAGACCACAGCTGAAGTCAAGTTATTGCAAGACAGATTACGTATTGTGCAAGATCGCCAGACGAAATATTATGATCCTAAGCACAGAGCTGTTGAGTTTTCTGTGGGAGATAGGGTATTCCTGAAGATCAGTCCTATGCGAGGCCTATTCCGGTTCGGGAAGCCTTCTAAGCTTCGACCTCGTTACATTGGACCCTATCCTATTCTAGAGAGGATTGGTGAAGTGGCTTACAGGTTGGCACTTCCTGAACATCTGGCTGGGATTCACAATGTGTTTCATGTTTCGAATCTCAAGAGATATGTGCCAGATCCTTCTCATTGTATCAGTGATGATCTTCCTGGTTTGCAAGTGACACCAGATTCTTCTTATGTGGAACTACCAGTTCGCATCCTCGAGGAGAGCAGCAGACAGCTGAGGAACAGGTCGTTTCCTATGGTCAAGGTTCTGTGGAATAGACATGACGAAAGGGAGGCAACCTGGGAGCTAGAGCAGGATGTTGCGGAGAAGTGGCCGGAACTTCTTGCTGAATTTCGAGGGCGAAATCCCTGATAAGGTGGGGAGATTGTTATACCCAGTAAAAATTTTTATGTTAATCTTTAATAAATTAATTTTTGGCTTGGATGATTTCAGATCGACAGTAGGATGAGCCAGGAGCTCAATTAGAGGCTATTGGAATTTCTGAAATTTCTAGGGATTTTTCGGAACACCGAGGTAATTTTTAAGTAATTTTCCCTGTTTATTTGGATTTATTGGATTTTTGGAAATTCGAAAATCAATTATGATCGGTTATTTTAAAACCGGAAATTTGTTTTTACCGCGTGTGAACCGGACCGGAACGGCTCAGCGGAGGCGGAGGCGGTTCGCCGAGTGAGTTTGCGCGTGCGTTCTGATAAGCGGATCGGACGGTCGTGATCGACGGTTGGGATTGAACCGGCTGATCGGGTGCTTACCGTGTCGACAGCGCGTATCGGGTGCTTACCGTGTCGAAAGCGTGTCAACGGTGCGTAACGGGTTTTCACCGTGTCGGCCAGGAATATAAAACCCTCGCGAACGATTAGGGTTTCGTTCGACCGACCGATAGAGAGGAAGTTTTCCGGCGTACGGCGCGTGATTTCGGCGGCCTGGCAAGGGGCTTTTTGTGCCTGGAGATTCACGGGACCGAGGAGAGTCGATTGATACCGGGTTCGTTCGGTGAGGAGCTGCGGCGAGCTGCGGACGAGGTTCACCGTCGCCGGCGTCTTTGAGGTAGGAAATTCAGTTTACATTAGTTATTTGGTAGAAAATTAAAAGCATGGAATATTTTGCTTAATGAAAACAAGCATGTGGATGAAAAATCGGATTTAATTGAATGCTAATTGGTGTCTTTTGCAAATTTCGGATTTTCTGGAAAATTCCCCATTTCGCCAAAAAATTTGTTAATGCTTAGGAGCATGTTAGGGATTTGTATTATCAGCGTTGCCATTGAATTAGTTAATTTATTTGTTGGATTAATCTCAAATTTCACAATACGGCAACGGCGGACGGGCGAATTCCTTCGGCGGAGATTTTGATTTAAACCTTAGGAAATTAGCGGCATTATTGGAATGTTAGGATAGTACGAACATGTTCTCCTTGTTCGCAGTTGCCGGAAACCGACGGAAGGATCGTATTGGTCGGCGATTGCGGCGGCTAGGGTTTCGCGGACGACGGGCGAAGGAAGGAGACGAATTAAGGGTTAATTAGGGATTTGTTGATTTATTAAGAGAATAATTTATTAATTATCAATATTATATATTAAGCGTCGGCCGAATTTCAGATTAATAACTTCGACCGGCGGGGGGGTTGGTTCAGTGCGAAGGCCCGAACCGGTGGCGAGATCCGGTTCAGGGGATTCGGCGCGGTTCAGTGAGAAGCGGTTCTCGGCTCAGCTCGAAGGCCGAACCGGCGGCGAGAACCGGGTTCACGGAAGTGCGGTGCGGTATAATGGAATAGGGGAATTTTAAATTCGGAAATTATTCCGAATTTCGGAAAATGGATAAAATGCAAAATTTGATATTTCGAATTTAGGAAAATTCGATAATTGAGTTTTAGGGATTATTTATATTTTGGAAAATTCAAGAAAAATCAGAAAATTTGGAAATAAGAAATTTCGAAAATTCTGGAGATCCGTGGGTAAAGAAAAAAAATTGCCTGAAGTGGGGAAAAATGTTATCAGTGATGACAGTACAGCTGGAAACAGTCAGACAGAGGTATGGTACATGGATGCTACCAGAACAGTCAGTAATTGACAGTTGTGTTGTTTGATGGCAACGGCATGGATTGAGTCAGTTTACTCAGTGTTGGCATATTTTATGGATTGGCATACTGGACCGGACTACTATAGACCCTATATGATGTTTTAGGGTAGTTGTGGTAGGTAACTATGCGGTTCAGACTTAGCTTCCACAGTATACATGTGGACTGGTATGCGCCTTGTTGTACCTGGACACATGTTGCCGGATCTTGGAGTTAGAGATTGGCAATGACTGTAGGGGCGTGAGCTTCTATGGAAGTTGTTGGTAGAGGACTCTTTGGGACGGTGGCTGAGTCGATCTCTCCTGGTCCATGTGTGTAGGCCTGCGCGCCTGAGGGTGGCAGGGGTGTCTCGCAGTGGCTAGCCAAGTGTGTAGGCCTGCGCGCCTTAGGGTGGCAGGGGTGTCTCACGTTGGCTAGAGATTTTGTGACTGGATCTGTCTATAGTCTCCAGGAGATTGATTGACGAGAGACGCTGCGGTGTCGGGTGCTTAGGCGCCATGCGTGTTTCGAGATGGGCGTTCCCACTGGCACGCTACCTGGAAGCCCAGAGGAGAGCTACTCTGGTGTGACTAGGGGTGACTGTGGTTGGTCGGAGTCTGGGACTGAGAGTGCCTATCCACCGTACATTGTTATGCTGTATTCCTATATTTTTGCTATTATCCTTCTCTTGCATGTGAGTTTTACTAGCTGCCTTTCCTACTGGGCGTAGCTCATTCCTGTATTATATATTTTCAGTGGCTCGACAGACTTGACGCTACCAGATTATGTGGTATCGTGGTCAGCAGGATTGTGGAGGATATCTTATTTGTGATTGCCTGAGATATTCTGGTTAGTTGATTGTTGCTGTTGGATGTATTTAATGAGATTGTTATTCTCATATGTCAGGTATTATGTGAGGGTGATTCTGACTTATGTATCTGGTTGGACAATATTGCACTTGTTGGACTTGGATCTTATTCTTGTAATGTAGTTTCCATTTACTGTCTTACCTTATTGTCTTGGAGTATGGTGTGTGGAGTGTCATATTTTATCTGAGGATGTTATATATCTTTTTGTTTGATGGTGAGGTCATTACATGACTATGGAACTTAACCGTGGGGGTTCAGACTTCTATTAGATCGGTTCTCCTACCGTATGGGTTAGGAGTATTGGGTCTAGTAGGAGTAACATTGCGCGAGTCCATCTGTTAATTCAGGAGTCATGAACCTGATTTGACGGTGTACCCGGGAGATGGGATCCACATTGTTAAAGGAAAGTAGGCGTGTAATGATGTGTTATATCCTATGTTTTCGTAGGCTACTCAGGTTGGTATGGGACGATCTGAGCTGTCTATATAAAAAAAAAAAAAAATGTATGCCAAAAATCAGCCCAGGGAAAATGGGGTGCAACAGTTACATACCACCATGTCTGGATGATGTGTGCATTTTTTGTTTAACTGGTTCCAAATTTTTGAAGCTTCATCGAGGAACATGGCATGCTGGTCCCTTATTCACGACAAAGGCAATGGATTTCTACAACTTAGAGCTAAGTGACACTATTGTAAGTATATTATAATTTGTTTTTCATATATATACATATATCACTTGTTTTCATGTTTTGTCTATTTTTTTTTGTTTGGTAAAAGCTAAAACAATTTCGTTGAACATGATTATGAGAATAGTTAATCATGGATGCATTCATGGAATCATTCTATGAGCTTATGCCCAACACATGTGGTATTAAGCTTGATGAGATATTAGGAATTTAGTCCAAAAATAACCTCTTGAAAATATGTTTTTCTTGGTGTTATTGATTAAAAATAGGTCTATAAATTGAAAGAAAAAGAAAAACCAACCTTTTTCAAGCGTGGAATTCCTCCCTTGGCTTCTCTATCAGATAAATTTTATAAGCCAAGGTCCCAAGATTTATATAAATCAATTGATTGAAGATACTTTCTATCTCAATGTCTTATATACATCTTAGAGAAAATGAGGATGTCAACCAATCTTTTATATTTCTCCTAGGTAATAAAATATCTTTTGATTCATAACAAATTTAACAAGTGACCTCTTACCTAACCTTTCAAAATTGTTGAACTTATTTAGTCTTTTGGTCAAATCTTCCAATTAGGCAAAATTCATACATCTTTTATCATCACTATTCAATCCTAGTGATTGAACGTGTTGATCAAGTTATTGGGCTTAAATCCTAGTTCCTATGCCATCGTTTGATTTAGGGGTTAGGTGATTTGATTATCATCCATTCTTCGTTTTCCTCTTTTGAGTAAAATAATTCTTTTCATTCATGATTTTAGTGAGGCTCCAATTGTTGATCCAACTCTATTTAACTCATGATTGAGCTCTAGATAATAGAACCCCTTCTTTGAAGGAATTCTCTCTCTCGAGTTTTCATGTAGGTGAAGAAGCCTCAAGTTCCATAAGCTCTTAGCAATTTTCTTTTTTGTCCAATAATTGGTGATCAGCTTTTGACTCCTTGTCCTATCCATGACTTTCTCTACCTTGGGAAGTAGAATTAAGGACCCCTAGTATACTTTGGTGTTGTTATTTCCAAAGTTAAGTTCCATAATTAGATTTGTTGTAGTTTCCCTTTCACTCCAAGGATAGAAATGAATTTTTCTCTTCTGTTGAGGCAATGTGTCTTTTTGAGCATAATAGGATTTCTTAGGATCTCTTACAAATCAAATTAATAGAAAATAGATTATGGATTTTCTTCTAACACTTCCACTCAAGGGTGGAGCTTTTCTTTCTTTTTTGTTGACATGGTACTAAAGCTCAAGAATAGTAGACTTTATTCTATAAATATTGACTTCTAATCCACATGTCACAAACCATGATTTGAAGTTTCTATTGAAAATGATTCGATCAATGGGTTTGGATCTATTCCAATCAAGATCAATCTAAAGTTGGCCATAAAAAACTTGTTTCAGCTAAGAACAACATGAAATCGAAAGTTTTGGCCTACTTGAAAATCGTGTGAATTATATTAGCTTTAACAAGTAAAAAAATTATCTTTAATTTTTTTTTGAAATAAAATAGGCATCTATACGATTTAAGAATAAGTAAGTTGATTTGAAAATCAAACTATTCAAATCTCACTAATAATGTATGATTTTTTTAAATCAAATTTTTGAGATATTTTTTTATTAAACATTTTTTTAATTTTTTTGATTGAATTAGAAAAGAAAACTGAAAACGGTTGAAACTCTTAAAGTTAGAGAAATTGAAACTTGGAGAGTGCCAGCAAAACCAAAACTAAAGAGTTGTCAAGAGCATTAATAGAGACATAACAAGTTTTCTTATCAATTAATTCCTTTGTAATATTGAATTTGAAGGTATAGTTCTTTTTGACCATTTGTCAAAGATCATCTCTTGTGTTCCCTAAGTCATTTGAGCTTGTTTGAGATTGTTTTAAAGCATAAGTCCTTCACTAGTTTGCCAAGCCATGTAAGCATAGGTGAGGTTGTCTTAAAGCTTATGTCCATCATGGAGGTTGAAATCATGTTAGTGAAGCATAAATGACCAATTTGTTTTGGTCTTGGATCCTTATTATGAACAACTCATTGTAATGTTCTTAACTTGTCCAAACCTTTCCTTTTTAGTATTAGTATCAAAGATAAATTGGGATTAGGTTTATGTCTTGTCCTAGTGTCATACTAATCTCTTGATGGAAGTTGTATTTTTCTCTTTATTTTTGGTATTAAACTTCTACAAAAAAAGGTTGACATGAAGTATCCAACACTTATGTTATTGTGGTTGTCATTTTTAATGTTCAAAATACTAGGAGGATTTAGATGGCAAAAATTCTATTATTCCAATTCTTTGTCTTCTAGTTTCCAGTCTTAATCTTTTGTCCTCGTGGTTTCTCTCTTATTCAAATTGCCATTGCAAAAGTGATTCCTTAAACTAGTATTAGTGATAAGAGGCTAAATTTTGTAATGGTGTGGTTATGTAGCATTATTGTATACTTTTTTATTGTAATTACCTTCTTCATGGATATAAAGGTTTTCTTTTTCCTAAATTATGCTATAATTTCTTGAGTAGTTTGATCTTTTTTCTGCACTATGTTATATGCCTCTTGCTGCAATGATGCTCTTCATAACCAGTTGAGTAGAGTTTTGTCTTTAAAAGCCTTTTATACGAAGGAGAGTATTAAATCATCGTGATGTATTCGAGGTAAGTTTAAGTTCCACAATTAACACATTTGCTATCAACATAGTCATAGATGGCATAGTAGGTCTCGAGACGCTCAAGCTATACATCGAACTTCTTAGCATCAACTTCTGCTCAATAGATTGTTTATGCTATCTTGGCTTCTATTTTAAAAGGATCCAACATTAACTTTTAGAAGACTTGAGGCATGTTATCTTATTCTTCGATGATCATCCTAACAAGAGGGCCCTCAAAAGGTCTTTTTGTCATGATACCACTTATATAATCCAAAATGATTTGATTTCTAGAATGTGGCTTATCAAATTGGATATGTAAAGAAGGATTATGAAAGGGCATTGCTTTTTATTAATAAAGGGAGTGGAAGCCAATGCTATGGGTAAGTTGCCTGTATAACCTTGTATATGATATAGGCTCATATTTCTTGGGATTTTTGTTCTCCTATAAGATAAAGTTAAAGGGTGATATTGTATTGGAGATTTGGAGTGGCCATTTTATTGTGGGTTGTCCTCCTTTAGCACATTAATGACTCATAAGAAAAATAAAATGAATGTTACAAATAACTTAGTAAACGACGATCATACAATAAGGAGGGTTCAATGTCAAAATGGGAGTTCATTGATGAGAAGCAGATGCTAGGACTATCCCTATTAGTCACGTAACAAGATACAATAGTAGTAATATTCCAAATGTAATTAATATCAAAAAGATCTTGAAGATGCTCTCTTAGAATCATAGAGCATTTAGAACACTAGGCAACTATTTGAGGCATTTTCTCTAATGATGAAGTGCCTATAAGATGTTTTGTAAACTACCTGAGAATGTCAACTAAGTATTTAATAACCATTAGGGTGTCAACCACGGATGATCCATCATCTAAATTTTAATCACACTAATCCACCCGAAGTGGTTCATATTTGAACCAATGACCTTGAAAAATTATACATATACATTGTAGAAATTAACAAATCCTAAGTTGGTAATGTTTAGTAAAATAAATAGCAATAGATTTTTTTTATAGTGATAATGTTCAAAGTAATAACCAAAGTCATATTTAACCAAGTTTCTGGTGGCAACAAGGTTCAATAAAATACAAGTTTAAAGTTAACTATAACATTTGTCAAAATTTATAATAAAAACTATTAGAAAATTTATTTGCTAGCAAATAATAGTATTGAAATTGGGGCTCGAAAGAGTTAAATCATTTATTTAATATATTCAACAGACTTAGGTGAGTGAAGAGTCTTCAATGTGAGATCATATCTACAATTATTGAATAATAATAAATTTTATTACTCCATGATAATGACATTATCATAGACTATCTATGACATACATAATAAGATGGCTATGGCTAGGTTTGGTTTTGATGATGTTCGATCTAGTTTTAGGCTAGGTTTGTTTAGATTTAAGAAAGACAGACGAGAGAGAGCAAGCAAGTGGCACATAGCAATTGTGGAGAATGAGAAGCTTGGCTAGGTTGTTGAAGCCTTGATAATAAAGAGAGATGGACCACAACAATGTGGAGTTGACCCACAAATGCCTTGGCCATGCAAAGTTTTGGCATTCTGTGGGCCATAAATGTGCTACAGAATTTATCTCCTACTCCTAACATAGCTAGTATCGAGTTTTTGCCATGGGAACACCCTAGCCAATGTTTGGGAGAACCTAATCAATGCTTGACATGCCCAACCACATGTAGGTGTATTAGGAAAAATCAAATGTGACCACTAATTTATTTATTTAAGTTCATCTAGTGTTTAATTGGGTTGTAAAGATTGTTTTTTTAATTTCTTCTAATTATGTGAGTTTAGGTGTGGATAATATTGTTTCTCTTTCGTTGCATTTTCTCCCATCCTCGTCGTTGGAAGTAAGCTATCAATGGGTTCAATTTGAACCAATTTAACACTTGACCAAAGGTACTTGGATAGCATTCATAATTGGATTAGTTTACAAATGATCCAAAGCCAACTTGTGATCTAATATGATTATGGATTAGTTTACAAATGATCCAATATATTCTGTGCTTTCCTAGTCTGCTCTGCTCAGCTCTACTCTACTCTACATTGCTCTTCCATGCTCTACTCAACACTACTCTATACTGCTCTAACCTAACTTAGCTTAGCTCAGCCAAACTAGGCTCTACCATACTCTACTCTACTCTAACCTACTACACCATAGCCTAACCTAGCCAAACCTAACCTTGCTCTAGTCTAGATTGCTACACTCTACTCTACTCTATTCTATTATACTTTACTCTAATCTTGTCTGGCATAGCCTAGCCTAACCTAGCTCTACTCTACTCTAGTCCTATCCATCTTTGCCTACTCAAGCCTCACCAAGCCTATCCTTGCCTAACCTAACTATGCTCTACTCTACTCTACACTACTCTACTTTACTCTACTCTACTTTACTCTACTCTACTCAGCTGTACTCTACTCTAGTATACTCTATTATACTCTAGCCAAGCCCGACCTTCCCTTGCCTAACCTAGCTATTCTATACTCTACTCTACTATATGTTACTCTACTCAAACCTAGCTTATCCTTGCTTAACCTAACCTAGCCCTACTATAGCCTAGCCTAACTTAACTCTGCTATACACTACTGAGCTCAGCTCTGCACTGCTCTACAACACTTTGCTCTACTCTTCTCTTCTCTACACTACTCAACTCTGCTCTCTTCTCCCCAACTGTACTCTGACCTAGCTAGCCTAACCTAACTATACTCAATTCTAGTCTACTCTACTATGCTCTACTCTACTCAATGCTACTCTACTCTAGCTTAGCTTAGCCTAACCTACTTCTACTCTACTCCACTCTACTTAACTCTAAGTTAGCCTAGCCCAACCTAACCTAGCTCTACTCTACTCTACTATATTATAGTCTAGCCTAGCCTAACCAAGCCTAGCCTAGGTTAGCCTAGCCTAACCTAGCTCTGCTCTACTCTTGTCTGCTCTGTTCATCTCTAATCCATTATTTTTTTCTCTACTCTACTATGCTCTGCTCTACTCTGCTATACTCTGCTCTCCTCTCCTCTCCTCTATTTTACACTACTCTACTTTGCTGTACTGTACTTTGTTGTACTCTACACAACACTACTATACTCTAACTTAGCCAAGTTTAACCTAGCTTAACCTAACTCTACTCTTCTATAGTCTAACCTACTCAACTCTACTCTACTCTACACTACTTCACTCTACCCTACTCTTGTCTACTCTAACCAAGCCTAGCATAACCTATCCTAACTTTGCTCTTGTCTATTCTACTCTACTCCATTTTTCTCTGCTCAGGTCTACTTTACTCAACTCCTCTCTACTTTACTCTACTCTACTCTAGCCTAGCCTAGCCTAATCTAGCCTACCCTAGCCTAACTTAGCTCTAGTCTACTATACTCTACTATACTCTACTTTACTCTACTCAAACCTAGCCTGACCCAGCTCTACTAAACTCTACTCTAGTCTACTCTAGCCTAGCCTACTTACTCTGCTCTACTCCACTCTACTCTGCTCTACTTTGCTCTATTATAATCTACTCTACTCTACTCTACTCTATTATACTTTACTCTGCTCTACTCTAACCTAACTTAGCATAGCCTAACCTAAGCTAGCTCTACTCTACCCTATAATAATCAACTCTCCTCTTCTCTAGCTTAGCTTAACCTAGCCTAACATTGACTAGCTGAGCCTGACCTTACCTAACCTTGCTCAACTCTAGTCTACTCTACTCAACTATGTTATACTATACTCTACTCTACCCTACTTAACTTTACTCAATACTACTCTACTCTACTCTATTCTAACCTTACCTAATTTAGCCTAGCCTAGCCTTGCTTAGCTTAAACTAGCTCTGCTTTGCTTTGTTGTACTCTGCTCTGTTTTTTTTTCTTTACTCTACTCTACTCTACTCCACTCTGCTTTACTCTTCTATACTTTACTTTACTCTATTCTTCTCTACTCTACTTTGCTATGCTCTACTCTACTCTACTCTATTCTATTCTACTCTAGCCTATCTGCACCTAGCTTAACCTATTAGAGATCTACTCTACCTGACTCTACTTTACTCTACTCTACCCTAGCCTAACTCAGCATAGCTTAGCCAAGTCTAGCCTAGACAAACTTTGCTCTGCTCTATTATATTCTTCTCTACTTTACTCTATTATACTCTACTCTTCTCCACTCTACTCTAACCTTGCTTAGCCTTGCCTAGCTTGACTTACCTCTACTCCACTTTACTCTAGCATAGCTTAGCCTAGCCTTACCTTGGCCAACCCAAACTAGCTAAGCTCTACTATTCTCACTCTATTATGCTCAACTCTATTCTTCTCTACAGTGTTTTACTCTACTCTACTCAATTATACTGTATTAATTATACTATAGCCTTGCCTAGCCTAACTTAGCTTAAGTCTACTCTACTCTACTCTAACTTAGCCAAGCCTAACAAAGCTTAGCCTAGCCTAACCTAGCTCTACTCTACTCTACTCTTCTCTAACCTAGCTTAACAAAGCTCTTCTCTACTCTACTTTGCCTTGCTCTACTTTACTCTACTCTACTTTGTTGTACTTTGCTCAACTCTATTCTGCTCTATTATACTCTACTTGAGCCTAACCAAACCTAGCTCTACTTTACTCTACACTTCTCTACTCTACTCTTCTCTACTCTACTTTACTCTACTCTACTTTTACTTAGCCTAGCCTAACCTAGCCAAGCATCCTAGCCTAGCCTACCCTAACCAAGCTCTACTCTACTTTACTCTATTATACTCTACTAAACTCTAGTTTACTCTACTCTTCTACTCTAACATAGCCTAGCCTATACTCACCTAACCTAGCCCTCTCTGCTCTACTCTACTCTAGCCAAGCTAGCTTAGCCAAGCGGAGCCGAGCCGATTGTATCCTAGCCTTACTCTACTTTACTCTATTTGCTTAGCTCTACTCTTCTCTACTCTACTCTATTATGTTCTAATCTACTATGTTCTTCTCTACTCTTTTATGCTCTACTCTGTTCTACTCTGCTTTGCTCTGCTCTACTCAACACTAAGCAAAGCCTAGTCTGGCCAGAGCTTGCTTTACTCTACTTTGCTCTGCTCTACTCTGCTATACTTAGCTCAGCTCTACTTTACTCTACTTTGTTCTGCTCTACTCTGTTCTACTCATATCTACTTTACTCTACTCTATTTCACTTGTCTCTACTCTACTCAACTCTACTCTTCTCTACTCCACTCTACCCTGCTCTACTCCACTATACTCGACTCTACTGCAGCCTAGTTTACCCTAGGCTAACTGAGCCTAGCCTTACATAGCTCTACTCTACTCTATTCTACTCAAGCAAATCCTTGCCCAGCCTACCCTACTCTAGCCTAGTCTTTCCTAGCTAGCCTGGTTCTACTCTACTTTTACTCTACCCAACTCTAATCTACTCTAACCTATTATATTTTACTCTACTCTACTCTAACTTAGTCTAGCCAAGCCTAGCTTAGCTTAGCTCTACTCTATTGTACTTTACTTTACTCTATGCTACTCTACCCTACCTTATCCTACTCAACTCTACTCTACTTTTGCTTAGTTTAGCCTAGCCTAACCTAGCCTAACCTAGCTTTGCTCTGCTATGCTATACTCGAATCTACTCTGGTCTTCTGTACTTTACTCTACTCAACTCTATTTTATTTGTACTCTAGCTAGCTTAGCCTAATCTAGCTATATTATACTCTAGTGAACTTTTGCCTAGCATAGCCTACCCTAGCCTAATCTAGCATATCTTAACCTAGCTCTACTTTACTTTACTCTACTCTACCCTATTCTACCCTACTCTACTCTACTCTACACTACACTACTATACTCTACTCTACTCTACTCTAACATAGCCTAGCTTAGCCTAGTCTAAGCTAGCTCAACTCTCCTCTACTCTACTTTACTTTACTCTAGCCTAACCTAGCCTTGCCTAGCATAGTATAGCTTAACCTTGCTCTACTCTAACCTTGCTTAACTTAGCTCTACTCTGCTCTACACTACTCTACTCTACTACTCTAGCCTAACCTAAACTAACTAGCTCAGCTCTACTCTACTCTACTCCACTCCACTCCACTTTACTCTACTCTAACCTTGCCTAACCTAGCTTAACTTAACTTTGCTCTACTCAACTCCTCACTAGCCTAGACTTGCCTAACCTAGCTTTGCCTAACGTCGCTCTGCTCTACTCTGCTATGGTCTATTCTAATCTACTTTGCTTTACTCTACTATGATCTACTCTTCTCTACTTTACTCTATTGTACTCTACTTTACTCTAGCCTAATTTAGCATAGCCTTGCCTAGCCCAGACTAACCAACCACTACTCTACTCTACTCTACTCAACTCTACTCTACTCTACTATGCTCTAGCCTAGCCTAGCCTAACCTAGCACTACTTTGCTCTGCTCAACTCTTCAATGCTCTCATCTACTCTGTTCTCCTCTACTCTACTCTTCTCTACTATGCTCTACTATGCTCTTCTCTATTCTACTCTAACCTAGCCTAACTTAGCACTACTCTACTCAACTCTGCTCTTCTCTACTATTTTTTGCTCTTCTCTACTCTTCTTTATTCTACTCTATTCTACTCTAACCTAGACAAGCCTGACCTAGCTCTACTCTACTCTACATTACTCTTTGTTGCTTTACTCTACTCTAGTCTAGCCTAGCCTAAGCTAGCCTACCCTACCCAGGGTTAGCCTAGCCTAAGCTAGCTATACTCTATTCTATTCTACTATACTTTACTCTAATTGAGCCTAACTCTGCCTAGACAATCCTAGCTCTACTCTACTCTACTCTGCTATGCTCTACTCCATTCTTGCCTAGCCTAGCCTTGCTCAGCCTAGCCTAGCATAACCTAAGTTGGCACTACTATGCACTACTCTATTGTACTTTACTCTAGTCAAGCTTAGCCTTGCCTAGCCTAATCTAACCTAGCCTCACTCTACTCTATCCAACTCTACTCTACTCTACTCTAGCCTACCCTAACCTAGCCAAGCCAAGCCTTGCCTTGTCTAACAAAACCCTAATCTACAGTACTCTACTCTACTCTAATCTGCTCTACCCTTCTTTACGTTGCTCTGCTCTACTCTATTCTACTCTACTTTTCTCTCCTCCTCTCAACTCTGCTCCACTCAATTATATTATTTTTTTCTCTACTCTACTCTGTTGTATTCTACTTTACTCTACTCTACTCTACTCTTACCTAGCCTAGCCTTTCTTCACTTAGCTTTGCCTAAACTAGTTCTACTCTACTTTTCTCTACTTTGCTCTGCCTTTTATGCTCTACTTTACTCTACTCTACTATTCTTTGCTCTATTTTGCTCTGTTCTACTCATCTCTACTATACTCTACTATACTATACTTTAGCCTAGCCTAGCATTGCTTACCCTAGCTCTGCTCTACTATACTTTGCTCTACTCTACTCTACTATGCTCTTGTCTACTCTATTCTAGTCTAGCCTAATTTAGTCGAGCCTAGCCATACCTAACCTAGCTCTACTCAACTCTGCTCTACTCTACTCTAATCTACTCTACTCTACTATACTCTAGCCTAGCCTAGCCTTGCCTAACCTACAATAGTCTAGCCCAACCTAGCCTAGCCAAACCTTGTTCTACTCTACTTTACTCTTTTTACTCTACTCTTATCTACTCTACACTACTCTACTAAACTCTACTCTAAGTTAGCCTAACCTATCCTAGCTTAACCTAGCTCTACTCAACCCTACTTAAGTCAACTCTACTCTACTCTACCTTAGCTTAGCCTAGCTAAGGTTAGCATAACCTAGCTCTACTCTACTCTGCTTCACTCTACTCCACTATTCTCTAATTTACTCTACTCTAACTGAGCCTAACCTAACCTAACTTAGCTCTTCTTACTTTGCTTTACTCTACTCCACACTACTCTAAAATAGCCTACCCTTGCATAGCCTAGATCTACTCTGCTTAGCTAAGCTCAGCTCAGCTCTACTATGCTTTTCTCTAATCTACTTTGCTCTGCTCTTCTTTATTCTACTTTACTCTATTTTAGCCTTGCTTAACCTAACCTTAATCTGCTTTACTCTACTCAACTCTACACTACTCTAAACTAGGCTAGCCAAGTCAAGCCTAGCCTAACTTAGCATTACTATACTCTACTCTACACTACTCTACTATACTCTACTCTACTCTCCTCTATTATACAATACTCCACTATACTGTACTCCACTCTATCCTATTATACTCTACTCTACTCTACTCTACTTTACTCTTCTCCACTCTAACCAACTCTACTCTACTCTACTCTAACCTAACCTAGCCTATCCTAGCCTAGTCTTGCTCCACTTAACTCTACTCTACTCTCCCTAGTTTAGTCTAGACTAACCAATCTCTACTCTACTCTACTCTAGACAAGCCTACCTTAACTTATCCTAGCCTAGCCTAACCTAGCTCTACGCTACTTTACACAACTCTACTCTGCTCTAATCTGCTCTACTCTAATCTACTCTAACCTCACCTAGCATAACCTTGCTGTACTTTAGTCTACTCTACTCTGGTCTACCTCAGCTTAGCCTAGCCTAGCCTAGCTTAACTTAACCTAGCTTTACTCTACTCTGCTCTGCTCTACCCTACTCTACTTTTCTCTACTCTACTCTACCTTACCATGCTTTACTTTACTCTAGTCTGCTCTATTCTTCTCTACTCTAACATGCTCTGCTCAACTCTACTCTACTCTACCTTGCTCTACTCTACTGTACTCTACTCAACTCTACTCTACTCTAGCATTGCCTAGCCAATCCAAGCCTAGCCTTGCCTAGCCGAACATAGCTCTTCTCTACTCTACTCTACTATGCTTTTGTCTTATCTACTCTATACTCTTTTTCTCTGCTCTACTCTGCTCTACCCTAAACTGTTTTGCTCTACTCTGGTTTACTTGTTTACTCTACTCATCTTTAATCTGCTCTGCTCAACTCTATTTTACTCTACTCTGTTTTGCTATACTCTACTCTTCTCTACTTTGCTCTACACAGCTCTGCTCTGTTATACTCTACTCTACTCAATTCCACTCTACTCTACTCTACTTAGCTTCGGTTTATTGTATTCTACTCTACTCTATGCTAGCCAAGTTTACCTTAGCCTAGCCTAGCTTAGCCTAACCTAGCACTACTCTACTCTATTAAACTCTACTCTACTATACTCTACTCTATTATTGCCTAGCCTTTCCAAGCCAAGGCTACTCTAGCCTAGCAAATCCTAACCTAGCCTTGTTCTACTCTACTTTACCCGTGTCTACTCTACTCTACTTTAATCTACTATATTCTTTTCTACACCACCCTAACTTAGCTTAGCCTTACCTGGCTCTACTTTACTCTACTCTACTCTACACTAGCCTAGCCTAGCCTAACCTAGTTCTATTATGCTCTTCTCTACTCTACTTTACTCTACTCTGCTTTGCTCTGCCCTACTCTGCTTTGTTCCTCTCTACTCTGCTCTGTTCCACTCTACTCTGCTTTACTTTACTCTACTCTATCACAAACTACTCCACTCTACTCTAGCTTAGCCTATCCTAACCTAGCTCTACTCTACTCTACTTTACTCTACTCTAGCCAAGTATAACCTAGTCTACAATAACCTAGCTTTACTCTACTATACTCTACTATACTCTGCTCTACTATACTCTACTCTACTCAAAATGAGCTTAACTTAGCCAGGCTAAACCTTGCATTACTCTACTCTACACTACTCTAGCTTAGCCAATCCTAGCCTAGCCTAACCTAGTTCAGCTCTACTCTGCTCCGCTCTACTATGCTCACCTCTACTCTACTCTACTATACTTTGCTCTACTTTACTCTCTCCTAACCTAGCCAAGCCTAACATAATCGAGCTTTACTCTACTCTACTCTACTCTACCCTAGCCTAGCCTAACCAAGCCTAGTCTAGCCAAGCCTAGCTTAACATAGCTCTACTCTACACCACTCTACTAGACTCTACTCTACTCTGCACTACTATATTCTGTTATACCCTGCTCTACTCTACTGATCTCTACTTCACTATACTCTGTAATGCTCTACTCTACTTTGCTCAACTCTGTTCTGCTCTACTTTACTCTGTATTACTCTGCCCTACTTTGCTCTACTCTACTCTGTTATGCTCTTCTCAACTCCACTTTACTTTACTCTACTCTACTCTACTCTACTCTACTATACTCTGCTCGAGTCAAACCTAGCCTAGCCTAGCTTAACTTAGCCTAGTTTAGCTTAACCTAGCTCAACTATGCTTTGCTCGACTCTACTCTACTCAATTTTTCTTTGCTCTTCTTTTTTCTACTCTCCTCTACTTTGCTCTGCTCTTCTTTACTCTGCTTTGCTCTGTTCTGCTCTACTCTACTCTACTTCACTCTTGCCTTGCCTAGCTTAGACTCGCCTTGCCTAACTGAGCTCTTCTTTACTCTACTCTTCTCTGCTCTACTCTACTCTACTCTACTCTACTCTACTCTGCTCTACTATAGTCTAACTGAGCCTAGCCTAGCCTAACATAGCTTTACTTTGCTCTACTCTGCTTTTCACTATTTTTCTCTACTCTGCTCTTTTGTCCTCTACTTTGTTACGCTCTTCTCTCCTCTAATGTGGTATAATCTACTTTGCTCTTCTCTACTCTTCTCTGCTCTCTTCTTCTTTAATCTGCTCTTCTTTCCTCTGCTCTGCTCTACACTACTTTGCTCTTCTCTACTCTACTCTGCTCAACTCTGCTATGCTCTTCCCTCCTCTTCCCATGTGTCGCCTCGTCTCCTCTCCTCTATTCTCCTCTCCTCCTCAATCCTCTTCACTCCTCTCCTCTCCTCTCCTCTACTCTCCTCTTCTCTTCTCTCTTCTACTCTACTCTACTCTACTCTGCTCTAGTCTACTCCACCCTACTCTTCTCTACTCTACTCTATTCTACTCTACTCTACTCTACTCTACTCCATTCTACTCCACTCTACTCAACTTTACTTTAGCCTAACTAAGTCTAACCCAACCTAATCTAGCTTTACTATACTCTAGTCTACACTAGCCTGTCCTAGCCTAGTAATCCCTAGCCTAGCCTAACCTAACCTAGATATACTGTACTCTACTTTACTCTATTTACTTTCCTCTAGTATATTGCACTCTACTCTACTCTAAGCTTGTCTAACCTAACATAGCTTAACCTTGCTCTACTTTACTCTACTATGCTATGCTTTTCTCTGCTCTACTCTACTCTACTCCACTCTACTATACTCTGCTCTATTCTACTCTACTCTACTCTACTGTACTCTACTCTAACCTAGATTTGCCTAACCTAACCTAGCCTAGCTAAACCAAGCTCTACTCTACTCTACTTCATTCTACTCTACTCTACTCTACTCTACTCTATTCTACTCTACTCTAGCCTCACCTAGCCTAACCTTACTCTACTCTACCCTACCCTGTTATGCTATGCTTTGCTCTAGTCTTCACTACTCTGCTCTACTCTACCCTACTTTAGCAAAGCCTAACCGAGCCTTGCCTAGCCTACTCTAGCTTACCCTAACCTAACTTTACTTTACTCTACTCTACTTTTTTTATTATACTCTACCCTATCTTACTCTACTCTAACCTCGCCTATCATAGCCTAGCCTAGCCTATCCTAGCTCTACCCTTCTGTACTTTAATCTAGCCTACCCTGGCTTAGTTTAACCTAGCCTAGGATAACCTAACTCTGCTTTGCACTACTCTACTCTACTCTCTCTGCTCTGCTCTGCTCTACTCTACTTTGCTCTACTATGCTAAACTCTAATATGCTCTACTGAGCTCTACTCTACTTTACTCTATTGTACTCTAGCTTTGTCTCACCTAGCTTTGTCTAATCTTGCTCTACTCTACTTTACACTAACCTAGCCTAGCCTGGCACATCCTTGCCTAGCCTAGCCTAACCTTGCCTAGCCTCACCTAGCATAACCTAACAAAATCTAACTCAACTCTACTCCACTCTCCTCTCCTCTACTCTACTCTACTCTTCTCTACTCTAGCCTAGCCAAGCCAACCCTAGCTTAGCCCAGCCAAGTCTAGCCTAGCTTAGCCCAGCTTAACTTAGCTCTACTCTACTCCACTTTACTCTACTCTACTATACTCTTCTCTACTCTATTGTGTTCTACTCTAACTTTGCCAACCCTAACCAAACCTAGCTCTGCTCTACTCTAAACTACTCGACTCTTCTCTACTCTACTCTACTCTACTCTACTCTAATCTATTGTCCTCTAATCTACTCTAGCCAAGTTGAGCATAACAAAGCTTATCTTAGCCTAACCTAGCTCTTATCTTCTCTGCTTTACTATTCTCTCCTCTGATTTTCTCTACTCTGTTGTACTCTACTCTTTTATTCTCTTCTCTATCTTGCTCTACACTACTCTGCTATGCTTTTCTCTACTATGCTCTACTCTACTCTACTTTGCTCTACTCTATGCTACTCTACTCTACTCCACTCCACTTTATACTACTCTAGCCTAATATATCGTAGCCTAGCCTAGCCTAACCTAGCTCTACTCTACTTACTCTACTTTACTCTACTCTACTCTACTCTAACCTAGCCTAGCCTTCCCTAGCTTAGCTTAGCTAGCCTAACCTAACCTAGCCTAACCTAACACTACTCTACTTTACTATGCTTTACTCTACTCTAATATACTCTACTCTACTCTACTCAAACTTTACATAGTCTAGCCTAACCTAACCTAGCTCCTCTCTACTTAACTCTACTCTACTCTACTCTAACCTAGCCTAGCCTAACCTAGCCTTGCTTAACTTTACTCTTCTCTGCTCTGCTTTGCTTTGCTTTGCCCTACTCTACTCTATTCTTCTCTACTGTACTCTGGATTAGCATAACATAGCTCTACTCTACTATACTTTACTCTACTCTACTCTAGCCTAAATTAGCCTAGCCTAACCTTGCTTTGCTTAGCTCTACTTTGCTATGCTCTACTATACTATGCTTTGCTCTTCTTTTCTCTACTCTGGTCTTCTCTTCTATACTAAGTTATGCTCTTATCTCCTCTACTCTATTCTACTCTATGCTCTACTTTGTACTACTCTACTCAACTCCCCTCTCCTCTTCCTGTCTCTACTCTGCTATGCTCTATTATACTTTTCTCTACTCTGCTCTGCTCTACTATGCTCTAATTAGCTTTGCTCTGCTCTAATCTCCTCTCCTCACCTCTTCCCTCCTCTCCTCTCCTCTCCTCTCTTATCTTCCCCTCTTCTCCTCTACTATGCTCTCCTCTCCTCTCTTCATCTCTACACTACTCTATTATATTCCACTCAACTCCACTCTACTCTACTCTACTCTACTCTCTTCAACTCTACTCTATTCTCTTCTACTCTACTCTACTCTACTTTACTCAAGCCTAACTAAGGCTAGCATTATCTAATCTAGCTCTACTTGACTCAACTCTACAATACTCTACTCTACTCTACTCTTGCCTAACCTGGCCTAGCCAACCCTAGCCTAGCTTAGCCTAACCTTGCTCTACTCTACTCTACTCTACTCTAGTCTATTCGAGACAAAGCTTGCTTAGCCTAACATAGAATATCCAAACTCAGCTCTGCTTTGCTCTTCTCTTCTCTACTCTACTCTGTTATACTTTGCTCTGCTATGCTCTTTTGTTTTTCTTTTCTCTACTTTGCTTTGCTCTGGTCTACTCTACTTTGCTCTGCTCTCCTCTCCTCTACTCTACACTACTCTACTCTACTTTACTCTACCCTAATCTAATCTAATATACTCTACTCTACTCTACTCTCCCTACTCTACTCTACTCTAGCCTAGCTTAGCATAGCTTAACCTAACTCTACTCTACTATAATCTCTCTACTCAACTCTACTATACTCTAACCTAGCTTAGCCTAGCCTAACCAAGCTCTATTATACTCTACTCGACTCTACTCTACACTAACCTTATTTAACCTAACATTGCCTAACCTAGCTCTGCTTATCTATGCTCTCTTCTTTAGTTTACTCTTCTCCACTCTACTCTACCTTCTTTTATTCTGCTCTTCTCTATTCGACTCTGCCCTACACTCTTGCCTAGCCTTGCTTAGACTAGCCAAACCTCGCCCTACTCTACTCTACTTACTCTAGGCTAGCCTAGCCTAGCCTACCATAGCCAAGCCTAGCCTTTCGTAGCTTAGCCTAGCCTAAGCTAGCTCTACACTACTCTACTCTACTTTGCTCTACTCTACTCGACTCTACTCAACTCTACTCTAACTAGCTCTTCTCTGCTTTGTAATGCTATGCTCTACTATACTCTACTTTCTCTGCTCTACTCTGCTCTACTCTACTCTACTGTGCTCTAGCTAAGCCTAGCTTAAACTTGCTCTACTCCACTCTAAACTACTCTACTCTACTCTAGCCTAGCATGGCCTAACTAATCCTATGCTAGCCTAGCCTAGCCCAGCCCAACATAGCTCAACTCCACTCTATTCTACTCTACTCTACTCAACTCTACATAACTCTAACCTAACCAAACGTTGCCTAACTTAGCTCTGCTCTTCTCTACTATACTCCATAATACTCTAATCGACTCTACTCCAATCCTCTTAGCTCCACTCTATTCTACTCTACTATACTCTGCTATACTTTGCTTTATTCTACTCTGCTCTATTCTACTCTACTCTAGTTTATTCTACTCTACCCTACTCTACTCTTCTATTGCTTAGCCTAACTTAGCCAAGCCTAGCCTAGCCTTACCTAGCCTAGCTTAACCTAGGTCTACTCTACTCTACCCTACCTTACTATACTATACTCTACCCTACTAAACTCTACTCTACTCTACTCAGCTCTACTCTATTATACTTTGCTCTACTCAGTTCTATTCTTTTCTATTATACTCTACTCTGCTCTACTCTATTCTACTCTACTCCCACTAGCCTAGCATAAATGAGCTCTACTCTCTCTACTCTGCTTTACTCTAACAGAGCTTACCCTAGCCAACCAACGCCTAGCCTTGCTTAGCCTATCCTAGCTCTACTATACTCTTCTTTACTCTACTCTACTCTAACCTACCCTAGCCTAACTAGCTCTAACCTACTCTACTCTAATCTAGCTTGGCCTAGCCTTTCCTTGCCTAGCCTAGACAAACCTAGCATAACCTAGCTTTGGACTTCTTTGTTCTACTCTACTCTACTCTACTCTGCTCTGATCTACTCTGCTCTGCTCCTGTCTGATCTCATCTACTCTCCTCTACTCTACTTTACTCTATTTTACTCTAACCAAGCTTAGCCTAGCCCAGCCTAACCTAGCTCTACTATACTCTATGCTACTCTATGCTTCTCTACTCTACTCTACTCAACCCTACTATATTCTACTCTAGCCTAGCCTAACCTAGACTTTCCTAGCCTAAACTTGCTCTACTATTCTTTACTCTACTCTAACCTAACCAAGCCTAGCATAACCTAACATAGCTATACTCTACTCTTGTCTAGCCAAGTCAAGCCTACCTTTACAAAGCCCAACCTGGCTCTGCTCTGCACTACTCAACTCTTTTTTGCTATACTCTACTCTTCGCTTGTCATCTCTTCTCTACTCTACTCAGCACAAATCATCTCTTCTCTACTCTATTATACTCTACTCCACTCTACTCTGCTCAACTCTTCTCTACTCTACTTCACTCTAGTACACACTATTATACTCTACCCTAGCTTAGCTGGACCTATTGCTACTCTACTCAACTCTAACCTAGCCTAGCCTAGCCTCGCTTAACCTACCTCTACTCTACTCTACTCTAACCTAGCCTAACTTAGCTCTACCCTACTCTACTCTACTCTACTCTACTATAGCCTAGCCTAACCTAGCTTTACTCTATTCTAATCTACTATGCTTTGCTTTTCTCTACTCTTCCCTATTTTACTCTTCTCCACTTTTGTCTTCATTTGTCTACTCTACTCTCCTATCCTTTCTTTTACTCTACTCTGATCTGCTCTTCTTTACTCTACTCTACTCTACTCTATTATACTCCATTATACTTTACTCTACTCTACTCTCACCTAGCCAAGCCTACTCTTGCCTAGCCTAGCCTAGCTTACCCCAACCTGACCTAGCTCTAATCTACTCTACTCTAGTCTTCCCTATTCTACTCTACTCTACCTTATTCAAACATAGCTTATCCTAACCTTGACCTGCTCTACACAACTCTAGTCTATTCTACTCTGCTCTACTCTACTTTACTCTGCTCTGTTTTACTCTACTTGAGCCTAGCATAACCTAGACTAACCAACCTCTTCTCTACTTTGCTATGCTCTACTCTACACTAACTCTGCTTTGCTCTGATATGCTCTGCTATGCTCTACTCTGCTCTACTCAACATTCCTCTAGCCTAGTCTAGCCTTGCATAACCAAGCACTCCTTTGGTCTGCTCTACTCTACTCTTTTCTTTTATGCACTTCTCTGCTTTAATCTGCTTTACTCTGCTCTATTCTACCCTTATTTAGCCTAGCCTAACTTTAGCCTAGCCTCACCTACTCTGCTCTACTCTATACTCCAGTCTATGCTAGCATAGCCTAGCCTAATCTAACTCTACTCTACTATAGACTAACCTAACCTAACCAACCATAGCCAAGCCTAGCTTAGCCTAGCGTAACTTAGCTCTACTCTACTCTTCTCTACTCTTCTCTACTCTACATTACTCTACTCTACTCTACTCCACTCTACTCTACTCTACTCTACACTTCTCTAGCCTAACCAAACCTAGATCTTCTTTACTCTACTATAGTCGAGCCATGCTTAGCCTAACCTAGCCTAACCTAGCTCTACTTTACTCTATTATACTCTCTTCTTTTCTACTCTACTTTTCTCTACTCTACTCTACTCTACACTTCTCTACTATTCTCTGTTCTACTCTACTCTACTGTACTCTAGCATAGCCTAAACTAGCCTTACCTAAACAAGCTCATCTCTACTTTGCTCTACTCTACTCTATGCTACTCTTCTCTATCCTACTATACCCTACTCTTCTCTAGCCTAGACTAGTCTAACCTACCCTAGTCTAGCTTACCTCTACTCTACTTTACTCTTCTCCACTATACTATACTATACTATACTCTACACTACTTAACTCTACTCTACTCTAACCGAACCTAGACTAGCCCAACCTAGCTTAACCTAGCTCTACTCAACTCTACTCTACTCTAGCCTAACCTAGCCTTTCTTAGCCTAGACTAGACTAGCCAAAGCTTGTTCTACTCTGTTCTATTATGCTTTGCTCTATTCTTCTTTGCTCTGCTTTGCTTTACTAAGCTCTACTCTATTATACTCTACTTTATTGTATTCTAGCTTAGCCTAGCCTAACCATGCTCAAGTATACTCTACTCTACCCCACTCTAGCCTAGCCTTTCTTAGCCTAGCTTAGCCTGGCTCAAACTAGCCTAGCCTAACCTAGCCTTACTTAGCCTAGCCTAACCTAGGCTAGCCAAGCCTAACCAAGCTCTACTTTACTCAACTGTACTCTATAATACATTGCTTTACTCTACATTTCTCTACTCTTCTCTGCACTACTTTTCTTTGCTTCACTCTATGCTACTCTACTCGAGCCTAGCCTTATCTAGCATAACCTTGCTCTACTTTACTCTACTCTATTCCACTCTACTCTTCTCTACTCTACTCTACTCTACTCTAATCTATCCTAGCCTAGCCTAACCTTGGTAGCCTAGTCTTTTCTTACTTACATGTCTCTACTCTACTATTCTCTATTATACTCTACTCTACTCCTCTCTACTATACTCTACTCTACTCTAACCTAAGAAAGCCTAGCTTTGCCTAACCTAGCTTTATTCTTCTCAATGCTACTTTACTCAACTCTACTCTACTCTTCTCTTGCCTAGCCTAGCTTAGCTTAACCTAGACTAACCTAACCCTACTCTACTCTACTCTACTCTTCTCTACCCTTCTCTGTTGTGCTCTTCTCTGATTTACTCTACTTTGCTCTACTCTACTCTACACAACTCTACTCTGCTCTACTCAACTTAGCTTAGCTTAGCTCTGCTCTGCTCTCGTCTACTCTACTCTACTCTTGCCTACTCCATTATACTCTATCCTAGCCTAGCCTAACCTAGCTCTAGTCTACCTTACTCTATTCTACTCTACTCTAGCCTAGCCTAGCTACACTCGCCTAGCTCTACTGTACTTTACTCTACTCTGCATTACTTTACTCTACTCTACTCTACTCTAGCTTAGCCTAACCTAGCTCTACTTTATTCTACTCTACTTGACCCTACTTTACTCTAATCTAACCCTGCCTAGCCAAACATAGCCTAACCTAGCTATACTCTACTCTACTCTGTTCTACTTTTCTCTGCTCTATTCTACACTGCTCTGCTATACTCTGCTCTGCTCTGTATTGCTTTAATCTACTCTTCTACTCTATCCTGCTCTACTTTGCTTAGCACTACTCTGCTCTCCTCTCCTCAAGTCTACTCTACTCTACTCTACTTTTACTCTACTATACACTACTCTAATCTACTCTACACTTCTCTACTTCACTCTACTCTACCCCACTCTAGCCTAGACAAACCTAGCCTAATGTACCATAGCTCTACACTACTCAACTCTACTCTACTCTAGCCAAGCCTATCCTAGCCTAACCTAGCTCTACTCTACTCTACTTTGCTGTACTCCACTCTACTCCTATCTAACCTGTCCTAGTCTAACCTAAGCAAGCTCTACTTTACTCTACTCTGTATTACTTTGGCCAAGCCTTGCTTCGCCTAGCCTAGCTTAGCTTAGCTTAGCCAAACCTATCTCTGCTCTGCTCTATTATGCTTAGCTCTACCCAACTCTTCTCTACTCTGCTCCACTCTACCCTGCTCTACTCTGCTCTATAATACTTTGCTCTACTTTGTACTCTAGGTTAGCCTAGCTTAGCCATGCCTAGCCTAGCCTAGCTCTACTCTACTCTATTTTACTCTTGCCTAGCCTAGCCTAGCCTACCTTAGCCTTACCTAACCTAGCCGAGCCTAACCTAGCTTAGCCTAACTTATATCTACTATTCTCTGCTCTGTTCTACTCTACTCTGCTCTACTCCACTCTATTCAGCTCCACTCTACTCTACTCTTCTCTACTCTACCCTACTCTTCTCTACTTTGCTCCACTATACCATACTCTACTCTACTCTACACTATTAAGCTCTACTTTGTACTCTAGCTTAGCCTTGCGTAACCTAGCTCCACTATACTCTACTCTAGCCCAACCTAGCCTAGCCTACCAAAACTAGCCTAGCCTAGCCTTACTTAAGATAGCCTAACCTAGCTTGCCTAACCTAGCTTAGCCTATCTTAGCTCTACTATTCTATGCTCTACTCTACTCTATTCAGCTCTATCCTACTCTACTCTCCTTTGCTCTACCCTACACTACTCTTCTCTGCTCTACTCCACTCTACTCTACTCTACTCTACTCTCGCCTTACCTAGCTTAGCTAAACCTAACCTAGACTAACCTTTCTCTACTCTACTATACTCTAGCCTTGTCGAGCCTAGCCCACCCTCACTTAGCTTAGCCTAACGTAGCTCGACATTATTATACTCTTCTCTACTCTTCTTTATTTTACTCTACTATACTCTATTCTAGCAAAGCCTTGCCTAGCCTAGCTTAGTCTAGCCTAGCCTAGCTTAGCTTAGCCTTACCTAGCTCTACTACACTCTACTCTGCTCCTCTATGCTCTACTCAGCTCTACTCTTCTCTGCTCTACTCCACTCTACTCTGCTCTACTCTGTTCTACTCTACTCAACTCTACTCTATACTTTAACCTATCCTAGCTTAGCCTAGCTTAACCTAGCTCTACTCTACTCTACTATACTCTATTCAACTCTACTCTACACTAGCCAAGCCTAGCTTAACTTATCATAAACTAGCCTAGCTTAGGCTAGCTTAGCCTAACCTAACCTACCCTAGCCTATCCTAGCATAAGTTAGCATAGCCTAACTTAACTCTAATCTTCTCTACTTTTCTCTACTCTACTCTGCTCTACTCTTCTCTTCTTTGGTTTTCTCTATTCTACTCTATTATACTCTTTCATAGCATAGCTTCTTAGCCTAACCTTACCTAGCCTAACCTTGCTCTACTCCACTCTACTCTATTCTAGCCTAGCCTAGCCTAACCTAGCCTAGTCTAGCTTAGCCCAGCCAAACTTAGCTCTACTATACTCTACCTTACCCTACTCTACTTTACTCTACTCTACTTTACTCTACTCTATTCTACTCTAGCCTATCCTAGCCTATCTTAGCCTAGCCTAGCTCTACTCTACTATATTGCATACTACCCTACACTACTAGACTCTACTCTACTCTATTAAACTATACTCTACTCAACTTTACTCTACTCTAAGATAGCCTAGCCTTGCCTAGCCTTACCTAACTCTACTCCACAATACTCTAGCCTTGCATAGCCTACCCTAACTCTGATGTACTCTACTCTCTGTACTCTACTCTACTCTATTTATCTAAACTCTTTTTAGCTTTGCTCTGCTCTGCTCTTCTCTGCTCTACTCTACTCTACTATACTCTACTCTATTGTACTCATGCTTAGCATAACTTAACCTAGCTCTACTCTAGCCTAGCCTAACCTAACCTAGCTCTACTCTACACTGCTCCTCAACACTACTTTGTCAACACTTCTCTACACTACTTTACTATACTCTACTCTACTCTAACAAAGCCTAACTTAGCAAAAGCCAACCTAGCCCTAATCTACTATACTACACTACTCTAGCCTTGCCTAACCAAGCCTTGCCTAGCTTAACCTAGCTCTGCTCTTCTCTGCTCTACTATACTCTGCTCTACTCTACTCTGCTCCACTCTTCTCTACTCAGTTCCATTCTACTTTTCTCTGCACTATTGTTCTCTGTCCTACCCTATCCTAACCTAGCTCTACCCTACTCTACTCTACTCTACTCTACTCTAACATAGCCTAGCCTTGCCTAGTCTAGCCTATCTTAGCCTAGCCTAGCCTAACTTTGCCCTACTATATTTTACCCTACTCTACCCTACTCTCTCCACTCTACTCTAGTCGAGCCTAGCCTACCAAGCCTAACCTAGCAAAACTTAGCTCAACTCTGCTTTACTCTACTCTACTCTACTCTACTTGAGCCTAACTTAGCAAAGATTAGCTTAGTATAGCCTAACTTAGCTCTGTTCTGCTCTTCTCTACTCTATTCTACTCTTTTTTTACTCTGTTAAGCTCTATATTTCTCTACTCTACTCTTTTTCTCTACTCTACTCTACTCTACTTTGCTCTGCTCTACTCTGCCCTCCACTCTACTCTACTCTAGTCTTCTCTACCCTACTCTACTCTACACTAATTTTCTCTACTCTATTATACTCTACTCTAGCCTATCCATGCCTACCCAAGCCTACCTTAGCTTAGCCTAGGCTAACCTAGCTCTACTCTTCTATACTCTACTCTACTCTGCTCTGCTCTGTTCTACTCTTCTCTACTTTACTCTGTTCCACTCTTCTTTGCTCTACTCTATTCTACACTACTCTACTCTGCTTTTTCCTAGCCTTGCCTCGCCTAGCCTAGCGTAGCCTTGCTTAGCCTAACCTAGTCCTGTTCTGCTCTACTCAGCCCTACTATGCTTTGCATTACCCTTCTCTTCTCTGCTCTGCTCCACTCTCCTCTACTCTACTCAGCTACTCTACTCTGCTCTGCTCTGTGCTTTAGTCTAACATAACTTAGCCTAACCTAACTTAGCCTAGCCTAACCTAGCTCTACTCTACTCTACTTCACACTACAATATTCTATTCTACTCTAATCTACTCTATTATACTCTACTCTAACCTAGCCTACCCTAGCTTAACTTAACATAGCTCTAGTCTTCTATAGTCTAGCCTTTCTTAGTAGAACCTAGCCTTGCCTAATCATGTTATGCTCTACTATACTCTACTCTTTTCTACTTTACTCTACTTTACTCTACTCAACTCTATTTTATTATACTCTACTCTAATCTTCTCCACTCTACTCTAACTAAGCCTAGCCTTACATAGCCCGACTTAGCTTTGCTCTAGCCTCGCCTAGCCTAAGCTTGTTCTTCTCTACTCTACTCTACTCTATTCTTCTCTGCTCTACTCTGCTAAGCTAATGTCTACCCTTCTCTACTCTATTTTACTTTGCTCAACTCTATTCTACTCTGCTCTACTATACTCTACACTGCTCTACACTGCTATGCTCTACACTGCTCTACTCTACTCTACTCAAGACTGGCCTAGCCTCAACTTGCTCAAACTAGCTCTGCTTTATTCTACTCTACTTTACTCGACTCAACTCTACTCTTCTCTACTTTACTCTGCTATAATCTACTTTATTTTAGCTTAGCCTAGCCTTACTTAGCCTACCCTATCCTAGCCTAACCTTGCCAAGCCCAACCTAGCAGTACTCTTCTCTCCTCTACTCTACTCTACTCGAGTCAAACTTTGCCTAGCCTAACCTAAGCCAACTTACCTTTACTCTACTCTACTCTACTCTACTCTAGGCTAGCCCTGCTTAGCCTAGCCTATCCTAGCATTTCTCTACTCTGCTCTACTCTGCATTGCTATTCTTTGTTCTATATTGATCTACTCTATTCTACTATGCTTTGGTCTACTCTACTCTGTTCTACTCTGTTCTGCTCTATCCTTCTCTACTATACACTACTCTACTCAACTCTACTCTACTGTAATGTACTCTACTCGACCCAAGTTTAGCATAGCTTAGCATAGCCTAGCTTAACCTAACTCTACTCTACTCTACACTACTCTACTCTACTCTACTTTAGCCTAGCCTAGCTTACCCAACACTAGCCTAGCCTAAGATCGCTCTACTCTACTTTACTCTACTCTACTCAACTCAAATCTACTCTACTCTAAGTTAGCCTAGCCTAGCTTAGCTGAACCTAGCTATAATCTACTCTACTCTGCTCTACCCTAGCCTAGCCTAGCCGTGTCAAACCTAGCTCGACTCTGCTATGCTCTACTCTGCTCTCCTGTGCTCTGCTCTACTCCACTCCAATCTACTCGAATGTACTATAGCCTACCCTAGCCTAACCTAGCTCTACTCTACTTTACTCAACTATACTTTGCTATACTCTACTCTACTCTACTCTTCTCTACACTACTCTACCCTAACCCAGCCTAGCCTAGCCAAGCCCTACTCTACTCTACTCTACTCTATCCTAACCTAGCCTAACCTATCTCTGCTTAGCTTAGCTCTACTCTGCTCTACTCTTCTTTACCCTGCTCTACTCTATTATGCTCTACTCTACTCTACTCTACTCTTCTCTGCTCTACTTTGTTCTATTCTGCTCTATTTTAATCTACTCTACTCTACTCTACTCTATTCTAGCCTAGCCTAGCCTAACTAAGCTATACTATACTCTACTTTACTTTACTCTACTCTACTCTACTCTACTCTAGCCTAGCCTAACCTAGCTCTTCTCTACTCTACTTTGCTTTAATCTTTCCACTGTAGTGCTCCAACCTAGCATAGCCTAGCCTAGCACTACTCTGCTATACTCTGCCCTCGCCTACTCTGCTTAGCTCAGCTCTACTCTACTATGCTCTGGTCTGTTATACTCTACTCTGCTTTGTTATGCTCTACTTTGTTTTACTTTGCTCTACTCAGCTTTGCTCTACTCTACTCTACTCTGCTCTGCTCTACTTTACTCTATTACCTTGTACTCTATTATACTCTACCCTACTTTAACCTAGCCTAACTGAACCAAACCTAACCTAGCTAAATTGTACTCTACTCTACCCTACTAAACTCTAGCCCAACCTAAAACCTTGCTCTACTCTACATTACTCTACTTTACTCTACTTCAATCTACTCTACTCTACTATACTCTTCCATAACATAGCCTTGCCTAGCCTAGCATAACCTAGCTCTACTCTACTCTACTCTACTCTTACTTGGCTTAGCCTAACCTAACCTAGCTCTACCCTGCTTTACCCTTGTCTATTCTACTCTACTCTACTCTAATCTTCTTTACTCTACTCCAATCAACTCAACTATACGCTAACCTAGCATAGCCTGACTTAGCTTTACTATTCTCTACTCTACTTTACTCTAGTCTACACTATTCTACTATAGCCTAGCCTAGCTTTGCCTAGCCTAACTTTACTCTACTATACTCCACTCTACTCACTCTAACTAAGCATAGCCTAAACTAGCTCTACACTACTGTGCTCTGCTCTACTCTACTCTGCCTTGCTATGCTCTGCTTTACTCTTTTTTGCTCTTCTCTACTATGCCCTACTCTACTCTATTCTACTCTACTCTATTCTAATCTACTCTACTCTACTTTAGCCTTGTTTAGCTTAGCCTTGCCTTGCTTAACCTTGCTCTACTCTTATCTAGCCTAGCATAGACTACTCTACCACAGCCTAACCTAGCCTAACATAGCTTAACCTAGCTCTACTCTACTTTTACCCTACACTACTCCACTTTAATCTAAGCTACCATATTCTACTCTACTCAACTCTAACTTAACTTAGCCTAACTTAGCCTAACCTAGCTCTACTCTACTCTACTCTTGCCTAGTCTAACTAAACCTAGCTCTGCTCTGCTCTACTCTACCCTACTTTGTTATGCTCTGGTTTACTCTACTCTACTCTACTCTACTCTATTCTACTCTACTCTACTCTATTATACTCTAACGTAGCCTAGCCTAACCTAGCTCTACAATACTATACTCTACTCCACTCTAATTTACTCTTGCTTAGCCTAGCCTACACTATCATAGCCTAGCCAAAGCGAGCCTAACTTAATCGAGCTATACTCTACTCTACTTTACTCTGTGCTACTTTTACTACTCTACTCTACTCTACTCTATTCTACTCTACTCTACTCTGCTCTAACTTAGCCTAGCCTAGACAAACCTAGCTATACTCTATTCTACTGTTCTCTACTATACTCTTCTCTACACTAGACTAGCCTTGCCTAGCGTAGCCTCACCTAACATAGCATAAACTAACCTTGCAATACTCTGCTCACCTTTGCTTTGCTCGACTTTGCTTTACTCTTCTCTACTCCACTCTGTTAATTACTACTTTGCTTTACTCCGCTCTACATTGCCCTACTTTGCTCTACTCTACTCTACGTTTGCCTAGCCTGACATTGCCTAGCTTAACCGGTCTGAGCTATACTCTGCCTTACTCTTCTCAACTCTACTTTACTCTACTTTACTCTACTCTACTATAGCCTAGCATAACCTAGCCTAGCCTAGCCTAACATTGCTATAGTCTACAATACTCTTCAATACTCTTCAATACTATACTATACTCTGCTATTCTCTACCCTACTCTACCCTACTCTGCTCTACTTTATTCTATTATAATCTACTATATTCTACTTTACTCTACTCTAACTTAGCCTAACCAAGCTCTACACAACTCTTCTATACTCTAATCGACTCTACTCTACTCTACTCTACTATACTATACTCTAACCTAGTCTAGCCTAGCTTAGCATACCTTGCACTACTCTACACTACTCTGCTCTACTCTACTCTTCTCCACTCTACTCTACTCTATTTTGCTCTCTCTACTTTGCACTTCTCTGCTTTGCTCTACACAACTATGCTTTGCTCATCTCTGCTCTACTTAATTCTACCATACTCTACTCAAGCCTAACCTTATTTTGCCTATCCTAACTGAGCTTTACTCAACTCTACTCTACTCTACCCTAACTTAGCCAAACATAACTCAACTCTACTTTACTCTACTTTACCCTGTTATACTTTACTCTAACCTAGCCAGCCTAACCTAGCTGTACTCTACTCTACTCTACTCTAGCCTAGCCTAGCCTTGCTAAACCTATCTTTACTCTGCTTTACTCTGCTCTTCTCTACTTTTCTCTACTCTACTCTGCTCTACTCTGCTTTGCTTTTCCCTACTCTTCTCTACTCTACTCTACTCTGTTGTAGTCTAGCTTAGCCTAACTTAGATCTACTCTACTCTACTCAACTCTATTCTACTCTACTCTAGCCTATCTAAGCCTGGCCTAGCCTAACCTAGCCCTACCTAGCCTAGCCTAGCCTTTCCTAACATAACTCTAGTTTACTCTATTCCACTCTACTCTACTCTTCCTTAGCCTTGGCTAGAATTGCCTAGCCTAGCCTAACCTGACCCAACTCTACTCTACTGTACTCTACTTCACTCCATTCTAGTCTACTCTACTCTACTCGACTCAACTCTACCTTACCCTAGCCTAGCCTTGTTTAACCTAGCTCTACTCTACTTTACTATAGCCTTGGCTAGACTAACCTAGCTCTGCTTTGCTCTACTCTATTCTACTCTGCTCTACTTTACTCTACTCTACTATACTCTACATTGCTCCACTCTAATCTACTCTACTCTGTGCTACTCTAACCTAACCTAGTCATGCCTCGCCTAACATAGCTCTACTCTATTCTACTCTAACCTTCATTTCTCTATTGCACACTACCCCACTTTAGCCTAGCCTAACTTAGCCTAACCTTGCTCTACTCTACTCTACTCTACTCTACTCCACTATACTCTACTCTACTAAAACCTAGCTTGGCCTAACCTAGCTCTACTCTAGTCTACTCTACTCTACTCTAACCTCGCCTACCCTAGCCTAGCCTAACTTAACTCCACTAGTTACTTTATGCTAGCCTACCCTGGCCTAGCCTAGCCTTACTCTACTCTACTCTACTCTACTAAAAGCTAAACTAGCCTAACATACCGAAACATAACTCTACTTTACTCTACTCTATCCTACTCTAGCCTAGCAAAGCCTCACTAGCTATGCTCTACTCTACTTTGCTCTAAGCTACTCTACTCTAGCCTAGCTCTCCTTTACTCTACTCTAATTTGCTCTGCTCTACTCTGCTCTACTATACTGTTCTCTACTCTACCCTCCTCTACTCTACTCTACTCTACTCTACTCTATTATTCTCTTCTCTCCTCTTCTCTGCTCTACTTTGCTCTACTCAACTCTACTCTGCTCTACGCTACTCTGCTCTACACAGCTCTACTTATCTCTACTCTACTCTAACATAGTTTACTCTAGCCAAGTCTAACCTAGCCTAACCAAGCTCTACTGTAGTCTACTCTACTCTATTCTAATCTCCTCTACTCTACTTTAACCTTGCCTAGTCTAACCTAGCTCTACTCTCCTCTATTCTACTCTGCTCTACTCTACTCTTCTTTCCTTTGTACTGCTCTGCTCCACTTTTCTCTATACTACTCTGCTCTGCTCAACTCTACTCTAATCTACACTTACCTAGCCTAATGTAGACAAACTGAGCTCTACTCTACTCTACTCTACTCTACTTTACTCTAGAATATCTTAGCCTTGCCAAGCCTAACCCAGTCTAACCTATCTCTACTCTACTCCATTCTACTCTACTCTACTCTACTTTACTCTACTCTACTATACTCTAATGTATCCTAACCTAGCCTTGCATACTCTTCTCTTACTTAGTTTAGCCTAACCTAGCCAAACTCTACTTTACTCTGTTATACTCTACTAAAAAATACACTAGTGTATTATACTCTATTCCAAGTTAGCTTAATCTATCCTAACCTAACATAACTCTACTCTACTGTACTATACTCAACTCTATTCTAGCCTAACCTAGCCTAACCTAACCTATCCTAACCTAGCTTTGCTATACTCTACTTTTCTTTGCTCTATATTGCTTTACTTTATTCTGCTCAACTCTACTTTGCTTAATCTACTCTGCTTTGCTCTGCTCTACCTTATTCTACTCTACTCTACTCTGCTTTGCTATGCTTTACTCTACTCTGCTCTACTTTACTGTACTCTACTCAACTCTACTTTATTGTACTTTACTCTCGCAAAGTTTAGCGTAGCCTAGCCTAACATAGCCTAACCTTGCTCTACACTACTCTACTCTAATCGACTCTACTCTACTCAATACACTACTCTAGCTTAGCCTAACCTAACTTTATTCTATTTTACTCTACTCCACTCTAATCTACTTTATTCTATTCTACTCTAATCTAACTTAGTTTTGCTTAACTTAGCCTAACCTAGCTCTACTCTACTATACTCTACTCTACTCTACTTTGCTCTGCTCTGCTTTGCTCTACTCTAGTCTCCTTTAACCTAGTTTAGCCTAGCCTAACTTAGCTCTACTCTACTCTACTCTAGCATAGCCTAGCCTAACTTAGCTCTACTCTACTTTATTCTTCTCCATTTTACTTTACTCTATTTTACTCTACTCAACTCTATTCTAGCCTTACCTAGCCTATCCTAGCCTTGCCTAGCCTTGCTTAACCTAGTTGTATTCTTTTTTACTATGCTCTACCAGACTCTACTCCAATCTATTCTACCTTACTGTACTCTACCCTAACTTTCCCTAGCTTAGGATAGCCTAACCTAGCTCTACTCTACTCTGCTCTACACTACTCTACTCTACACAAGCCAAGCCTAACCTAACTCAACTTTGCTCTAATCTGCTCTACTCTACTCTTCTCCACTCTGCTTTATTCTGCTCTACTCTTCTGTACTCTACTATGCTCTGCTCTACTCTATTATACTCTAATGTATTCCAATTAGCCTAACCAAACATAGCTCTACCCTACTCTACTTTGATTTACAGTACTCCACTCTTGCCTAGCATAGTCGAGGCAAGCCTCCCCTAGCCTAGCCTTGCCTAGCCTAACTCTTCTCTAATCTACTCTACTCTACTATGCTTTACTCTACTCTACTCTACTCTACTCTATTCTGCTCTACTATACTCTAATCGTGCCTACCCTAGCCAAGCCTAGCCTACCTTAGCTCTACTCTACTATACTCTACTCTACTTTACTATACTCTACTCTAGCATAGCCTATCCTAGCATAGACTCGCCTAGCTTTTCCTAGCTTAACTTAGCTCTGCTCTTCTCTACTCTGCTTTACTCTGCTCTACTCTACACTACTCTGCTCTACTTCACTTTGCTTTATTTTGCTCCATTTTGCTCTACTCTACTCTACTCTTTTATGCTGTACTCTACTCTATATTACTCTACTCTACTCTATTCTACTCTGCCTTAGCATAGCCTAGCCAACCTATCCTAGCACTACTCTACTCCACTCTACTCTACTCTACTCTTCTCTAATCTAGCCAAGCCTAACCAAGCCTTGCCTAGCCTAGCCCCACCTAGCTTAAATTAACCCTAGCTCTACTCTACTTCATTATACTATGCTATACTATACTATACTCTACTATGCTTTACTCTACTCTACTCTACTCTACTCTACTCTACTCTAATTTAACTTAGCCTTACTTGGCTAGCCATGCCTAGCTTAGCCTAACCTAGCTCTACTTTGCTCTACTCTACACTTCTCTACTCTACTCTGCTATTCTCTGCTACATTCTTGTGCTCTGCTCTACTCTGCTCTACATTGTTCTTCTTTGCTCTACTTTGCTCTTCTCTACTCTACTAAACTCTACTCTACTCTACTCTACTTTAGCCTGGCTTAATTGAGCTCTACTCTTCTCTACTCAACTTGAGCCAAACCTAGCCTAGCTACTCTATCCTTGCCTAGCCTTGCCTAACCTAGCTATACTCTACTCTACTCTACTCTAACTTAGCCTTTCTTACCTTAGCATAACCAAGCTCTACTCTACACTAGCCTAGCCTAGCCTAACCTAGCTCTAGTATACTCTGTTATGCTCTACATAGCTTTTTAATGCTCTACTCTACTCTGCTCTAATATACTCTACTCCTCTCTGCTCTTCTCTACTTTATTATAATCTAGCTTAGCCTAGCATTACCAAACCTTGCTCTACTCTACTCTATTCTATTCTATTCTACCCTAGCCTATCTTAGCTTATCTTAGTCTAGTATAGCCTAACATTGTTCAAGTATACTCTACTTTACTCTACTCAACTCTACTCTACTCTAACCTAGCATAGCCTGCGTAGCTCTACTCTACTCTTGCCGACCAAGCCCAGCCTAACCAAGCTCTACTCTGCTCTGCTCTTCTCAGCTCTACTGTGCTCTACTCTACTAAACTCTACAATACTTTACTCTACTCTACTCTATTCTACTGCTCCTTAGCCTAGCCTAACCTACCCTTGTTTAACCTAGCTCTACTCTGCTCTACTCTATCCTACTCTAATTTACTCTACTCTACTCTACTCTACTCTCTTGTTCTTTACTCTACTCTGCTCTACCTTACTTTACTCGCCACTACTCTACTCTACTCTAACCTTACCTAGCCTAGCATAACCTAGCTCTACTCTACTCTACTATACTTCACTAAACTCTTCTCTACTATACTCTACTGTATTCTACTTGTCTACTTGAGCCTAGCCTAACCTAGCTTTACTCTACTCTGCTCTGTTCTTCTCTGCTCTGCTCTATTTTTCTTTGCACTGCACAACTCTTCTCTACTATATTCTTCTTCATTCTACTCTCCTCCACTTTAGCCTAGCTTCACCTAATCTAGCCTGCCATAGCCTAGCTTAATGCAGCATATCATTGCCTTACCTAGCTCTACTCAACTCTGCTATGCTCAGTCCTACTTTTTACTACTATGCTCTTTTCTACTCTGCTCTTCTCCGCTCTCCTCCATTCTTCTCTACTCTACTCTATTATACTCTAGCCTAGCCTAGCCTAATCTAACTCAACTCTATTCTCGTCTACTCTACTCTACTCTACTATAGGCTAGGTTAGCCTAGCCTAGCCTAATCTAGCCCAACCTAACCTAGCCTAGCCTAACCTAACCTTGTTCTACTCTACTCTATGCTATTCTACACTACTATACTCTAATTTACTCTTCTCTAACTTAGTCGAGCCTAGCCTAGCCTACCTAGCTCTACTCTACTCTAGTTTAGCCTAGGCTAGCATAGCCTAACCTAGCTCCACTCTACTCTACTTTGCTCTACTCTACTCTACTCTACTCTACTCTACCCTACTCTACTTTTCTCTACTCCAACCTAGTCGATCCTAGCCAAGCCAAACAAAGCTCTACTCTATTCTGCTCTAGCCTTGCCAAACCTAGCTCTATTCTACTCCACTAAACTCTGCTTTACTTTGTTGTACTCTAATATACTCTGCTCTACTCTATTTTACTTTGCTCTACTCTGCTATACTTTGCTCTACTCTACTCCATTATGCTCTACTCTTCTTCACTATGCTCTACTTTATTCTACTTTTCTTTATTCTACTCTACTCTACTTTATTATTCTCTATTCTACTGTACTCAACTCTACTCTATTCTACTCTACTCTACTCTAACCTAGCCTAGCCTTGCCTAGCTTAACCCTGCTCTACTCTACACTACTCGACTCCGCCCGCTTTGCTATGTTCTTTTCTGCTCTACTCTACTCTGCTCTAGTCTGCTTTGCTCTTCTCTACTCTACTCTACTCTACCATACACTACTCGAACCTATTAGAGCCTAGTTTAGCCTAACCTAATCTAACCTCACTTAGCTCTATCTACTCTATTATACTTTACTCTACTCTACTTTATTTTATTCAACTCTAGCTTAGCAAAGCTTAACATAGTGCTCTTCTACTCTACTCTACTCTACTCTTGCCTAGTCTAGCGTCACTAGCTTAGCTAGTCTACACTATCCTAACCTAACCTCGCCTAGCCTAGCCTTGCCTTACTCTACTGTACTGTACTGTACTCTACTTTACTCTATTATATTCTATTTTATTCAACTATAGCTTAGCTAAGCCTAACAAAACTCTATGCTACTATACTCTACTCTAGCATAACATAGCCTAGCTTAATGTAGCATAGCCAAACCTCGCCTAATCTAGCATATCCTTGCTCTACTCCACTCTTCTCTGCTATACTCTACTCTGTTTTATTCCACTCTAGCTAGCTAATCCTAACTTAGGTCTATGCTTCTCTACTATTCTCGATTCTACACATGCAAAACCTAGCCTAGCCTAGCCTAACCTAGCCGTGCCTAGCCCAGTCTTACTACACTCTTCTCAACCTTACTCTAGTCTACTCTTCTCTAGCCTAGCCTAACCTAGCCTTACTCTATTCTACTCTACTTTACTCTATTTTATTTTACTCTAGCCCAGCTAAGGCTAACATAACTATATCGTGCTTTACTCTACTCTATTCTACAATATTCTACTCTACTCTGCTCCATTTACTCCACTTTACTTTACTCTATAATAATGTACTTTACTCTACTCTACTCTACTGTATTGTACTATACTATACTCTATCCTGCCCTATTCTAACCTAGCCTAGCTTAACCTAGCCAAACTTATCCTAGCATAACCTAACCTCGCCTAACTTAGCCTAACCTTACCCTACTCTACTCTATTCTACTATATGTTATTCTACTCTAGCCTAGCTAAGCCAAACCTAGCTTTATACTACTATATTCTGTCTTACTCAACTCTATCCTAACCAGGCCTTGCCTAGCATATCCTAACTTAACCTAACATTGCTTTACTGAGGCTTACTATGCTATTGTCTACTCTACTCTACTATACTCTACGCTACTTTGCTCTACTCTACTCTAACCAACTCTAGCATTGCCTAGCCAAGCCTAATCTAACACAACCTAGCCTAGCCTCATCGAGCCTAGCCTAGCTTAGGCTAGCCTAGCCTAACCTATCTTAACCAAACCTCACTCAGCCTAGCTTAGCCTTACTCTACTGTACTCTACTCTATCTTACTCTATATTACTCTATTCGAGATGAATGAAGCCTAACTTAGCTCAATGCTACTCTACTCTACTTTAGACAAACCTAGCCTAGCCTAGCCTAACCTAGCCTAATTATAGTCTGCTTTACCCAACTATACTCCACTCTACTCCAGCCTTTCCTAGCTTAGTCGAGCCTAGCCTAAGCTCACCTAGGCTTTACTAAATTATATTCTTCTCTAGCCTAACTAAGCTAACTTACCTCTATACTACTCTACTACACTCTAGCCTAACCTAGCTTAGCCTAACCTTGCTTAGCCTAACCTTGCCTAGCTTAGCCAACCTAGCCTAGCATAGCCATACTATACTCTACTCTATATTACTCTACTCTATTCTACTCTAGCCTAGTATAGCTAAGACTAACCTCACCAAGGCTCTACTCAACTTTGCTCTACTATGCTCTATTCTGCTATGCTCTGCTCTAATCTGCTCTACTTTATTCTACTATACACTATTCTGCTATGCTCTACTCTACTTTGCTCTACTCTACTCTACTATGCTCTATGCTACTCTACTCTACTCTACTTTACTCTAGCCTAGCTTCGCTTCGCCATGCCAAACCTTGCTCTACTTGACTCTACTCTAGTCTATTAAACTCTACTTTACTTTAGCCTAGGTTAACCTTGCTTAGCTTACCTTAGCCTAGCCAAACCTAGCCTAGCCTAACCTAGCCCTACTCTCTCCTCTACTCTAGTCTACTATACTCTACTCTTCTCTACTCTACTCGACTCAAACCTAGCCTAGTCTAGCCAAGCCCAACTTTCCTCTACTCTTCTCTAGCCCACTCAACTATACGCTCCTCTAGCCTTGCCTAACCTAGCCTAGCATAACCCTACTCTGCTCTACTCTACTCTGCTATACATTGCCCATCTTTGATCTGCCTTACTTTGCTTTGTTTTCCTCTACTCTGCTCTGCTCTGCTCTACTCTAATCTACTCTGCTCTACTCTGCTCTACTCTACTTTACTCTTCTCTGCTCTACTTTGGTCTACTCTACTGTACTCGACTCTACTTTACTATACTCTACTCTAGCCTAGTTTCCCTTAACCTAGCCTAGCCTAGCCTAACATAGTTATACTCTACCCTGCAAGCTTAGCCTAGCCTAACCTATTTCTACTTCACTTTACTCTACTCTACTCTACTCTAACTTTTCCAAGCCTAGCCTAGTCAAACCTAGCTCTACTCTTCTCTCAATGCCCTACTCTATCGTGCCCAACTAGATTCTACTTTATGCTACTCTGCTCTACTCTACATCGCACTACCCTGCTCTTCTCTACTCTGCTCTACTTTGCTCTACTCAACTCTACTCTATTGAACCCTAGCATAGCTTAACTGAGCTCTACTCTATTCTACTTTACTCTACTGTACTCTACTCTACTCTGCTCTAGCCCAGCCTTGCCTAGCCTACCCTAGCCTAGCTTATCCTAACCTTGCTCTACTCTATTCTACTCTATTATACTCTACTTTACTGAACTCTACTATACTCCACTCTACTCCATTCTAATCTACTCTAGTCTACTCTACTCTACTCTACTCAACACAACCCTACTCTAGCCTAGCCAACCCTAGTGTACCCTAGCCTCGCCTATCCTAATCTAGCTCCACCCAACTCTAATCTACTCAGTTATACTATATTTTTCTCTACTCTATTCTATTCTACTCTACTCTATTCTAACTTTGCCTATCTTAGTGTTGCCTAACTGAAGTCTACTCTACTATACTCTACTCCACTCATGCCTAGCCTAGGACAGCCTCGCTTAGCCTAACCTAGCTCTACTCTCTACTCTAGTCAGCTCCACTTTGCTTTGCTCTACTATGCTCCACTCTCCTCTACTCTGCTCTGCTTTGCTTTACTCTACTCTGCTCGGCTTTGCTTTACTCTACTCTGCTATACTTTGCTCTGCTCTACTCTACTTTGCTCTACTCTACCCTACTCTACTCTAGTCGTGCCTAACCTAGCCTAGAATAACCTAGCTCTGTTATACTCTACTCTACTCTCCTTTACTATGGCCTAGCTAGTCTAACTTAGCCTACCCTAGCCTAGCCTAACCTAGCCTAACTTAGCTCTTCTTTACTCTACTATACTCTGCTCTACTCTACTCAACTCTATCCTAGCCTAGCCTCACTTAGCATAACCTAACTTAACTCTAATCTACTCTAACCTACACTACTCTACTCTAGCCAACCCTAGCCTAACCTGACTCTACTCTACTTTGCTCATATCTTCTATGCTCTGCTCTGCTCTATTCTACTCTGCTCAGTTCTACTTTACTCTACTCCTCTCTAATCTGCTCTACTCTACTCTACTCTACTCCACTCTACTCTACTCTACTCTAATTTTGCTTAGCTAAGCCCCACTTAACTTAACTTAGCTCTACTCTACTACACTGTACTCTACTCTACTCTACTATACTCTAGCATAGCCTAACTTAGCCTAATCTAAGCTAGCCTAGCCTAACCTTGCTCGACTCTACTCTACTCTACTCTATATATTCTATTCTACTTTACAATACACTACCTTACTCTATTATACTCTATTCTACTCTGCACTACTCTACTCCACTCAATTTTGCTTTGTTCAAACAAATCCTAGCCTAAACTAGCCTATCTAACTTAGCTTAACCAAGCTCTTCTCTACTTTACTCTCTTTGAATTACTCTACTATACTCTATTCGGCATTACTTTGCTCTGCTCTATTCTACTCTACTCTATTCTAATATGCTCTACTCTTCTCTGCTTTACTCTACTCAACTCCATTATACTATTCTCCACTCTACTCTACTATGCACTACTCTAGCCTAGCCCATTGAGCTCGACTCTACTTTACTCTACTCCACTCTAGCTTAGCCAAGCCTAGCATAACCTACTTTAGCATAGCCTGGCCTAACCTAACATAACTCTACTCTACTCTACTCTACTATACCCTACTATACTCTACTCTACTCCACCCTACTCTACTCTACCATAGCATAGTCGAACCTAACTCTACTCTACTCTACTATACAATATTATGATGTACTCTATTTTATTATAATCTACTCTACTCTACTCTACTCTATTTTACTCTACTCTACCCTACTCTACTCTAAGCAAGCCTAGCTTTGCCAAGCCAAGCCTAGCTTTGCCTAACCTCGCTCTACTCTGCTCTACTAAGCTCTACTCTTCTCTGCTCTGCTTTGCTCTACTATGCTCCTCTACTCTGCTTTGCTCTACTCTACTGTACTCTATCTACTCTACTCTTGCCTAGCTTAGCCCAGCCTAATCAAGCTCTACTCAACTCTACTCTACTCTACTCTACCCTACTCAACTCTGCTCAACTCTAGCTTAGCCTACCCAAGCCTACCCTAGACTAGCCTAGCCTAACCAAACCTCACTCTACTCTACTCTACTCTACTCTACTATACTTTACTCAACTATACTATACTCTACTCTAACCTACTCTAATCTACTCTACTATACTCTAAACATAAGTAACCTTGCCTAGTCTAACTTAGCTATACTCTAATCTAGCCTAACTTAGCCTAGTCTAACTTAGCTTAACCTAGTTGAGCTCTACTTTGCTCTGCTCTATACTACTAAATTTTGCTCTGCTCTGGTCTACTCTATTATACCATGCTTTATTTTACTCTACTAAATTGTGCTCAAGCTTAGCCTAGCCTAACCCTTCTATACTCTACTCCACTCTACTCTACTGTACTCCACTCTATGCTAGCCTTCCCTAGCCTAACCTAGCTCTACTCTACTCTACACCACTCCACTCTACTCTATTCTACTCTAATCTACTCTACTCGAGCCTAGCCTAACCTAGCTTTGTTCTACTCTACTATACTCTACTCTATTCTAGCCTAAACTAGTAAAGCCTCACCTAGCCAAACCTAGCTCTGCTCTGCTTTGCTATGCTTTGCTCCACTCTGCTCTATTTTTCTCTGCTTTGTTCTACTCTGCTCTGCTTTGCTCTTCTCTACTCTACTCTACTCTACTCTACTCTACTCTGCTCTTCTCTACTCTACTTTGTTAGTCTCTTTTCTACTCTACTCTACTCTACTCTATTATACTCTAACTTAGCTTAACCTTGCCTAGCTTAGCCTAGCTCTACTTTACTACACTCTACACTACTCTGCTCTACTCTTCTCTACTCTATTCTAGCTTTGCCAAGCCTAGCCTTGCCTCACCTAGCCTAACCTTGCCTAGCCTAGCCTAGCTTAACCTCGCTCTACTCCACTTTACTCTACTCCACTCTACTCTACTCAACTTTACTCTACTCTTCTATAACCTAACCTAACCTAGCATGGCCTAACCTAGCTCTACTCTACTCTACTCTAGCCTTGCATCACCTAACCTAGCCTAGCCTAACCAAGCTCTACTCTACTTCGTGTTTCTCTACTCTACTATAATTTACTCTTTGCTCTACTCTACTTTAGTTAGCCTTTACTAGCTTAATCTAGCTCTACTCTACTCTAAACTACTCTAGCTTAGCATTGCCTATCCTAGCCTTGCCAAAGCTAGCTTAGCCCAGCATAACCTTGCTCTACTCTACACAACTCTACTCTTCTCTACTCTACTCTAACCTAGCCTAGCTAGTTTGCTCTCCTAAACTCTACTCTACTCTACTCTAACATAACCTTGCCTAACCTAGCTCTGCTCTACTCCACTCTGCTCTACTCTACTCCATATTATCCTAACCTAGCAAAGCCTTGGCTACAAAAGCCTGGCCTAGCCTAACCTAGCTCTTCTCAACTCTATTATACTATATCCAACCCCACTCAAATCTACTATACTCTACACTACTCTATTCTACTCTACTCTACTATACTCTACTAAATTCTAATCTACTCTACTCTAACCAAACCAAGCCTCGCCAACCCTAACTCTACTCTACATTACTCTAACCTAACCTTTTATAACCTAACCATGCTCTACTCTACTCTACACTACTCTATTCCACTCTATTCTAATCTACTCTACTCTAACTTGGCCTAACCTAGCTCTACTCTACTCCACTTTATTCTACTCTTGCCTACCCTAGCCTAACCTTGCATAGCCTATCTTACCTTAACCTAACTTAGCTCTACTCTACTCTAGTCTGCTCTACTCTACTCCACTCTTCTCAACTTTTCTCTGCTCTACTCCACTCTTCTCTGTTCTACTCTGTTCTACCCTACTCTGCTATCCTCCACTCTACTTTATTCTTCTCTACTATACTCTACTCAACTCCACCCTTCTCTACACTATCCTACTAAAATCTATTCTACCCTACTCTTCTCTAACCTAGCCTTGCTTAGCCTAAGCTAGGTCTAGTTTACTCTACTCTGCTCTACTCTACTCTACTATTGCCTACCTTATCCTAAGCTCGACCAACCTAGCATAGCCTAACTTAACCTAGGTCTACGCTGCTCTACTCTGTTATGCTTTTCTCCTCTCTGCTCTACTCTGCTGTACTCTGCTCTGTTATGCTGACATCTACTATACTCTACTCTACTCAACTCAAATATTCTCAACTCTAGTATACTCTACTCTACTCTAGTCAACTCTATTCTACTCTAATCTGCTCTTACATTGCCTAGCTTAGCCTAGACTAACCTAGCTATACTCTACTAAACTCTACTCTACAATACTATACTCTAGCCTAACCTAGCATAACCTAGCTCTGCCATACTTTGCTTTGCTCCACTCTCCTCTCCTCTGCTTAGCTATACTCTACTCTACTCAACTCAGCTCTACTCTACTCCACTCCACTCTTCTCTACTCTACTCTACTCTGCTCTGCTCCACTCTACTCCACTCTACACTACTCTATTCTAGCCTCGCCTATCCTATCCTAACCAAGCTCTTCTCTACTCTACTTGACTCTAGCCTAGCTTAACCTAGCCTAACCTAGCTCTACTCTACTCTACTTTAGCAATGCCTAGCCACCCTAGCCTAACTTAGCCTAACCTAGCTTAGCCTAGCTTGCACTAGCCTAATCTAACATAACTCTACTATACTCCACTCTACTATACTCTACTCTACTCTAGCCTAGCCTAACCTAGGGTAGCCTAGTCGAGCCTAACCAAGCTCTACTATATTCTACTTTAGTAACTTTTTCTACTCTGCTATTCACTTTTATTCTCTGCTCTACTCTACTCTATCCTACGATACTCTACTATACTCTACTCTACTCTACTTTACTCTACTCCACTCTAACCTAGCCTAGCATAGCCTATCCCAGCACTACTATACTTTACTCTACTCTGGCCTAGCTTAGCCTAACCAAGCTTTACTCTACTCTACTCTAGCCTAGCCTAACCTTGCTCTAGACAACTCTACTCTACTATACTATACTCTATTATACACTAATCTACTCTAACCTAGCTTAGCATGGCCTAACCTAACCTAACTCTACTCTACTCTCCTCTAGCCAAGCTTGGCCTTGCCTAACCTTGCCTTTCGTAGCTTTGCCTAGCTTAGCCTAACCTAACTCTGCTTACCTCAGCTTTTCACTACAGTGATCTTTTCTACTATGCTCTACTATACTATGTTCTACTATACTATAGGCTAGCCTCACCTAACCAAGCTCTACTCTACACTATACTCTACTATACTCAACACTAGCCTAGTGTAGCTTAGCCAAGCCTACCCTAGCCTAGCCTAACAAAACCTAGCTCTACTCTACTCTACTCTATACCAATCTACCATAACCTAGCCTAACCAAGCTATACTTTACTCTACTCTACTCTACTCTACTCTAGTCTACTCTTGCCTAGCCTAGCCTGACCAAGCCTAGCATAGCCTTAGACAAACCTTGCCCTACTCTACTCTACTCTGCTCTACTATGCTCTACTCTGCTCTACTTTGTCTTGGTCTACTCTGCTCTTCTTTTCTTCACTTTATTCTATTCTACTCTACTCTACTCTACTCTACTCTACTCTACTTTGTATTGCTATACTCTACTCTACTCTACTCTATTCTACTGTAACATAACCTATCCTAGCCTAGCCTAACCTAGCTCTACTCTACTATACTCTACTCTAGCCTAGCCTAGCCTATCTTTTCTTTTACTCTACTTTGCTCTGCTCTACTTTACTTTGCTCTATAAGGCTCTACTCTTCTATGCTTTGCTCTACTCTACTCTATGCTACTCTATTATGCTCTATTAAACTCTAGCCTTGCCTAGCCTAACCTAGCTTAACCAAACCTCGTTTTGCTCAACTCTACTCTACTCTACTATAACCTAGCCTAGCATAGCCTAACCTAGCCTAGCCTAACATAGCTCTACTCTACTCTACTCAAGCATTGCTTAGCCTAACGTAACTTAGCCTAACTAAGCTTTGCTTAACCTAGCTCTACTCTACTTTACTCTATACTACTATACTATACTCTACTCTACTTTACACTACTTTACTCTACTCTACAACACTCTACTCTACTCCACTCTACTATACTCTAACCAAGCCTAACCTAGCATAGCTTAAACTAACCTTGCTTTACTATGCTTTGCTCTATTGTACTCTACTTTTCTTTACTCTACTCTACTTTTCTCTGCTCTACTCTACTATGCCTTACTCTACTCTGCTCTACTCTTTTCTACTGTTTTCTACTCTGCTCTACTCTGCTCTACTCTACTCTACTCTACTCTAGCCCAACCTAGGCTATACTAGGCTTGCTTATCTGAGCTCTTCTACACTCTACTCTACTTTACTGTACTATATTTTTCTTTAACATACTCTACTCTACTCTAACCTATCCTTGCTTAACCTAGCCTAACCTAGCTCTTCTCTGCTCTACTCTACTCTAGCTTAGCATAGCCTAACTTAGCTATACTCTGCTCTGCTCTACTCTACTCTGCATTACTCTAGTCTTTTCTGCTCTGCTCTACTATTCTCTTCTCGACTCTACTCTACTCTAACTAAGCACAGCCTAGCCTAACCTAACCTTACTCTACTCTACTCCATTCTAATCACTCAATTCTACTCTACTCTCTAACCTAGATAGCCTAGCTTTTTCCAACCTTGCTCTACTCTGGTCTGCTCTGCTTTGCTCATCTCTACTCGACCCTACTCTACTCTACTCTGCTCTACTCTACTTTGCTTTGCTCAGCTCTACTCTACTCTACTTTGCTCCACTATACTTTAGCCTAGCTTTTCCTTGCCTAACCTACCTCTACTTTACTCTACTCTATTCTACTCTACTCTACTCTAATATGCTATCTCAATTTCTACTCTACTTTACTCTAGCTTAGCCTAGCCTAACATAGCTATGCTATACTCTACTCTTCTTTGCTTTGCTCTACTCTAAAATACTCCACTTTTCTATGCTCATCTCAACTCTGCTCTATTATGCTCTTCTTGGCTCTACTTTTCTCTTCTTTCCTTTCCTCTCCTCTCCTCTTCTCTCCCCTTCTTTACTCTCCTCTCCACTCCTCTACTCTACTTTTGTCTCCCCTCCTTTCCTCTCCTCTAATCTACTATACTCTACACTACTCTACTCCAATGAACTCTACTCTTCTTTACTCTACTCTACTCTACTCTAGTATATTCAACTCTACTCTAGCCTTATTTAGCCTAGCTTAATCTTGATCAACTCTACTGTACTCCACTCTAGCCAAGCCTAGCCCAGGCTATCCTATCCAAGCTTATCCTAACCTAGCTGTACTCTACTCTACTCTAGCCTAGCCTATCCTAACCTATTTTAGCTCTGCTCCACTCTAATATACTCCTCTCTACTCAGTGCTACTCTACTCTACTGTACTCTACGTTACTCTGCTCTACAATTCTACTCTGCTATACTCTACTCTACTCTGCTCTGCTCTGCATAGCTTTGCTCTACTCTACTGTATTCTACATTGCTCTATTCTACCCTTCTGCTTTGCCCTGGTTTGCTATCCTCCCCTCTCCTTTACTCTACTCTACTCTACTCTACTCTACTATACTCTACTCTACTCTACTATACTATACTATACTATACTATACTCTACTCTAATCTAGCCTAACCTCGCTTAGCCTAATCTTGCCTAACCTAACACTACTCTACTCTTCTCTACTCTACTCTCATCTAGCTTAGCCTTGCCTAGCCAAGCCTAACCTAGCTCTACTATACTCTATGCTACTCTATTCTACTATAATCTACTCTACTATACCCTACTCTAACTTAGCCTTGCCTAACCTAACCAAGCTCTACTCTACTCCATTATATTCTACTCTACTCTATCCTAGCCTAACCTTTCCTAGCCTAAGCTAGTCCATCTCTGCTCTACTATACCATGCTATGCTCTTCTCTTCTCTACTCAGCTCTGCTCTACTCTACTTTACTTTACTCTACTCTACTCTACTCTATACTTGAGCCTAGCCTATCTTTGGCAAGCCAAACCTAACTCTACTCTACTCTATTCTACTCTACTATACTCTAGTATAGCCTTGCCTAGCCAACCATTGCCTAGCTTAACTAAGTTGAACCTAGCTCTACACTACTCAACTCTACTATACACTACTATACTATGCTCTACTCTAACCTAGCCCTATCTACTTAGCTTAGTTCTGCTCTGCTCTTCTCTGCTCTACTCTGTTCTGCTTTCCTCTACTCTGCTCTATTCTACTCTGCTCTACCCTGCTCTTCTCTACTCTACTCTACTCACCTTCTCTCTACCCTACTCTACTCTACTCTACTCTAACCTAGCATAGGCTAACCCTACTCCACACTGCTCTGCTCTACTCTAGCCTAGCCTAACCTAACCTTGCTCTGCTTTGCTCTATACTACTCTAGCCTAGTTTACCCTATCCTAGCCTATCCTAGCTTTACTCTACTCTACTCTATACTACTCTAGCCTAGCCAAGCCAACTCTATCCTAGCCTAGACAAGCCTAACCTGGCTCTACTCTACTTTACACTACTCTATTCTACTCTACTCTGCTCTCCTCTACTCTACTCCACTCTACTCTACTCTACTATAACTTAGCCAAGCCTAACCTTGCTTTACTCAGTTGTACTCTACTCTACTATACTCTACTCACCTAGCCTAACCTTACTCTCCCCTACTCTATTCTACTCTATGATACTATACACTACTCTACTACACTTTACTCTACTAAATTCTACTCTACCCTGCTCAAACTTAGCCTAGCTTAACCTTGCTCTACTCTACTCTACTGTACTCCACTCTAGCCTAGTCATTCCTTACGTAACCTAGCTCTACTCTACTCTACTCTGCTATACTCTTCTCTGCTCTACTCTACTCAACTCTACTCTACTCTAATCTACTCTACTCTACTCTACTCTACACTAACCTAACCTAGCTTAGCCAAGCCTAACTTAGCTTAGCCAAACCTAGCTCTACACCACTCTACTCTGTACTACTATATTTTGCTCTACTCTACTCTACTCTACTTTACTATACTCTACTCTGTCTGCTCTTCTCTATTCTACTCTATTCTATTGTACTCTATTCTACTCTACTCTACCCTAGCCCTGCTTAGCCAAACCAAGTCTAATAGAGCTCTACTCCACTCTAATCTACTCTACTCTAGCCTAGCCTAGCTTTGCTTAACCAAGCTATACTCTACTCTACTCTACTCTAACCTAGCCTTGCATTGCCTAGCCTAACCTTGATTTATGCTGCTCTACTCAAAGTTAGCCTAGCTTTGCGTAGCCTAGCCTAGCTTTTCTCTACTTTGCTTATCTCTGCTCTGCTCAACTTTCTTTGCACTACTCTACACTACTCTACTCTGCTCTGCTCTACTCTACTCTACTGAGCTCTACTCTCCTCTCCTCAGTTTTACTTTACTCTAATATATTTTACTCAAACCAGGCCTAGCCTAGCCTAGCCCAACCTAGATCTACTCATCTCCACTCTACTCTGCTCTACTCTATTTTACTCTATTCAACTCTATTTTACTCTAGCCTTGCCTAGCCTAGCCTAAACAAGCTCTACTCTATTCTAACCAAGCTTAGCCTAAGCTAAAAAGGCTCTATTATACTCTACACTACTCTAAACAAAGTCTACTATACTCTACTTTGCTTTGCTCTACTCTACTCTTCTATGCGCTACTATATTCTAGACTAGCATAGCCTAGCCAAGCTCTACTCTCTCTACTCTACTCTAAACTACTCTTCTCTAGTCTAGCCTAGCCTAGTGTAGCCTACCCTAATCAATACTAAACTTACCCTACTCTGCTCTATTATACTCTATCCTAGCATAGCTTAGCCTAGCTTAACCAACCTCTATTATACTCTACTCTACTCCACTTTATTCTAGACAAGCCTACCCTAACCTAACCTAGCTTTGCCTATGCAAGCACTACTCTGCTCTATTATGCTCTGCACTACTCTGTGCTTTAGCCTAGCCTAGCTTAACCTAGCTTTACTCTACTTTACACTACTCCAGCCAAGACTAGCCCAGCCTACCCTAGCTCTACTATACTCAACTGAACTCTACTCTGCTCTCCTCTACTCTATTGTACTCTACTCTAACATAACCAAACCAAACCTTGCCTAACCTAGCCTAGCCTAGCTTAGCTTAGCCTAGCCTAGCGTAACTTACCTTAGCTTTTCTCTCCTCTACTCTACATTTCTCTACTGTACTCTACTTATCTCTGTTTTCCTCTACACGACTCTACTCTACTCTAGCCTTGCTTAGCCTAGCCTAAACTAGCTTTACTCTACTCTAGTCTTCTCAACCCTATCATATAATACTCTACTCTACTCTAGCCCTACCTACCTTACCCTATCTTAGCCTTGACTAACCATCCTAACTTAGCCCAAGCTAACCTAACTCTACTCAACTCTACTATACTCTCCTATACTTTACTCTACTTTACTCTACTATACTCTATTCTACTCAAATCTACTCTACAATATTCTTCTCTAACCTAGCCATGCTTAGCAAGCCAAACCAAGCTCTACTCTACTCTACTCTACTCTAGCCTAACCTACCCAAGCTAAACCTAGCTTTACTCTACTCTACTCCTATCTACTCTACTCTACTCTACTTTTCTATTATCAGCTCTGCTTTCCTTTACTCTACTCTACTCTACTCTACTCTACTCTACTCTACTCTGTACTGCTCTACACTGCTCTACTCTGCTCTTATCTACTATGCTCTGCTCTGCTCTACTTTGCTATACTCTTCTTTGCTTTGCTCTACTCTACTCTGCTCTGCTCTACTATGCTTTACTACACTCTACTCTACTCTACTATGCTCTACTCTACTCAAGCCTACTCCATTATACTCAAACCTAGCTTAGCTTAGCCTAACTTAACAAGGCCTAACCTAACTCTATTCTACTCTACTCTAGCCTAGCCTAGCCTAACCTCACCTAACCTAGCTCAGCTTAACTCTACTCTACTCTAACCTTGCCTATCCTAGCCTAGCCTACCTTAGCTATACTCTACCCTAGCCTGGCCTTACGTATCTTAGCCTAGCCTAACCTTGCTATACTCTACTCTTCTCTGCTTCACTCTGCTCTACTCAACTCTACTCGTCTCTACTCTGCTCTACTCTACACTACTCAACTTTTGCTTAGCCTAGCATAGCCTAACTTAGCTTAATCTGACCTAGCTCTGCTCTACTCTAATCTACTCTATCCTAGCCTAGCCTAACCAAGCTCAGCTCTACTCTATTCAACTCTACTCAACTCCAATCTACTCTACTATACTCTACTCTAATCTAATATGCTCTACTCTACTCTACACTACTCTGCTCTATTCTACTCTAACCTAGCCTAGCCTAACTTAACCAATCCTTACTTTACTCTACTCTACTTTACTCTACTCTACTCTACTCCACTTTGCTCTACTCTACTCTGCTCTACTCAACATTGCTCTGCTCCATTCTATTATGCTCTTCTCTATTCTTCTCTTCTCTACTCTGCTCTGCTCTCCTCTATTATACTCTACTCAACTCAAGCCTAACCTAAACCTTATCATAGCCAATTCTAGCCTAACCTTGCTCTGCTCTACTTTGCTCTACTTAGCTCTATTTTGCTCTACTCTGCTCGACTTTACTCTACTTTAGCACAGCCTAGCCTAACTTAGCCAAACATAACATTGCTCTACTCTACTCTACTCTAGTCTAGTCTAGCAAGCCTAACCAAGCTTATCTTAGTCTAGCATAGCCTAACCAACCTCTACTCTACTCTACACTACTCTACTCTACTATATTATGCTCTACTCTAGTCTACTTTACCCAACTCTACTTTGCTCCAACCTAGCTTAACCTTGACTTGCTTAGCCTAACCTTGCTCTACTCTACTCTGCTTTACTCTACTTAACTCATCTTTACTCTACTCTACTTTACTTTATTCTTCTCTACATTGCTCTATTATGGTCTGCTCTGCTGTACTCTACTCTGTTCTACTCTACTCTACTTTACGTTACTATCACCTAAACAAGCCTAGCCTAGCCTAACCGAGCACTACTCTACTCTACTCGAATCTAACCTAACCTAGCCTAGCCTTGCCTAACCTAGCATTACTCTACTCTACCCTACTCTACACTAGCTTGGCCTAGCCTAGCCAAACCTTATCTTACCTAGCCTAATATAGCCTAATCTAACTTTACTCAGCTCTACTCTACTACTTTGCTCTACTCTCCTTAGCTCTACACTACTCTACTCTACTATACTCTTGCCTTTCCTCGCCTAACCTAGCACTACTCTGCTCTACTCTGCTTTACTCTAGTCTACCTCTAGTTTACTCTAGCAAGCCTTGCCTGACCACACTCCACTCTACTCTACTCTAACCTAGCATAACTTAGCTCTACTTTACTCTATGTTATTCTATTCTACTCTACTCTACTCTAGCCTAGCCAACCCTAACCTAGCCTAATATAGCCTAGCCTAGCTTAGCCTAGCCTAACCTCACTCTACTCTACTCTACTCAGCTTTTCTCTACTTTATTCTACTTTACTCTACCCTACTCTGCTTTGCACTACTCTACTCTACTATGCTCTTCTTTGCTCTACTTGCCTCTCCTCTCCTCTACTCTAGTCTACTCTAACAGAGCTGAGCCTAGCCTAGCTTAGCCTCATTCTACTCTACTCCACTCTACTCTACTCTAGCCTAACCATGCTTACCTTAGCCTAACATAGCTCTACTCTGCTTTGCTTTACTGTACTCTACTCTACTCTACTCATCTCTACTCTGTTCAGCTCTACTCTACTCTACTCCTTTCTGCTTTGCTCTACTCTTCTTTGCTCTAATTTACTTTGCTCTACTCTGCTCTTCTCTATTATGCTCTACTCTACTCTATTAAACTCAACTCTAGCCTAGCCTAGCCTTGCTATCATAAACTAACTGAGCTGAACTCTACTCCACTCTAGCTAAGACTAACATTACTTAGCTTTACTATACTCTACTCTAACCAAGCATTGCCTAACCTAGCTCTACTCTGCTCAACTCTAATCTACTTTGCTCTACTCTATTCTACTATACTCTATTCTACTATACTCTACTCTACTCTATTCTACTCTAAAATAGCCTAACATAGCCTAACTTGGCATAGATTAGCCTCACCTTGTTCTACTATTCACTTCTCTACTTTTCTCTACTTTGCTTTTCTCTACTCTACTCTATTCTACTCTATTCTACTCTACTCTTCTCCACTCTACTCTGCTCCACTCTACTATAGCATAGCCTAGCTTAACTATGCTTTACTTTACTCTACTCTTCTCTACTCTATTTTACTTTACTTTAGTCTATTCTAGCCTAGCTTATCTTAGCCTAGCCTAGCCAAACCTAACTCTACTCTACTCTACCTTTCTCTACCCTACTCCACTATACTATATTAGATTATGCTACACTACACTATAATCAACTCTACTCTACTCTAACCTAGTAAGGCCTACCCTAGCATATCTTAGCTTTACTCTACTCTACTCTACTCTAGCTTAGTCTAACCTAGCCAAACCAAGCTCCACTCTACTCTACACGTCTCTACTCTACCCTATTTTATTCTACTCTTCTCCCTTCTACTCTACTCTGCTCTATTCTTCTCTGCTCTACATTACTTTGCTCTACTCTACTCTATATTGCTTTATTATACTCTATTTTTCTCTACCAAACTCAACTCTAACCTAGTTTACCCTAGTATAGCCTAACCTAGCCTAATAAAGTTCTACTCTAATCTACTCTTTTTTACTCCACTCAACTCCACTCTGCTCTCACCTTGCCTAGCATAGCCTAGCTCTACCCTAATCAACTCTCCTCTACTCTACTCTCCTCTACTATATTATGCGCTGCTCTGCTCTGCTTATCTCTACTCTGTTTTGCTCTGCTCATCTCTACTCCACTCTACTGTACTCTAGCCTAGCCTACTATAATCTAGCTCTACTATACTCTACACTACTCTACTATACTCCAACCTAGCCTTACTTAGCCTCGCCTAGCCTAACTAAACAAAGCCTAGCCTAACCTAGCTCTACTCTTATCTACTCTACTCTGATCTACTTTTCTATACTCTTCATTGCTCTACTCTACTCCACACAATTATACTTTACTTTAGCCAAGCCTGGCCTAGCCTAGCCTAACGTAACCTTGCTCTACTCTACTTTACTCTGCACTACACTACTCTACTTTAAGCTTTCCTAGCCTGACCTAGCCTAGCCTAGCCCAATCGAACAAACCTCTACTCTACTCCACTCTACTCTACTCTGCTCTACTCCACTCTACTATACTCTTATCTGCATTACCCTACTCGAATCTAACCTGGCCTAATATAGCCTTCCTTAGCCTAACCTAGCTCTACTCTGCTCAGCTCCACTCCTCTTTGCTCTGCTCTCCTCTACTCTACTTTATTATGCTCTACTCTGCTCTACTCTATTATTCTCTACTCTGTTCAGCTCAGCTCTGCTCTACTCCACTCTACTCTAGCCTATAGTAGCCTAGTAAAACTGAGCTCTACTCTACTTTACTCTAGGCTTGCCTAGCCTAGCTTATGCAAGCTTATCCTTGCCTAGCCTAGTCAAACTTAGCTCTACTCTACTACACTCTACTCTACTCAACAATATTCTACTCTACTCTACTCTAACTAAGCCTAGCTTAGCCTAACCTAGCTCAACTCTACTCTAATCTACTCAACCCTACTTTACTCTTTTCTATTCTACTATACTCTATCTTAGCCTAGCCTAACCTTGCATAACATAGCTCTACTCTACTCCATTATACTATACTCTACTCTACTCTACTCTCTCTACTCCTCTCTACTCTAGCCATTCTAGCCTAGGCTACTCTATCCTAGCTTAGCTTAGCCTAACCTAGCTCTACTCTAATCTAAACTATTCTAACTTAGCTTAGCATAGCCAAACCTAACTTAGCTCTATTATACTCTGCTCTACTATACTCTAACCAAGCCTAGCCTAACCTAGCTCTTCTCTACTCTTCTTTGTTATGCTCTACTTTGCTCTGCTTTGCTATGCTCTACTCTGCTATACTCTACTCTGCTCTACTTTGCTTTGCTCTACAACACTCTACTCTACTTTGCTTTGCTCTTCTCTGCTCTACTCTATGCTACTATGCTTTGCTCTATTCTGCTCTTCTCTACTCTGCACTAGTCTACTCTACTCTACTCTACTCTAGCCCAGTTTAGCCAAACCTAACCTAACCTTTCTCTACTCTATTATACTCTACTCGACTCTACTCTATTGTAGCCTAGCCTAACTTAACCTAAGTCTACTCTACTTTATGTTATACTACTCCGCTCTAATCTACTCTTTTCGATTCTACCATACTCTAACTTAGCTTAGGCTAACTTAGCCTTACCTCACTCTTCTCTACTCTATTCTACTCTACCCTACTCTACTTGGCCTAGCCTTGCCTAGCTTAGCCTAACCTAGCTCTCCTCTACTATACTTTGCTCTCTTCTACTCTGCTATCCTTTACTCAACTCTACTCTAACCTAGTCTTGCCTAGCCTAACCTAGCTTAGCCTAACCTATCTCTACTCTACTCTACTCCACTTCACTCTATTCTACTCTACTCCAGTCTTGCCTAGTAAAACCTTACTCTACTCTTCTTTATTCAACTCTACTATACTCTACTCATATCTACACTACTCTACTCTACCCAAACTTTGAATAGCCTAGCCTAGCTATACTCTACTCTACTCTACTCTACATTAGCCTAGACTAACCAAACTCAACTCTACTATGCTCTGCTCTACTCTACTCTGTTTTGCTCTACTCTATTATACATTGCTCTTCTTTACTGTAGCCTAGCCTAACCTGACCTAGCTCTATATTACTATAATCTACTCTACTCTACTCTACTCTACTCCACTTTACCCAAGCCTACCCTAGCCTTGGTTAGCCTAACCTAGCTCTACTCTACTCTACTATACACTACTTTATTCTACTCTACTCTACTTTAACATAGCTTTGCCTTACCTAACCTAGCCTAACCTAGCTCTACTATACTCTTTTGTACTCTACTCTACTCTAGCAAAGCCTAGCTTAGCCTAGCCTAGCTTAACCTAGCTTAGCCTGACTTAGCTATACTTTTCTCTACTATGCTCTACTCAGCTCTATTCTGATATTCTCTTCTCTACTCTACTTTACTCTACTCTGCTCTACTCTACTCTATTATGTTATGCTCTACTCTATACTATTCTACTCTACTTTGCTCTACTATGCTCTACCCTTCTCTGCTCTGCTCTTTTTTGCTCTAGTCTACTCTACACTTCCCTACTCTACTCTATCCTGACCTACCATACTCTACCCTTGCCTACCATACCCTAGCCTAACCTAGCTTAGCCTTACCTAACCTAACTTAGCCAAGCCAACCTTTACTCTACTTTAATCTACTCATTTTTATTCTACTCTAGCCTAGCTCAGCCTAACTTAGCTTTGTGCTGTAATACTCCACTTTACTCTAGTATAACTTAGCCTAGCCTAACCTAGCATAGGCTTTACCCACACTTTCCTCTTCACTACTCTACTCTACTCTTGCTTAGCCTAGCCTAGCCTAACTTGGCCTAGCCTAGCCTAACTTCACTTAGCATAGCCTATCTTTACTCTACTATACTATACTCTTGTGTACTCTAATCTATTTCATTCTAATCTAGCCTAAAATAGCTTTATGCTTCTGTACTTTGCTTTAGTCCACTCTAGTTTAACCTATCCTAACCTAACCTCAACCAACCTAACCTAGTCTTACTCTACTCTACATTACTCTACTCTATTTTATTCTACTCTTGCCTGCTAAGTCTTAGCTCTATACTACTCTACTCTACTCTAGCCTAACCTAACCTACCATAGCCAAACCTAGCCTAACCTTGCCTAGCCAAGCCTAGCCTAGCCATACATAGGCTCTACTCTGCTATACTCCACTCTACTCGACTCTGCTCTACTCTTCTCTACTCTACTTTGCTCTTTTCTCCTCTACTCTTCTCCTCTTCTATGCTCTGCTCTGCTCTACTCTGGTTTGCTCTACTTTACTTTGATCTACTTTGCTTTACCTTTTTTTACTCTACTCTACTCTACTCTACTTTATTCTGCTCTACTTTGGCCTAGCTTAACCTAGCCAAATTGAGCTTTACTATACTCTACTCTACTTTACTCTACTCTACTCTAGCATAGCCTACCTTAGCCAAGCCTAGTTTATCCTAGCTTCACTCTACTCCACTTTAATCTGCTCTACTATACTCTATTCTACTCTACTCTACTTTACTCTACTCTACTCTAGCCTTGCCTAGCCTAGCAAAGCCTAGCTAGCTACACTCCACTCTACTCTAGCCTCACCTGGCCAAGCCTAACTTAGCTCTACTTAGCTCAGCCCTGTAATGCTCTACTTCTCCTTGCTCTGCACTAAAATTCTTTGCTTGTTGTACTTTACTCTTTTTTATTATACTTTAGCCTAGCCTAACCTAACCAAGTCTAATCTAGCTCTACTATACTCTACTCTACTCTACTCTACTTAGCTCTACTCTACTCTAGCCTAGCCTAGCCTTGACTATCCTAGCCTAACTTAGCCTAGCCTTGCCTAGCCTACCCTAGCTCTACTATACTCTACTCTACTCTACACTACTCTACTCTACTCTACTGTAACCTAGCCTAGCCTAGCCTAATATAACCTAGCTCTACCCTAATGTAGTCTAGCCTTGCTTAGCCCAGCCTAGCCTAATCTAGCTCAACTCAGCTCTACTTTGCTATACTCTACTCTACTCTATTCTTCTTTTCTCTACTTTATTTTACTTTACTCTTCTCCACTGTACTCTAACCTAGCCTAGCTCAGCCTAGCTTGACTAGCTTTAAACTACTCTACTCTAGCCTAGAATAGCCTTGCCTAACTTAGTTCTGCTCTCCTCTACTCTGTTCTACTGTGCCCTACTCAACTCTGCTCTACTAAACTCTGTTATGCTCTTCTCTACTATACTCTACTCTGCTCAACTTTACTCTGCACTGCTTTACTCTATAATACTCAACTCTACTCTAGTCTAGCCTAGCCTCACAATCCCTAACCTTGCCCTACTTTACTTTACTCTTCTCTACTCTACTCTACTCGACTATACTTTACTTTAGCCTAGCTTAGCCTTGTCGAGCCTACCCAAGCTTAACTTAACCTATCCTAACCTAACTTTGCTCTACTGTACTCTCCTCTACTATACTCTACTCTAATCTACTCAACTCAAATTTAGCGTAGCCTAGCCTAACCCAAACTACCTCTGCTCTACTCTACTTTACTCGAGGCAAGCTTAGCCTAGAATAGCATAACGTAGCTCTGCTATGGTCTTCCTTGCTCTTCTTTACTCAGCTCTTATCTGCTCTACTCTGATCTACTTTGCTCTTGTCTACTATATTCTGCTCTACTCTACACTACTCTACTCTGCTCTACTCTACTCTAATCTATCCAGCCAAGCCTTGCCATGCCTAACCTTGCTCTGCTTTACTCTACTCTACTCTACACTTCTTTACTTTAGCATCGCCTAGCCATGCCTAACCTACCCTACCCTAGCCTAACCTAAGAAAGCCCAATAAAACTCTACTCTATTCTCCTCTACTCTACTCTACTCTACTCTAGCCTAGCCTAGCCTAACCTAGCTCTACTTTACTCTACTCTACTCTACTCTAATATGCTTTGCTCTACAATAAGCTACTCCACCCTGCTCTGCTTTGCTCTACTTTACTTTACTCCACTCTGTTCTGTTTTGCTATACTTTTCTTTGCTATACTCTGCTCTACTCTACTCTACTTTACTGTGCTCTACTCTACTCCATTCTAGCCTAGTTTAACATAACCCAACTTAGCCTAGCCTAACGTAGCTCTACTATACTTTACTCTACTCTACACTACTCTACTCTAGTCTACTCTACTCCACACTACTGTACTCTAACTTAGCCTTGCCTAGCCTAACATAGCCTAGCTCTACTCTGCTCTACTTTATTTAACTTTACTCTACTCTACTCGACTTTAGCCTAGCCTAGTCTAGCCTAAAGTAGATCTACTCTACTCTGTTCTGCTTAACTCTGCTTTATTCTACACTTTTCTTTTGTACACTACTATACTCTAATATGCTCTATTGTATTCCTGCCTAGCCTAGCCTAACCAAGCTCTACTCTACTCTACTCTAGCCTAGCCTACTCCAAACCTAGCCTAGCCTGACCTAACTTAACCTAGCTCAACTCTACTTTACTCTACTCTATTATACTCTAATATGCGATACTCTACTCTAATCAACTCTAACTTAGCCTAGCCTAACAAAACTCTACTTTACTCTACTCCACTCTACTATAATCCACTCAAGTCTAGGTTATCCTATCCTAACTTAACTAGCTTTGCTCTACTTTGCTCTACTTTACTCTACTCTACTCTGCTCAACTCTACTCTACTCTACTCTACTCTTGCCTACCCCAACCTACTCTACCCTAGCCTACTCTACCCTAGCCTAGCCTAGCCTAACCTTGCTCTTCTTTAGTCTACATTAGCCTAGCCTTACCTAACCTAGCTGTACTCTACTCTACTCTACTCTACTCTACTCTTGCTTATCCTAACCTAACCTAGCTAGCTTGGGCTAGCCGAACCTTGCACTACTCTGCTTTCCCCTACTATACTCTATTATACGCTACTCTTCTCTACTCTACACCACTCTAATATGGCCTGGCCAATCCTCGCATAACTTAACCCTATTATTCTCTTTTTACTCTACTCTACTCTACTATATCCTTGCCTAGCTTAGCCTAGCCTAACCTAAACTAATGTCGCTCTACTCCGCTCTACTTTCCTCAGCTTAGCTCTGCTCTACTTTGCTCTGCTCTACTCTGCTCTACTCTACTGTACTCTACTCTGCTCTACTATGTGCTACTCTACCCTACTCTAGCATTACCTAACCTAGCCTAACATGACTTAGCTCTACTACACCCTTCTCTACTCTACTTTACTCTATTATACTCTACTCTACTCTAGCCTATCATAACTTAGCTTAGCCTTGCTTAGCATAACCTAGCTCTACTCTATTTTACTCTGCTCTACTATACTCCACTACATTATACTCTACTCTACTCTATTGTACTCTACTCTAACATATCCTTGCCTAGCCTAACCTAACTCTACTCTACTCTACTTTGCTCTGGACTGCTCTTCTTTGCTGTGCTATACCCTTCTTTGATCTACTCTACTCTCCTCTATTTTGTTCTGCTTTGCTCTTCTTTACTCTACACTGCTCACCTTTACTCTACTCTTCTCTACTTTACTCTACTCTACTCTAGGCTTATTTAGCCTAGCCTAACCTAACCTAGTTATATTATACTCTACTCTACTCTACTCCACTCTAGTCTATTATACTCTACTCTAGCCTAATCTAGCCTAACAATGCTTAGCCTAACCTAGCTCTACCTTACTTTACTCAAATCTATTAAATTCTATTATACTCATACTCCAACTTACCTTAACCAAGCCTACCTTAACCTAGTCTACTCTACTCTACTCTAATCTAACCTTGCCTTGCCTATCCTAACCTTGCTCTGCTCTGCTCTACTCTACTGAACTCTACATTACTATACTCTACTGCACTCTACTCTACTCTAACCTAGCCTAGCATAGCCTAGCTTGGCATAGATTAGCCTAACCTTTTTTACTACACACTTCTAAACTAAGCTCTACTTTGCTTTTCTCAACTCTGCTCCATTCTACTCTACTATACTCTGCTTTTTACTGCTATGCTCTACTCTACTCAACTCTTTGCTACTATACTCTTGCTTAGCCTAGCCTAACCTAGCTCTACTTTACTCTACTCTGCTCTACTCTTCTCTACTATAGCCTTGCCTCACTGAGCCAAGCCTATCCTAGCCTAACCTAGCTCCTTTTTATTCTATTATACTCTACTCTACTCTAATATAACCTTGCCTTACCTAACCTAGCCTAACCTTGCTCTACTCTACTCTACTCTACTCTAATCTAACCTAGCCTAGCATAGCCTAGCCTAGCCTAGCCTAACCTTACTCTATTATACTCTACTCCACTCTACTCCACCCAACCCTACTATGCTCTACTCTACTCTACTCTGCTTCACTATACTCAACTCTATTGTAGTCTAGCCTACCTTAGCCTAGCCTAGCTAATCTAGCTTTACACTACTCTACTCGACTCTACTCTTCTCTATTCTGACTTAGCCTAGCCTAGCCTAGCCTAAACTAGCCTTATCTAATTAGGCTAGCATAGGCTAACCTCGCTTTACTCAACTCTACTCTACTCTACTCTACTCTTCTCTACTCTGCTCTGCTTCACTCTGTTCTACCCTTCACTACTCTTGTCTAGTCTATTCTACTTTACTCTATTTTAGCCTTGCCTAGCCTCACCTATCCTAGCTCTACTCAACTCTATACTACTTTACTATACTCTGCTCCGCTCTACATTACTCTAGCCAAGCCTAACCTAGCCTAGCCTAGCCTAGCTTAACCTAGTTCTACTATACTATACCCTACTATACTCAACTCTACTCTACTATAACCTAACCATGCTTAGCCTAGCATAGCTTAGCTGAGCCTAACTTAGCTTTACTCTGCTCTACTCTAATCTACTCTCCTCTACTCTCTTGTGCTCTACTTAGCTCTTCTCTGCTCTACTCTACTCTGCTCTACTCTACTCTACTCTACTCTACTCTAGCATGGCTTAGCCTAACCTAGCCTAATCGAGCTCTACTTTACTCTACTCTATTCTACACTACTCTACTCTAATCTGCTCTATACAAGCATAGCTTAGCCAAGCTTACCATAGCCTAGCCTAACCTAGCCTAACATAACTTAACCTAGCTCTACTCTACTTTGCTATACTCTACTCTATTCTACTCTTCTCTACTCTACTCTAACATTTCCTAGCCTAGCCTAGCCTAACCTAGCTCTGCTCTACTCTGCTTTACTCTAGCCTAGTGAAGCTTAGCCTAGCCTATCCTACTCAAACGTAGCTTTGCTCTAGGCTACTCTACTCTGCTTTATTATACAATGCTCTACTCTTTACTACTCTTCTCTATTCTCCTCTGCTCGGCTCTACTCTTGTCTACTCCACTCTAATCTACTCTATAATAGTCTAACCTAACCTAGCTCTGCTTTACTATATTGTAATCTGATCTACTCAACTGTACTCTAAAATAGCTTATCCTAACCTAACCTTAATTTGCTTAACTCTACTATGCTGTAATCTACTTTGCTCTACTTTTCTTTACTATCTTTTGCTCTCTTCTACTCTGTTATGATCTTCTCTGCTCTATTTTTGTCTGCACTAGTCTACTTTTCTCTTCTCTACTTTGCTCTGCCCTATTCTACTCTACTCTACTCTGCTCAGCTATTTACTGCTCAACTCTCCTCTGATCTCTTCTCTTATCCTCTCCTCTCCTCTCCTCTCCTCTCGTCTTCTCTACTCTATGCTACTCTACTCTACTCTACATTACTCTCATCTATTCTACTCTACACTCCTCTACTGTACTCTACTCTCGTCTACTATACTCTACTCTACTCTATTCAACTCTACTCTACTCTACTCTACTCTACTATACTATACTCTACTATACTTTAGCTTGGCCTAGCTTAGCTTAGTTTAGCCTATGCTAGCCTAGCCAAGCCTAACCCTACTCTACTCTACTTTAGTCTACTCTACTCTACCATACTCTACTCTATTCTACCTTACCCTACTCTACTCTACTCTACCCTACTCTACTCTACTCTGCTCTACTCTACTCCACTCTTCTCTAATCTACTTTACTCTACCCAAGCTTGCTTAGCCTAGCCTAACCTAGCTCTACTTTACTCTACTATACTATACTATACTCTACTCTACTCTACTCAAGTCTCGTCTTCTCTATTCTACTCTACTCTACTCTACTCTGAACTCACCTAGCTAAGCCTAGCCTAACCTAGCTATATTCTTCTCTACTCTACTCTATCCTACTCTACTCTACATTAGCCTAGCCTAGCCTAGCCTAACTTAGACTAACACAGCTCTGCTCAACTCAATCTTGCTTTGCTCTACTCTGCTCTACTCTACTCTGTTATGCTCTGCTCTGCTTTTCTTTACTTTGCTTTGCTCTATTCTTATCTACTCTACTCTGCTCTATTCTACTCTACTCTATTCTAGCCTAACATAGCCTAGCCTAGCCTAACCTAACCTTCCTCTATTCTACTCTTCTATACTCTGCTCTACTCTACTCTAGCCTAACCTAACCTAGCTTAGCCTAACCTACTCCTACTCAACTTTGCTCTACTATACTCTGCTCTACTCTACTATAGTCTAGTCTAGTCTAATCTACTCTACTCTACTCTACTTTAACCTAGCCCAGCCTAGTTTAGCTTATCCTTATTGAGCCTAACCAAGCTCTACTCTACTCTACTCTACTCTGGTCTACTCTACGCTGCTCTACTCTCGCCTAGCCTATCCTAACAGAGCCCTACTCTACTCTACCTTATTGTACTCTAGCCTAGCCTATCTTAGCCTATATCTATTCTATCCTAACCTAAGTTAGCCAAACCTAGCTTAACATAGCTATACTCTACTGTACTCAAACCTAGCCTAGCCTAGCCTAACCTAACCTTACTCTACACTACTTTTCTCTGCTCTACTATGCTCTACCACATTTTGCTCTACTTTGCTCTATTATGCTCTATTGTACTTTACTCTACTTTATTATACTCTAGCCTAGCCTAGCCTAATCTTGCTCTACTCTACAACACTCTACTCTACTCTAGCCTAGCCTAGTCGAGCCTAATCTTGCTTAGCTAAGTCTTGCCTAACCAAACTCTACTTTACTCTACTCTACTCTTCTTTATTCTACTCTTCTTTACTCTACTTTATTCTACACTAATTTACTCTAAATAAGCCTAGCCTAGCTAAGGCCAACCTAGCTCTAATCTACACAGCTCTAGCATAACATAACCTAGCCTAACCTAGCATAACCTAGCCCTACTCTGCTCTACTCAACTCTACCCTACTCTGCTTTGCCCTGCTCTACTTTGCTCTTCTCTACTTCGTTATGCTCATCTCTACTCTACTCTAATCTACTATACTTTTTCTTAGCCTAGCCTAACCTAACTCTACTTTACTCTGCTCTACTGTACTCTGCTCTAGCCTTACCAACCCTAGCCTAAACAAGCCTACCCTGTCCTAACATTACTCTACTCTACTCTACTCTTCTCTACTCTACCCTACTTTACTCTGACTAGCCTAGCCTACCCAGGCCTAACCTATCTTAGCCTCACTATACTCTATTCTACTATACTCCAATCTACTCTACTCTAGCTAAACCTTTCCTAGATTAGCTTAGTATAGCCTAACCTAGCTCTACTCTGCTTTACTCTACTATGGTCTACTCTACTCTACTCTGCACTACTCTGCTTTACATTTCTCAGCTCTACTCTTCTATGCTGCACTTCGCTGCTTTGCTTTGCTTTGCTATCCTCTTCTCTCTACTACTCTACTCTACTCTACTTTACTCTACTCTACTTTACTCTACTCTACTCTATTATACTTTAGCCTAGCCTAGCCCAGCCTAGTCTAACCTCACTCTAATTTACTCTACTCTACTTTACCTTACTCTACTCTAGCCTATCTTAGCCTAGCAAAACCTAACCTAGCCTAACATAGGCTAACCTAGCTCTATTCTATTATAATTTAACCTACTCTACTATACTGTAACCTTGACTTGCCTTGTTTAACCAAGCTCTACTCTACTCTAGACTAACCTCGCCTAGCCTAGCTCTACTTTGCTCTGCTCTACTCTACTCATTTGTACTCTGCTTGCTTTGCTCTTCTCTGCTTTACTCTGCCAACTATACTCTGCTCTAGTCTACTCTACTATACTCTGCTCTATTATACTCTACTCTACTCTAGCCTCATTTAGCAAAGGCTAGCCTTGCCTAACCTAACTTAGCTCTGCTCTACTCTACTCTACACTACTCTTCTCTACTCTACTATACTCTAGCTTAGCCTAGCCCAGCCTAGCCTACCCTCGCCTAGCCCAGCCTAGCCTACCCTCGCCTAGCCTAACCTAGCTCAACTCTACTTTACCCTAATCTAATCAAATCTACTCTACTCTACTCTGTTATACTCTACTCTAGCCTAGCCCACCCTTACCATACCTAGCTCTACTCTGCTCTACTCTACTCTACTCTACTATGCTCAAGTCCTCCCTACTCTATTCTACTCTACTCTGCTTTACTCTGCTCTATTGTACTCTAGCCTTGCCTGGCATAACCTAAGTCTACTCTTCCCTACTCTACCGTAATGCACTCTTCTTTTCTCTACTCTACTCTACTCTTCTCTACTCTACTCTACTCTAGCATAGCTTAACCTAGCCAACCCTAGCTTAACTTAATCATGCTCTACTCTACTCAACTCTATTATGCCATACTCTGCTCTAATCTACTATACTCTACTCTTCTTTACTCTACTGTACTCTACTCAAACCTTTCCTAAACTAGCCTAGCCTAGCTTTGCTCAAACCTTGTCTAGCTCTACTATGCTCTGCTCCATTCTACTCTACTTTACTCAACTCTACTCCACTATTCTCTTCACTTATATGCTTCACTCCACTCTACTCTTCTCTATTTCGTTCTGCTCTACTCTGCTCTACTCTACTCCACTGTGGCCTAGCCTAGCCTAACTGAGCTCTACTCTACATCACTTTACTCTATTCTACTCAACTCAACTCTACTCTAGCCTAACCAAGCCTAACATAACTCTACTATACTCTTCTTTATTATGCTATACTATAGCCTACTCCACTCAACTATACTCTACTTTAACTAGCCTAGGCTAGACTAGCTTAACCTAGCTCTACTATACTATACTCTAGCCTAGCTTAAGCCTAGCCTTGCCTCACCTAACTCCACTCTGCTCTACTTGCTCAACTTTGCTCTTTTTTGCTCTGCTCGACTCAACCCTGCACTTTTATCCTTTGCTTTACTCTACCCTTCTCTACTTTGCTATGTTATGCTATGTTCTACTATGCTCTGCTCTGCTCTACTTTACTCTGCTCTTCTTTCCTCTACTCTAACCTAGCATACCCTAATCTTGCCTAATATAGCTCTACTATACTCCACTCTACTCTGCTCTACTCTGCATAGCTTAGCTCAACTCAGCTCTGCTCTACTCTATTATACTCTGCTCTGCTCTATAATACTCTACTCGGTTCTACTCTACTCTACTTTACTCTCTTTTACTCTACTTTGCACTGCTCTACTCTACTATACTTTACTCTACTTTACTCTACTCTAGCTCAATTTAGCCTAGTCTTGTCGAGCTTAGCCTAACCAAACTCTACTATATTCTATTAAACTCTATCTACCCAACTCTACTCTGCTATACTCTCTCCTAGCCTAGCATACTTAAGCCTAGCCTAACTTACCCATGAGTAGCCTAGCCTAACCTAGCTCTACTCTGCTTTACTCTTCTTTACTCTACTCAACTCTAATCTACTCTACTCTACTCTACTTTAACTTAGCCTAGCCTACCATAACATAACTTAGCTCTACTCTACCCCAATCTACTCTACTCTAGCCTAGCCTAGCTTAGCTCTACTCTACTAAACTCTACTCTACTCTACTCTGCTCTTCTCTAATGTGCCTTATTTTACTCTAACCTAGCCTAGCTTAGCCTAACTCTACTCTTCTCTACTCTACTCTACTCTACTCTACTTTATTTTACTCTAGCCTAGCCTAGCCTAGCCTAACCTAACCTAACCTAGCTATACTCAACTATACACTACTCTCTCTACTCTATTCTACTCCAAGCTAGTCTTGCCAAACCTAACTCTACTCTGTTATGCTCTACTCTATTCTACTCTAGTCTACTCTACTCACCTATGCTTTGCTCTTTTTGGCTTTGCTCTGCTCTACTCTGCTCTACTCTGCCTTGCTCTACTATGCTCTACTCTACTCTGCTTTGCTTTATTCTACTCTATTATATTCTACTCTACTCTACTCTAACCTAGTTTAGCCTAGCCTAGCCTAGCTTAGCCTAACCTAGCTCTACTCTACTCTGCACTTCTCTATTGTACTCTACTTTAGCCTAGCCTTGCCTAGGTTAGCCCACTCTAGCCTAGCCTCGCTTAGCTTAACCTAGCTCTACTTTAGTTTTACTCTACTATACTCTACTATAATATACTATATTCTACTCTACTCTACTCTAACATGGCTTACCCTAGCCTAGCCTAACTTTGCTCTAATATACTGTACTCTACCATACTCGATTCTTGCCTAGCCTAACCTAGCTCTGCTTTGCACTACTCTACTTTGCTCTTCTCTATAATACTTTATTCTGCTCTACTCTTCTCTAATGTACTCTATTGTATTATAACCTAGCCTAGCCAAATCTAACTTTACTATACTCCACTCTACTCTAGCCTAGCTTAGCCTACTATAGCCTAGCCTACCCTAGCCTCTCTCAGCCCAGCCTAACCTAGCTTTACTCTACTCTACTCTACTCTACTTTACTCTATTTTATTCTACTCTAAACTAGCCTAACCTAACTTCACTTTACTCTACTCAACACTACTCTGCTCAACTCTACTCTACTCAACCCTACCCTAGCCTCACCTAGCGAAACTTAACCTTGCTGTCATCACCTCTACTATACAATACTCTACACTACTCTACTCTACTTACCTTTACTTTACTCTCCTCTACTCCAACCTAGCTTAGCCTAGCTTAGCCTAACCTAGCTTGGCGTAACTAGCTTTACTCCACCTTACTCTACTCTGCTGTGACCTGCTCTACTCTGATCTGCTCGGCTCAACTTTGCTGCACCCTACTTTTCTCTACTCTACTCTTCTCTACACTACTCTGGTCTACTCCACTCTTCTCTGCTCAACTTTACTTTACTCTGCTCTAGTCTAGCCTAACCTAACCAAGCCCTAGTCTACTCTACTCTATTCTATCCTACTCTACTCCACTCTTGTCTAGCCTAAGCTAGCTCTACTCTACTCTATTATACTTTACTCTACTCTACTCTAGTTTATTCTAATCTACACAACTCTACTCTACTCTACTCTACTCTAACAAAGCCTAGCCTAACCTAACCTTGTTTTACTCTACTCTACCCTTCTCTTGCCTAGTTGAGCCTAATATAGCATAGCCTAACCTAACCTAACCTATCTCTTCTCTACTCTACTCTTCTCTACTTTTTTATGCTCTACTTTGCTATGCTATACTCTTCTCTGCTTTACTCTGCTCTGCTCTGCTCTACTCTGCTCTACTCAACTCAAAAATTTTCTATCCTACCTTAGCTAGCCTAGCCTAACCTATTCTACTCTATTCTACTCTACTCTATCAAACTTATTATACTCTACTCTATTCTACTATACTCTAGCTTAGCCTAACCTAAACTAACCTAATCTAGCCTAGCCTAACATCGCCTGACATCGCTTTACTCTACTCTACTCTACTCATCTCTACCCTTCCAAAACTTAGCCTAGTCTAGCTTAAGCTAACCTAACTCTGCTCTACTTCACTTTACTATACTTTAGCCTTACCTAGCATAGCTTAACCTAGCTTTTCTCAACTCTCATCTGCTCTACTTTGCTCTCCTTTGATCTCCCCTACTTTCCTCTACTTTGCTCTACTCTTCTGTACTCTGCTCTACTTTGCTCCACTCTACTCTACTCTACTTTAGCTCTACCCACCTTAGCCTAACAAAACCTAGCTCTACTCTACTCAACTCTACTCTACTTTACTCTTCTCTACTCTATTCTACTCTAGATTACCCTTACCTAGCCTAGCCAGGCCTAGCATAGCATAAACTTGCTCCACTCTGCTCTACTCTACCTTACAATATTATAATATATACTACTCCACTCTACTCTAATCTACTATACTCTTCTCTAACCAAGCCTAGCCTAACTTAGCTTAGCTTAACCTAACCTAGCTCTACTCTACTCTACTATGCTCTGCTCTACTCTGCTCTACTCTGTTCTACTCTACATTACTCTACTCTACTCTACTCTACTCTTCTCTGCTCTACTCTACTCTACTCTGCTCTACTCTGCTCTACTCTACTCTACTATCCTCTACTCTAGTCTAACCTAGCCTAACCTGGCATAATCGAGCTATATTCTACCTTACTCTACACTATTCTACTCTACTTAACTCTATTGTACTCCACTCTACTCTACTTAACTCTACTTTACCTTACACAAGCCTAGACTAGCCTAGCCTATCATAGCTTAGACTAGCCTAACCTAACCTAGCTATACTCTACTCTATTCTACTCTACTCCACTTTACTCCACCCTACTCTACTCTACTCTACTATACTCTACACTACTCTACTATATTCTACTCTACTCTACTATACTCTAACCTCTCTTATCCTAGCCTAGCCTAACAAAGCTCTACTTCACTTTACTCTGCTCTAGCCTTGCCTGTCTTGGCCTAGCCAAGCGTATCCTAACTTCACCTAGCTCTGCTCTGCTATGCTCCATTCTACACTGCTCTCCTTTGCACTACTCTGCTCTGCTTTATTCTACTCTACTCTATTGTACTCTAGCCTTACCATACTTTGCCTAGCCTAACCTAGCTCTACTATACTCTACTCTACTCTACTCTAGCTCTACTCTACTCTAGCTTAGGCAAGCCTATCCTAGCCTAGCCTCGTCTAACCTAACTTAGCCTAGCCTAACCTAACCTAGCTCTGTAATACTCAACTTTACTCTACTCTAATCTACTCCACTCTTACCTAGTCTAGCCTAGCCTAACTTAACCTGACCAAGCTCTATTCTAGCCAAGCCAAGGCTAGCCTAGCTTAACATAGCTCTTCTCTACTCTACTAGGCTTAGCTCTACTCTGCTCTGCATTGCTTTACTCTTCTCAGCTCTACTAGGCTCTACTCTGCTCTGCTTTGCTCTGTTGCCCTCTACTATACTCTAGTCTAGCCGATCCAAACCAAGCTCTACTCTATTTTAGTCTACTCTAATCTACTCTAAACAAGCCAAGCCTAACCTAACCTAGCTCTACTCTATTCTACTCTTCTCTTGCTTAGCCTAATCAAACATAGCTTAGCCTAGCCTAGCCTTGCTCTACTCTACTTTGCTCTGCTCTACTCTGCTCTTCTCTACTCTACTCTACTTTTCCCTACTCTACTTTGCTCTACTCCACTCTGCTCTCCTCTCCTCTCTTTTGCTCTACTCTACTTTATTTTACTCTACTCTACTCAAACCTAGCCTAGCCTCACCTAGCTCTACTCTTTTCTACTTTACTCTACTATACTCTACTCAACTTTATTCTACTCTATTCTTGCCTACTCTCGCCTAGCCTAGCCTAGCCTAACTTAGCTCTGCTTTTTTCTACTCTGCTCTGCTCTACTCCACTCTACTCTATTGTACTCAACTATACTCTAGCCTTGCTTAGCCTAATCAAGCTGACTCAATGCCTAGCCTAGCCAGACCTAGCTCTACTTTGCTCTACTTCACTATGCTCTACTATACTCCACTCCATTCTACTCTACTCTACTCTACTCAAAGCTAGCCTAGCCTAGAGTTGCTTAGCTTAACTTAGCTCTACTATACTATACTCTACTCCAATCTAGTCTACTCTAGCCTTGCTTAGCCTAGCCTATCCTTACCTAATTATGCTCTACTCTACTTTACTCTTCCTAACTCTGCTCTATTCTACATTGCTCTGCTCTACTCTACTCTACTCTGGTCTACTTTACACCACTCTACTTTACTCTAGCCTAGCAAAATATAACCTAGCTTTGTTATACTCTACACTACTCTACTCTTCCCAAGCTTAGCCTAACCTGGCCTAGCTAACTAGTCGAGCATAGCCTAACCAAGATCAATTCTACTCTACTCAACTATACTATACTATATACTCTACTCTACTCTATTCTACACTACTCTAACCTAGCCTAGCCTCGCTTTGCCTCACCTTGCTCCACTATGTTTTTCTTTACTCTGCTCCACTCTACTCTACATTACTATACTCTACTCTACTCTACCTTAGCCTTGCCTTGCCTAGCTTACCTTAACCTTGCTTAGCGTAGCCTACCATGCTTAACTTAGATTTACTCTACTCTATTCTACTCTACTTTACTCGACTCTACTATACTCTACTCTATGCTACTCTACTCTACTCAACTCTAACCAAGCCCAGCCTAGCCTAGCTTAACTTAGCTCTACTCTACTCTACTTTAGCTTTGCTTAGCCTTGCCTAGCCTAGCCACACCTTGCCGAGCCTAACCTAGCTCTTCTCTACTCTGCTCTGCTATGCTCTACTCTATTTTGATCATCTTTATTCTGTCTACTCGTCTCTTCTCTGCTCTATTCTACTCTACACTACTCTACTCTACTCTACTTTTCTCTACTCTATACTACTCTATTGTACTCTAGCCCAACCAACCTAGCATAACGTAGCTCTACTCTACTCTACTCTAGCCTAACCTAGCCTTGCCTAGCCTTTCTTAGCCTAACCAAGCCTAGCCTAGCCTGGGCTAACCTAGCTCCACTCTATTATACCTTCCTCTATTCTACTCTACTCTATTATACTCTTCCTTACTCTACTTTACTCTACTCTACTCTACTCTACTCTAATGAAGACTTCCCTAGCCAAGTAAAACCTTGCTCTAATCTACACTAATCTAGCTTGGCTTAACATATTTAAGCATAGCCTAAGCAAGCTCTACTCTGCTCTGCTCTACTATGTTCTACCCTGCACTGATTTGCTCTGTTTTTCTCTACTCTTATGTATTACATCTTAAACTAGCCTAACCTATCTCTACTCTACTCTAGCCCAGCCTAGTCTACCTTAAGCTAGCCTAGCTTAGCTTAACCTTGTTCTACTTTACTCTACTCTAGTCTACTCTACTCTACTCTACTGTACTCCACTCTAGCGTAGCCTATCTTACCTTAGCCTTGCTTAACCTAACTTAACTCTATCTAATCTACTCTACTCTACTCTATTCTATCCTAGCCTTACCTAACATAGCCTAACCTTGCTCTAATATACACTACTCTCTTCTACTCTGATCTGCTTTGCTCTACACTACACTACTCTAACATAACCTAGCCTAACCTAACTCTACTCTACTCTACTCTACTCTACACTACTCAATTATACTCTAGCCTAGCTTAACCTAACATAGCTCTACTCTAAAATATAGTTTAGCCTTGCTTAGCCTAGCCTAGCCTTTTCTAGATCTATTATGCTCTACTCTGTTCTACTCTGCTTTACTCTACAATACTCTACTCTACTCTACTCTACTCTTCTCTACTTTACTCTATCTACTCTAACCTAGCCTAGCCTAACCTAGCTCTACTATACTCTACTTTAGCCTAGCCTTGTTTGACTCAGCTCTGCTCTACCCTGCTTTGCTCTACTCTGCTCTACTCTGCTCTGCTCTGCTCTACTCAACTCTGCTTTGCTTTGCTCTACTCTGCTTTGCTCTACTCTACTCTATTTTGCTCAGCACTAACCCAGGCCAGCCTAGCTTAGCCAAACCTAGCTCTACTCTACTATGTTCTGCTTTGCTTAGCAGAGCTCTAGTTTGCTCTACTCTACTCTATATTGTTATGCTCTGCTCTATTTTGTTATGCTCTGCTCTGCTCTGCTCTACTATGTTCTACCCTGCTCTGATTTGCTCTATTTTTCTCTGCTCTTATGTATTGCATCTTAAACTAGCCTAACCTAGCTCTACTCTACTCTAGCCTAGCCTAGTTTACCCTAAGCTAGCCTAGGTTAGCCTAACCTTATTCTACTTTACTCTACTCTACTCTAGTCTACTCTACTGTACTCCACTCTAGCATAGCCTATCTTACCTTAGCCTTGCTTAGCCTAACCTAGCTCTATCTAATCTACTCTACTCTACTCTACTCTATCCTAGCCTTGCCTAACATAGCCTAACCTTGCTCTAATATACTCTACTCTCTTCTACTCTGATCTGCTTTGCTATACACTACACTACCTTAACATAACCTAGCCTAACCTAACTCTACTCTACTCTACACTACACTACTCCACTCTACTCTATACTACTCAATTATACTCCAACCAGCTTAACCTAACATAGCTCTACTCTACTATAGTCTAGCCTTGCTTAGCCTAGCCTAGCCCTTTTTAGCTCTATTATGCTCTACTCTGTTCTACTCTACTTTACTCTACAATACTCTACTCTACTCTTCTCTACTTTACTCTGTCTACTCTAACCTAGCCTAGCCTAGCCTAACCTAGCTCTACTATACTCTGCTCTAGCCTAACCTTGTTCGACTCAACTCTACTCTACCCTGCTTTGCTCTACTCTGCTCTACTCTACTCTGCTTTGCTTTGCTCTACTCTGCTTTGCTCTACTCTACTCTACTCTACTTAGCACTAACCTAAGCTAGCCTAGCCTAGCCAAACCTAGCTCTACTCTAATATGTTCTGCTTTGCTTAGTAGAGCTCTAGTCTGCTTTACTCTACTCTGCATTGTTATGCTCTATGCTATTCTGCTCTGTTGTACTCTATGCTACTCTGCTCTGCTTTAACCTAGCCTAGCCTTGCCTAAGTTAACCTAGCTCTACTCTACTTTGCTTTGCTCTGCTCTGCTCTAGTCTGTTCTACTCTCTTCTTTACTCTACATCGCAACATTTCACTCTAATCTAGCCTAGCCTAACTGTGTCATGCCTAACGTAGCTCTACTTTACTCTATTACTCTACTCAAATCTACTCTTCTCTAGTCTACTCTACTCTATTCTACATTACTGTAGCCTAGCTTAGCATTGCCTAGCCTACCCAAGCCAAGCCTGAACTAGCTCTCCTTTACTCTCGTCTACACTACTCTACTCTATTGTACTCTACTATACTCAAACTTTGCCTAGCCTAGCCTCGCCCAACCTTCCTCGACTCTACTCTACTGTGCTCTACTCTAGCCATGCCAAGCCTAGCCTAGCCTTACTTAGCTCTGCTTTACTCTCCTCTACTCTGCTTTACTATTTTTTTTTGCTTTGCTCTGCTCTAATTTGCCCAACTCTACTATGTTTTGGTCTGCTCTGCTCTCCTCTCCTCCACTCTACTCTTCATTACAATACACATCTCTACTTTCCTCTACTCCACCCTACTTTACTCAACTCTAGCCTTGTTTAGCATAGCCTATCCTAATGTTTCTCTATACTACTCAACTCTACAACACTCTACTCAACTCAACTCCATTCTACTATAGCCAAGCCTAGCCAAGCCAAGCCTAGCCTAGCCAAGCCAAGCCTAACCTAGCTCTACTCTACTCTACTTTATTCTACTCAAATCTAATCTACTCTACTCTACTCTAACATAGCCTAGCCTAGCCTTACCAAACTTAGCTCTACTATACTCTGCTCTACTCTACTCTAGCCTAGCTAGCCTAGCCTAACTTAGCTCCACTCTACTCTATTCTGCTTTGCTATACTCTACTCTACTCTACTCTACTATCCTCTGCTCCTCTCTACTCTACTCTAATCTACTCTACTCTATTATACTCTATCCTAGCCTAAACTATTCTAACTCTACTCTTCTCTACTCAACTCTACTCTACTCTCACCTAGCCTATCCTATCCCAGCCAAACCTTGCTCTACTCTACTAAAATCTACTCTACTATATGCTACTCTACTCTACTCTACTCTAGATTGCCTATTCTACCCAAGCCAAGCTTAGCCTAACCAAGCTCTACTATACTCTGCTCTGCTTTATCTATTCTACTTTGCATTACCCTACTATGCCCTTCTACTCTGCTCTACTTTACTCTACTCTACTCTACTCTACTCTGCTATACTCTACTCTATTTTAATCTACTTTATTATACTCTTCTCTACTCCACTCTACTCTACACAACTCTACTCTACTCTAGCCTAACCTAACCTTACCTAACCTTGCTCCACTCTAGTGTACTCTAGTCTACTTTACTTTACTCTCCTTTGCTTAGCTCTATACTACTCTATTATACTTTGCTATACTATGCATTACCTTACCCTACACTTTTACTCTACTCTACTTTACTCTACTCTACTCTACTCTACTCTACTATACTCTACTCTATTTTACTCTACTCTACTCTACTCTTCTCTACTCCACTTTACTCTACTCTACTCTGCTCTACTCTAGCCTATCTTAACCTAGCCTAACCTTACTCAACTCTAGCCTAGCCTGGACTAGCTTAGCCTAGTCTACCCTTGCCTAGCCAAGCCTAACCTAGCTCTACTCTACTCTACTCCACTATACTCTATTTTACTCTACTATACTCCACTTTTGTCTAACCTAGCCTAGCTTAGCAAAACCAAGTTCTACACGTCTCTGGTCTACCCTACTTTACTCTAACCTATCCTTGCCTAGCCTAACCTAGCCTAGCTTAGCTTAACATAACCTAACTCTACTCTACTATTATCTAGTCCACTCTACTCTACTTTACTCTACCCTGCTCTACTCTTTAGTGTAGCATAGCCCAGCTTATCTTAGCCTAACTTAGCTTACTCTTCTTTACTTCACTCTACTTTAGTCAGGCATAGCTAGCCTAGCCTGGCATAACCTAGCCTAGCCTAGCGTAGCTTAGCCTCGCCTAACCTTGCTCCACTCTACTCTATTCTGCTCAATATTACTCTGCTCTACTTGGCTCAACTCTACTCTGCTCTAAACTACCCTAGCCTAGAGCATAACTTAGGCTAACCTAATTTAGCCTAGCTTAACTTTGCTTTACTCTTCTCTGATCTACTCTACTCTTCTCTATGCTACTCTACTCTAATCTACTATACTCTCTCTACTTTGCTCTACTCTACTCTAGCCTAGCCTTGATTAGCCTGAGCATGCCTATCCTAACCATGGTCTACTCTACTCTACTCTACTCAAGCCCAGCCTAGACAGTCCTAACCTAGCTTAGCCGAACCATACCTAGCTCTACTCTACTCTGCTCTGTATTATTGTAATCTACTATACTCTTTTCTACTCTACTCTACTATAATGTTCTCTACTCTAACCTAACATAGCCTAACCAAGCTTATCCTAGCCTAGCCTAACCTAGTGCTACTCTACTTTACTCTACTATACTCTACTCTAACAAAGCCTTGCCTAGCCTATCGTAACCTAGCTAAACTCTACTCTAATCTACTCTATTCTACTCTAATCTACTATAGCCCAACCTAGCCTGAACTAGCTCTACTCTATTATGCCCTTCTCTATGTTTCTTAGCTCTACTCTACTCTGCTCTACTCTACTCTAGTCTGCTCTATTATACTCTAACCTCGCATAGCCTAACCTAGCTCTTCTTTACTCAGCTCTTCTCTGCTTTGCTTAGCTCAGCTCTATTTTGCTCTGCTCTACTATGTTATGCTATGCTCTATTCTACATAGTTATACTTTGCTCTACTCTACTCTGCTTTACCCTACTCTACTCTACACTACTTTGCTCTTCTCTACTCTACTCTAGTATAATCTAGTCTACTCTATTGTACTTTAGCAAAGTTTAGCCTAGCTTAGCTGAGCCTAACCTAACCTAACAAAACTCTTTTCTACTCTACTCGGCTATACCCTACTTTGCTCTACTTTACTCTACCTTAGCCTAGCCTATCCTAGCCTAGCCAAGCCTTACCAAGCTCTACTCTACTTTACTCTGTTCAACTCCAATCTACACTCGTCTACTCTTCTCTACTCTAAATTAGACTAGCCTAACCTAGCTCTACCCTACTCCACTCTACTATACTCTACTCTACTCTGCTCTACTCTAGCCTAGGCTAGCCTAACATAGCCTAGGCTAACCTAGCTCTACTCTTCTCTGCTTGGCTCTGCTCTACTCTGCTCAACACTATTCTACTCTATTTTAGTCTAATCTACTCTATTATACTCTAACTAAGCTAACTTAACTTAGCTCTGCTCTTTTTTACTCTACTCTACTCTACTTTACTGTACTCTACTCTATACTACACTATAATAGCCTAGCCTATTCTTTCCTAACCTAGCCTAGCCTAGCATATCCTTGTTCTATTCTACTTTACTCTACTCTAACCAACCTTAGCTAAGCCTAACCTAACCTACCTCTACTCTGCTCTACTCTACTCCACTTTGCCATGCTCTTCTCTACACTACTTTGCTATGCTCTACTCTGCTCTACTCAACATTGCTCTGCTCTACTCTACTCTATTATGCTCTGCTCTACTCTACTCTGCTCTACTCTATATTACCTTACTCTGTAATATTCTAGCCTAGTTTAGCCAAGCCTAGCTTAGCCTAGCCTAACCTAACTCTACTCTGGCCTATCCTTGCCCAACCTAGCCTAGCCTAACCTAGCTCTACTCTACTTTTACTCTACTCTTCTCTACTCTATTCTAATCTGTTATATTTCACTCTATCCTACTCTAACTTTGCCTAGCCTAGCCAAGCCTAACTTACCTCTACTCTACTCCACTCCACAATATGCTACCCTAATCTTACCTAGCCTGAGCTAGCCTAGCCTAACCAAGCTTTGCTCTGTTATGGTCTACTCTACTCTACTCTGCTCTACTCTACTCTACTCAACTCTATTCTTCTCTATTATACTCTAGCCTAGCCTATCCTAGCTTTACTATAATCCAGTCTACTCTACTCTTGCCTAACTTAGCCTTCCCTAGCCTACCCCAGCCTAACCTAGCCTTACCTAACCTAGCTCCATTCTACTCTACTATACTCTACTCTACCCTACTCTACCCAACACTACTCTTCTCTACTCTAGTCTACTCTACTATACTCTACTATTCTTTACTCTACTCTTTTCTACTCTAACCTAGCCTAGCCTAGAATACTCTAACTTAGCTCTACTCTATTCTACTCTATACTACTCTAGCCCAACCTAATCACACCTAGCCTAACATAGCCTAACCTTGCTCTACTCTGCTATGCTTTGCTCAGCTTTTCTCTATTCTTCGTTGCTCTGCTCTACCCTACTAGGCTTAGACTAACTTACCTCTACTCTACTCTACTATACTCCACTATATGCTACCCTACTCTTGCCTGCTTGAGCTAGCCTAGCATAACCAAGCTCTGCTCTGTTATGCTCTACTCTACTCAACTCTATTCTTCTATATTGTACACTAGCCTAGCCTATCCTAGCTCTATTATAATCCAGTCTACTCTACTCTTGCCTAACTTAGCCTTCCCTAACTTAGCCCAGCCTAACCTAGCCTAGCTTAACCTAGCTCTATTCTACTCTACTCTACTATACTCTACTCTACTCTACCCTACTCTACCCAATACTACTCTACTCTACTCTACTCTATTCTACTCTACTATTTTCCACTCTACTCTTCTCTAGTTAACCTGGCCTAGCCCAGAATACTCTAACCTAGCTCTACTCTATCCTACTCTACTCTACTCTAGCCTAGCCTAGTCTCACTTAGCCAAGCATAGCCTAACCTTGCTCTACTCTGTTATGCTTTGCTCAGCTTTTCTCTACTCTTCACTGCTCTGCTCCACCTTATTATGCTTTGCTCTACTTTGCTTTACTATACTCTACTTTCGCCTAGCCTAACCTCGCCAATCCAAACCAACCTAGCTCTACTTTACTCTACTCTGTTGTACTCTACTCTAGCCTAGACTAACCTAGCCTAGCTTAGCCTAACCTGGCTCTACTCTACTATGCTCTATTCTACTCTGCTCTGTTCTACTCATCTCTACTCTTCTTCACAGTGCTCTACTCTACTCTACTCATCTCAGCTCAACTCTACCCTACTCTACTCTACACCACTCCACTCTACTCAACTCTACTATACTCTAGCCTAGCTTTTCCTTGCCTAGCATAGCCTAGCCTAACCATGCTCTGCTCTACTCTACTCCACTCTACTCTTCTTTGCTTTGCCTTGCTCCACTCTGCTCTACTTTATTATGTTATGCTCTGCGCTACTCTACTCTGCTCTGTTCTTCTCTACTCTGCTCTATTCTTCTCTATTCTGGTCTTCTCTACTATATTCTACAATAAATTAGCCTAACCTAGCCTTAACTAACCTAGCTTTACTCTATTATACTCTACTATACTCTAGCCTCGCCTAACCTAGCCTGGCCTGGCCTCGCCTCACCAAGCCTAGCCTAACTTAGCTCTTCTCTACTATGCTTTACTCTACTCTAAACTAGCCTAACCTAGCCTAGTCCTGCTTAGCTTAACCTAACTCTACTTTGCTCTACTCTTCTATACTCTCCTCTTTTCTTCTCTACTCTGCTCTACTCTACTCTGTCTTGCTCTCCTCTACTTTGCTCTACTCTACTTTCCATTATTCTACTCTTCTCTACTCTACTCAACTCCAGTCTGCTCTAGCTTAGCCCTACCTAACCTAGGCTAATTGAGCTCGACTCTACTCCACTCTACTCTACTCTTGCCTAGCCTCATCTACCCTACCTTAGCCTATCCTAGCCTAGCCTTACCTAGCTCTACTCTACTATACTCTACTCTACTCTACTCTACTCTACTCAACTCTACTTTACTCTGCTCTACTCCACTCTGGCCTAGCATAGCTTTGCCAAGCCTAAACTAGGTCTACTCTACTCTACTCTAGCATTTCCTAACCATGCCTGGCGTAGCCTTACTTAGCTTTGCTCTGTTATACTTTTCTCTACTCTGCTTTGCTCTATATTACTCTACTATTCTTTACTCTATACTATATTGCTCTGCTCTACTCTACTTTACTCTATTATACTCTAGCCTAGCCTTACTTGATCTAGCTCTACTCTACTTTACTTTACTCTACTATACTTTAATCAACTATACTCTACTCTACTATACTCTAACTTAGCCTAGTCTAGCCTTGTTGAACCTAATTCTACTATACTCTAATCTAGTCTAACATAGCTCTACTCTACTCTCCTTTACTATACTATATTCTACTCTTCTCATCTCTACTCTTCTCTACTCTACTCTAACATAGCCTAACCCAGCCTAGCCTAACCTTGTTCTGCTCAACTATACTCTAATATACTATGCTCTACTTTACTCTACTCTACTCTATTTCAACCTGGCTTAGCCTAGCCTAGCTCTACTTAACATAGCTATACTCTGCTCTATTCTTCTCTTCTCTGCTGTATTCAACTCTGCATTACACTGCTTTGCTTTGCTCATCCCTTCTCTTCTCTTCTCTACTCTGCTCTATTTTGTTTTGCTCTGCTCTACTCTATTCTACTCTGCTCTAGGCAAGCCTAGCCTAACTAAGCTCTACTCCACTCAATTTTACTCTGCTCTTCTCTATTCTACACTATTTTAGCTTTGTCTAACCTAGCCTACTTTAGCCTTGCCTAGCCTGGCCTTGCCTAACCTAGCTCTACTCCACTCTACTCTACTTTACTATACTTTACTCTATTGCACTCTACTATACTCTATTATAACCTTGCCTAGCTAAGCGTAGCCTAACCTCACTCTTCTCTACTCTACTCTAGCCTAGCCTAACCTAACTATACTCTACTCTGCTTGCTCAAATATGCTGTATTTTGCTCTACTCCATTTTATGTTGCTCTGCTCTACTATGCTCTACTATGTTTTGCTCTACTCTATTCTACTCTGCTCTTGCCTAGCCTAGCCTAGCCTAACCTAGCTCTACTTTACTCTGCTCAGCTCTACTTTACTATGCTCTACTCTACTATGTTTATCTCCACTCTTTTTTACTCTACTCTGCTCCACTCCACTCTACTCTGTCATGCTTTACTCTACTCTGTTGTGCTCTACTGTACTCGTCTCTACTCTATTTTGTTGTTCACTACTCTATTATACTCTACTCTACCCTAATCGAGTTTAGCCTAGACTAACGTCGCTCTACTCTACTCTACCCAACACTACTCTACTATACCCTAGCTTGGCCTAGCCTAGTTGAGCCTAGCCTAACTTAGCTCTGCTCTTCTCTACTCTATTCTACTCTTCTCCAATCTACTACACTCTGCTCTAATCTAACTTAGCCTAGCCTAGCATAACTTAGCTATAATCTACTCTACTCTACTCGAGCCTAGCCATGCCTAGCTTAGCCTAGCATAGCCTAGCTTAACCTTGCTCTTCTCTTCTTTGCTGTGTTTTGCCCTACTCTGTTCGACTCTATTGTACTCAACTTTACTCTGCTCTTCTCTACTCTCACTTTAGCCTAGCCTAGCATAACTTAGCTCTACACTACTCTACTCTACTCTACTATACTCTACTATACTCTACTCTACTTACGCATGGCCTAGCCTAGCCTATCCTTGACAAGCCTAGCCTTGCGTAACCTAGCTCTACTCTATAATATTGTACTCTACTATACTCTTCTCTAACCTAACATAGCCTTGCTTAGCCTAACCTAGCTCTACTCTACTCTACTCTACTCTGCTCTACTCTACTCTACTTTACTTAGCTATACTCTACTCAGTTATACTCTACTCCATTATGCCCTACTCTGCTCTACATTACTTGCTATACTCCCCTCTGCTATGCTCTACTCTGCTTTGGTCTGCTCTGCTCTACTCTACTCACTTTGTCTCTACTCTGCTCTACTCTACCTTACTATACTCTAGCCGAGTTTGCCTAGCCTTACTTCATCTAGCCTAATATTGCTCTACCCTACTCTTCTCTACTCTACTCTGTAATACTCTAGCCTAGCCTTGCCTAGCTAAGCCAACCCTAACCTTTCCTAGCTTAGCCTATCTTAGCTCCACTCTACTTATCTCTTCCCTACTTTACCCTACTTTGCTCTTTTCGACCTTATTTTGCTCTGCTCTACTCTCCTCTACCCTTCTCTATTATGCTTAACTCTACTCCACTCTACTCTCGCCTAGCTTAGCCTAGCCATTCTAACCTCACCTAGCTTAGCCTACCCTTCCTCTACTCTACTCTACTCTACTCTAGCTTAACATAGCCTAGCTAACCTAGCTCTACTCTACTCTACTCTACTCTGCTATACTCTACTCTACTCTTCTCTGGTTTGCTCTACTATTCACTTCTCTGCTCTACTATGCTCCACTCTTCTCTACTCTACTCTACTCTAGCCTAGTTTAGCCTAGCCTAACCTAACCAAGCTCTACTCTACTCCATTCTACTATACTCTACTCTACTCTACTTTACTATACTCTACCCTAGCCAACCCTAACCTAAGCAAGACTAGCCTAATCTAGCTCTACTCCACTCTACTATACTCTATGCTAATCTACTCTACTCTACTCTCCTCTGACCTAGCTTATCCTAGCTTAGCCTAACCTAGCTCTACTCTACTCTACTCTACCTACTCTACACTACTCTACTCAATCTAGCTTAACCTTGTTTAGCCTAGGTTGACTTAGTATAACATAGCTCTACTTTGCTCTACTCTGCTCAACTTTGCTCTGATATTCTCTACTCTACTATACTCTACCCCAGCGTAGCCTAACCTAGCCCTTCTCTACTCAACTCAACTCTACTCTAACCTAGCCAACCTACCCTAGCCTAGCCTAGCCAAACTTAGCTCTACTCTACTCTACTCTATTCTAACCTAGCCTAGCCCATCCTAACTTAACATGGCTATACTCTACATTGCTTTACCCTACCCTACTCTAACCTAGCCTAGCCAAACCTAGCCTAGCATAACCTAGCTCTACTTTACTCTACTCTGTTATGCTCCCTCTACATTGCTCTGCTCTGCTTTACTATACTCTACTCTACTCTTCTTTGTGTCACTCCACTCTGCTCTGCTCTGCTCAGCTAAGCTCTACTATACTCCGCTTTGTTCTACTCTGTTTAACTCTATTCTACTCTAAACAACTTTAGCATAACTAATCCCAGTTGAGCCTAATCTAACCTAGCTCTACTCTACCCTACTCTACTCTACTTTACTCTACTCTAGCCTAGCATATCCAAGCCTAGCCTCGCTTAGCCTAGCCTGACCTAACTCTTCTCTACTCTACTCTGCTAAACTCTACTCTACTCTACTTTACTCCACTCTACTCTACTCCACTCCATACTACTTTGCTCTACTCTACTCTACTCTACTATACTCTTTTGTTCTCTACTCTAGAACTCTACTCTACTCTACTAACCTCTACTCTTCTCTATTGTGCTCTACTCAATGCTACTCTACTCCACTTTATTCTACTCTACTCTACTCTACTCTACTCTACTTTACTCTACTATACTATACTCTACTCTACTCTACTCTATTGTACTCCACACTACTCTACTCTACTCTACTCTACACTAACTTAGCTTACGCTAGCTTATCATTGCATAACTTAGCTTTACACTATTCTCCACTGCTCTTCTTTGCTCTGCTCTGCTCTACTCTTCTTTACTCAACTCTGCTCTGCTCTACTCTGCTTTGCTTTGCTCTACTCTAAATTACTCTCTTCTATTCAGCTTTACTCTGTTCTACTCTACTATACTTTACTTTACTCTTCTCTACTTTATATTACTCTATTCTATTTTAACCTAGCCTAACTTAGCCTAGCCTATCCAAGATTATCCTAGCATAGCCTAACCTCGGTTTACTCGACTGTACTCTACTCTGCTCTACTTTTCTCTTTTCTACTCTTTTTTGCTCTTCTCAGCTTTAGTTTGCTCTACTCTACTCTACTCTACTCTACCTAGCCTAGCCTAGCTAAACCAATCCTACCACCTCGAACCTAGCCTTGCCTAGCCTGGCCATGCTTAACCTTGTTGTACTCTACTCTACTCTACTCTAGCCTAGCCTAGTCGAGCCTAGCCTAACCTAACTCAGCTCAGCTCTGCTCTACTCTGCTCTGCTATACTCCATTCTACTCTGATCTGCTCTACTCTACTCTAGTATAATTTTCTTTGCTCTGCTCCACTTTGCTCTACTCTACTCTACTCTGCTCTGCTTTATCTGCTCTGCTCTTCCCTACTCTACTCTAGCCTTGTTTAGCTTATCTTAGCTTAACCTAACTCTATTCTACTATACTCTATTCTACTCTATACTACAATACTATACTTTTACCTACCCTTGCATACCCTAACCTAGCCTTACTTTACTCTAATCTACTCTACTATGTTGTATTATACTATATTATGCTCTAAATAACCTAGCCTTTCCTAGCCTAGCCAAACCTAGCTCAACTTTACTCTACTCTACTATACTCAAACCAGGTTTAGCCTAGCCGTGCCTAGCTTACCCTAGCTCTGCTCTGCTTTGTTCTTCTCTGCTCTACTCTACTCTGGTTTACTCTGCTCTGCTCTTCTCTTCTCTACTATACTCTAGCCTTGCTTACCTTAAACATAGCTCTACTCTACTCTACTCGATAATACTCAACTCTAGCCTAGCCTAGCCTACACTAGCCAAACTTAGCTCTACTCTACTCTACTATACTCTACCCTACTCTACTCTACTATACTCTACTCTGCTCTACTATACTATGCTCTTATCTTCTCTACTCTACTCTACTCTACCCTACTCTACTCTATATACTCTAGCCTAACCTAACCTAACATAACTCTACTTTACTCTACTCTAGCTTAGTCTAGCCTTGCCTAACCTAGCCTAGCCTAACCTAACCTAGCTCCACTTTTTCTACTCTACTATACTCTACTCTAACTTAGCCTAGCCTAACCTAACCTAACTTAGCTCTACTCTACTCTACTCTTGCTTAGCCTAACCTAGCTCTACTCTACTCTATTATGCTCTTCTCTTCTCTACTCTTATCTGCTCTACTCTACTCTACTCTATTTTACTCTACTCTACTCTCCTCTACTCTACTCAAGCCTTGATTAGCATAGCCTAACCAAGATTTACTCTACTCTACTCTAGCCTTGCCTAGCATAACCTAGCACTGCTCTAATCTACTCAACTCTACTCTACTTTACTCTACTCTATAGTGCTTAACTCTATTATGCTTTACTCTGGTCTTCTCCACTCTGCTCTACTTTACTCTACTATACTTTGCTATACTCTATAGTACTCTACTCTACACTACTCTAATCAAGCCTAGCCTAACCTATCCTCACCTAGCTATACTCTACTCTACTTGACTCTAGCTTAGCCTAGACTACCGTAAGCTAACTTACCCTAGCTTTACTTTGCTCTGCTCTACCCTGTGCTGCTCTACTCTACTCTACTCTGATTTTCTTTGCTCTACTCTATTCTACCATAGAAAAGCCTAGCCCAGCCTAGCATAGCCTAGCCTTACCCAACCTAGCCCTACTCTACTCCACTCTACTCAACTTTACTCTACTCTAACCTAGCCTAACCTAGCTCTACTCTACTTTACTATACTCTACTCTTCTCGACTCTACTCTACTCTACTCTACTCCACTCTACTCTATTCTAACTAGCCTGTTTAGCCTAACTTAACACTACACTATTCTACACTACTCTACTTTATTCTACTCTAGCATACTCAAGGCTAGCATAGCCTACCCTAGCCTAAAAAAGCTCTACTTTACTTTATTCTACTCTACTCTACTCTAGCCTTGCTTAGCCTATCCTAGCATAGTCGAACCTACCTCTGCTCTACTCTACTCTACTCAGCTTTACTCTGCACTACTCTACTCAATACTGGTCTTCTTTAGTCGACTTTTCTCTACTCTACTCTATTTTACTCAACTTTAATATACTCTACTATACTATACTCTACTATACTCTACTCTACTCTACCCCACCCTACTCTACTGTACTCCAACCTAGCGTAGCCTAAAGTAGCCTAATCTAGCACTACTCTTCACTACTCTACTCTACTCTACTCTACTCTAGCATACCCTTGACTAGCTTAGCCAAACCTTACCTCTCCTAGCCTAACCTCGCTCTACTTTACTACATTATACTCTACTCTACTCTACTTTACTCTAACCTCGCCTTTCTTAGCCTAACCAAGCTCTACTCTACTCTATTCTACTATAGAAAAGCCTTGCCTAACCTAGTCTATCCTAGCATAGCCTAGCTTAGCCTAACCTAGCTCTGCTCTGCTCTATTCTTCTTTACTCTTCTCCATTCTTCTTTGCTCTACTTTGCTCTGCTTTACTATGCTCTATTCTTTCCTCTAGGTTCTCCTAGCCTAACCCAACCTAGCTTTACTCTACTCTAGCTTAGCCTAACCTACCCATCCATAACCTATCCTAGCATAGCCTTACCTAGCATAGTCTTGCCTAACCTAGCATTACTCTACTTTAATCTACTCTACTCTTCTCTAGTCTACTCAGCTCTGCACCACTCTACTCAAATATAGCTTAGCCTATCCTTGCTTAACCTTGCTTAGCCTTACCTAGCCTAGATAAGCTTAGCTCTACTCTACTCCTCTTTGGTCTACTCTACTTTTTATGTCTAACATGCTCTACTTTGCTCTACTTTACTCTGTCTTGCTCTTCTTTGCTCTGCTATACTCTATTCAACTCTACTCTAGCCCAACCTACCTTAGCCTAATGTAGACTAGCCTAAGCTTGCTCTACTCTAACCTAGCCGACCCTCACCTAGCCTAACCTGACTCTACTCTACTCTACTCTACTCTGCTCTACTCTACTCTACTCCACTCTGCTCTACTCTGCTCTACTCTACTCTACTCTGCTCTACTCTACTGTACTCTACTTTACTGAACTCTACTCTACTCTACTCAACTCTACACTACTCTACACTACTCTACTCTACTCAATTCTATTCTATTCTACTCTACTCCACTCTACTCTACTATACTCTACTCTACTCTACTATACTCTACTCCACTCTACTCTACTATACTCTACTCTACTCTACTGTACTCTACTCAACTCTACTCCATTATACTATACTCTAGTATACTCTACTCTACACTAACTTAAGCTAAGCTAGCCTAATGTAGCCTAACCTAGCTCTACTCTACTCTACACTGCTCAGCTTTGCTCTGCTCTGCTCTGCTCACCTCTACTCTATTATACTCTACTCTTCACTGCTCCACTGCTTTACTCTGTTCTACTCTGCTTCACTCTACTTTGCTATACTCTACTCTACTCTACTTTACTCTACTCTTCTCTACTCTACTCTATTCTACTCTACTTTAACCTAGCCTAACTTAGCCTAGCCTAGCCTAAGTTAGACTAACCTAGCTCTACTCTGCTCTACTCTACTCGACTCTACACTATTCTTCTCTATTTGGCTCTGCTCTTTTCCACACTTCTCTGCTCTTCTCCACTCTGCTCTACTCTACTTTTCTTTGCTCTTTTCTACTTTGTTCTACTATGCTCTACTCTACTCTAGCCTAGTCTAGCCTAGCCACTGTAACATAGCCTAGCTTGGCCTTGTATAACCTCGCTGTTCTTTACTCCACTCTACTCTAGCTTAGCCTAGCCCAAGCTAACCTGGTTCTACTCTACTCTACTCTGCTCATTTCAGCTTTACAATACTCTATTATACTCTACTCTACTCTGCTCTACTCTACTCTACTCTGTTGTGCTCTACTCTGCTCTTCTTGACTATATGCTACTCAAGCTAAGTTTAGCCTAGCCTTTCCTAGCATAGCCTAACCAAGCTCTACTCTACTATACTCTTTATTACTATATTCTAGCTTAGCCTAGCCTAACCTGGCCTAACCTAGCTCTACTCTACTATACTCTACTCTATTATGCTCTCACCTAGTCTTGTTTAGTTTAGCACTGCTCTACTTTATTTTATTCTATTCTACTCATCTCTACCCTGCTCTACTAAGCTCAGCTTAGCTCTGCTCTACTACACTCCACTGTACTCTACTCTACTCTACTCTACCCTGCTCTACTCTACTATCCTCTATTCTACTTGACATTGTTTTTTACTCCTCTATTCTGCTCTACTATGCTCTACTCTACTCAGCTCTACTCTACTATACTCTACTTTGCTCTGCTCTGCATACCACTATTCTACTCTACTATACTCTACTCTACTCTAACCTAACCTAACATAACCTAGCTTAGCCTAACCAAGCTCTACTCTACTCTACTCTACTTTAATATAGCCTTGCTTAGCCTATCCTAGCTCTGTTATACTCTGCTCTACTCTACTCTACATCGCTCTACTCTACTTTGCTCTGCTCTACTCTACTTATGACTTCTCTGCTCTGCTTTACTCAACTTTAACCAACTCTATTATACTCTATTAAACTCTAGCTTAGCCTAACCTTGCCTAACCTAATCTATCTCTACTCTACTCTACTCTACTTTAGCCTAGCCTTGCCTTGCCTTACCTCACCTAGCCTAACTAAGATCTACAATACTCTACTTTACTCTACTATACTATACTATACTCTACTCGACTCTACTCTGATCTGTTTTACCATGCTCTACTATACTCGACTTTGCTTTACTCTACTCTACTCCACTCTAATATACTCAATTCTACTCTAATTTATTATACTATACTCTACTCTACTCTAGCCTTGCCTAATCTTGCCTAACTTTGCCTAACTAAGCTCTGTTCTATAGTCTCTACTCTGCTTTACTCTACTCTAGCTTAGTTTAGACAAGCTTAGCCTAGCCTAGCCTAACTTAGCACTACTTTACTCTACTCTAGCCTAGTTTAGCCTAGCATAGCAAAGCCTAGAATAACTTAGCTCTACTCTACTCAACTTTACTTTATTTTTCTCTACTCTACCATACTCTAGCCTCGCTTAGCCAATCCTAGCCTAGCCTAACCTAGCAATACTCTTCTTTGCTATGCTTTACTATAGTCTACTCAAATATACTCTACCATGTTGTACTCTACTCTAACTTTGCCTAGCCTAGCCTAACCTTGCTCTACTCTATTCTACTATACTCTACCCTTACCTAGCCTAACCTAACTCAACTCTACTCTGATTTGCTCTTCTCTACTCTATTGTACTCTGGTCTACTCTACTCTACTCTGTTTTGCTCTACTCTACTCTACTCTACTCTACTCTTCTCTATTGTACTCTTGCTTAGCCTAACCAAACTTAGCTCTACTCTACTCCACTCTACTCAGCTCTACACTACTCTACTCTTGCCTTTCTTAGCCTAGGCAAGCAAACCCTAGCTTAGCCTAGCTCTACTCTACTCTACTCTACTAAACTATACTATACTCTACATTACTCTACTCTACTCTACTCAAACCTAGCCTAACTTAGCACTACTTTGCTATAACATAGCCTAACCTAGCATAGCCTATCCTAGTATAGCCTTGGCTAGGTTTTCCTAACCTAAGTTAGCTCTGCTCTTCTCTACCTTGCTCTATTCTGCTATACTCTGCTCTGCTTTGCTCTATGCTACTTTGCTCTACTTTGCTCCACTTCTCTCTGCTCTGTTTTTTTATGTTGTTCTACACTTTTCTACTTTACTCTATTCTGTGTTAGCCTAACTAACCCTAACCTAACCTAGAGCTACTATACTCTACTTTTCTCTGCTCTAATCTACCTAAACTCGCTTAGCATAACCTAGCTTAGCTTAGCCTCGTCTTACCTAGCATAGATTAACCTAGCTCTACTCTACTCTACTCAACTCAACTCTACTATAGTATATCGTACTCCACTATGCTCTACTACACTCTACTCTACTCTACTCTACCCCACCCTAAGCTAGCCTGACCTGGCCTAACAAAGCCTAGCTTAACTTAACCTTGCTCTACTATGCTTTACTCTACTTGACTCTGCTCTGCTCTATTCTTCATGCTCTTCTCTATCTACTCTATATTGCTCTTCTCTGCTCTGCTATGCTCTTCTCTGCTCTGCTATGCTCTTCTCTGCTCTGCTATGCTCTTCTCTGCTCTACTAAACTTAACTTTACTCTGCAGTAGCCTAGCCTAGCCTAATTGTTCACTACACTACTCTATCTACTCTACCAACCTTTAACCGAGCCTCGCCTAGCCTAGCCTATGCTAGCCAATCCTAGCCTATCTATTCTACTCTACTCCACTCTACTATACTCAATTCTACTCTACTCTAACCTAGCCTAGCCTAGGTTAGCCTAACCTACCTCTACTCTACTTCATTATACTCTAGCATAGCCTAACCTAACATAGCCTTGCCTAACCTAGCTCTAATCTACTATACTATGCTCTACTCTACTTTTTTTGCTCTTCTCTGCTCTGCTCCACCTTACTCTACTCTGCTCTTCTCTATTCTGCTCTACATTACTCTACTCTACTCTATTCTACTCTTCTCTAGTGTATTCTATTTTATTGTACTCTAGCCTAGCCTAGCAAGCCTAATCTTGCTCTACTCTACTCTACTCTATTCTATTCCACCCTAGCCTAGCTTAGCCTATCTTAGCCTAACCTAACCATGAATTGCCTAGCGTAGCCTAACGTTATTCCACTCTACTCTACTTAACTCTACTCTACTCTACTATAACCTAGCCTAGCCTATGAAGCTCTACTTTACTCTAGTCGACCCTAACCGAGCCTAACCAAGCTTTACTATGTTCTGCTCTGCTCTGCTCTACTCTACTCTGCTCTACTCTGCTCTACTCTACTCAACTATACTCTTCTTTACACAACTCTACTCTGTTCTACTCTTTTCTAGCCTAGCTAACCTAGCCTAGACTAGCTAACCTAACCTAGCCTAGCCTTACCCAGCCTTACTATACTATAGCCTACTCTACTATACTCTACTCTACTTTACTCTACTCTACTCTACCTTACTCTAACTTTGCTTAGCCTTGCCTAGTCTAACGTAACCTAGCCTAACTTTTCTTAACCAAACCTCACTCAACCTAGTCTAGCCTTACTCTACTTAACCTTACTCTATTTTAATCTACTCTAGCCAAATGAAGCCTAACTTAACTCTATGCTACTCTACCCTACTCTAGCCAAACCTAGCCTAACTATAATCTACTTACCCCACTCTACTCCACTCAACTCTAGCCTTGCCTAACCTAGCATAGCCTAGCCTAAGCTCACCTAGGCTATACTCTACTATACTCTACTCTATTTTGTTCACCTCTAGCCTAGCCAAGTTTAACTTACCTCTATGCTACTCTACTCTACTCTACTCTTGCCTAACCTAGCCTTGTCATACTATACTCTAGTCTACTATATTCTACTCTAACCTAGACTAGCATAACCTCGCCTAGGCTCTCCTTAACTTTACTCTGCTTTGCTCTATTCTTCATTACTCCATTTTAATCTACTCAACTCTACTCTTCTCTACTCCACTCTACTCTACTCTACTCTACTTTGCTCTACTCTACTCAACTCATCTCTGCTCTCCTCTATACTGCTCTACTCTACTCTAGCCTCGCCAGTCAAAAGCTAGCTCTACTTGACTCTACTCTACTCTACTCTACTCTACTCAACTCTTTTCTACTCTACTGTACTCTACTCTACTTAACGTTAGCCTAGCATAGCCTTGCCTAACCTACCCTAGCCTTGCCAAACCTAGCCTAGCATAGACTAGCTCTACTCTCTCCTCTACTCTACTCTAGTCTACTCTACTTGACTCAAATCGAACCTAGGCTAACCTAGCCTTACCTACCTCTATTCCACTCTACCCTACTTTACTATACTCTACTCTAGCCTAGCTTAGCCTGGCCTAGCATAACCTAGCTCTGGTCTACTTTACTCTGCTTTGCCCATCTCTGATCTCCTCTAATCTACTTTTCTTTTCTTTACTTTGCTCAGCTCTATTCTACTCTATCCTGTTCTACTCTACTCTGCTCTTCTCTGCTCTACTCTAGCCTAGTTTAGCTCAGTATAGCCTAGCATAGCCTAATGTAGTTATACACTTCTCTACTCTACATTTCTCAACTCTACTAAACATTTCTCTACCCTACTCTAACATAGCATAGCCTAGCCTAGCCAAAGCTAGCTCTACTTTACTTTACTCTTACCAGCTCTGCTCTACTCTACTATACTCCACTTTAACTTAGCCTAACATAAAATAGCCTAACCATGCTCTGCTCTGCTCTGCTCTAATATGCTCTGCTTTGCTCTACTCTACTCTACTCTACACTATTGTACTCTAGCCAAGCCTAGCCTAACCTAGCTCTACACTACTCTACTCTACTATACTTTATTATACTCTACTCTACTCTTCTCTAGCCGAGCTTAACTTAGCCTAGCCTAACATAACCTTATTCTACACTATTCTACTATACTCTACTCTATTATATTATACTATACTCAGCTCTACTATACTCTATTCTATTCTACTCTACTTTACTCTACTCTACTCTAACCTAGCCTAACCTAGCCTAGCCTAGCTTAGCTCAACCTAACCTATCTGTACACTACTTTATTATGCTCTACTCTATTGTATTTTACTCTACTCTACTCCACTCTACTTTGCTCTACTCTACTCTTCTCTACTATGCTCTACTCTGCACTGCTCTGCCTACTTTGTTCAACTCTGCTCTACTTTACTCAACTGTACTCTAGCTTAACCTAGCCTAACCAAGCTCTACTCTACTATACTTTACTCTTCTCTACTCTACTCTACCCTACCCTACCCTAGCCTTCCCTAGCCTTGCCTAGTCTAACCTAGCATTACTTTAATCTACTATACTATTGTATACTCTACACTACACTACTCTACTCTATTATCCTTTACTCTACTCCACTCTACTCTACTCTTCTCTACTCTTCTAAACTCTAACCTAGCCTATCCTAACATAGCCTAATATTGCTCTACTCTACTATGCACTACTCTAGCCTAGCTTAGCCTTGCCAAACCTAGCTTTGCTTTACTATACTCTGCATTACTTTACTCTAATCTACTTTACTTTACTCTAACTTACCTGAGCCTAGCCTCAGCAATCCTAGCTCTACTCTACTCTAACCTAGCCTAGTCGAACCTAACTCTACTCTGCTCTACTCTCTCTGCTCTCCTCTTCTCTACTCTACTCTACTCTGCTCTTCTATACTCTATTCTAGCTTAGCCTAATCTAGCTCTACTCTACTCTACTATATTCTATTATACCCTAATGTACTCTACTCTACTCCATCTACTCTTCCCTGCTCTTCTCTAATCTACAATACTATACTTTACACTACTCTACTCTATTCTACTCTACTCAACTCTACTTTACTCTACTTTACCCTATACTAACCTAGCCCGGCCTAGCCTAGCCTTGCCTAGCCAAACATAGTTCTACTCTACTCTAACCTAGCCTAGCCTAGCCTAGGCTAAGCTAGCTCTACTCCACTCTACCTAGCACTGCTCTACTCTGCTTTGTGATCTCTATTCTGCACTACTTTGCTCTATTCTACTATGCTCTGCTTTGCCCTACTCTACTCTACTCTCTTCAGCTCTACTCAGCTCAGCTTAACTCTATTCTACTCTACCCTATTCTACTCTACTCTACTTTAGCTAGGTTTTTCCTATCCTAGTCTAGCAAAGCCTAACCTTGCTTTACTCTACTCACTCTACTTTACTCTATTATAGCCTTGCCTTGCATAGCCTAGACTACTCTAGCCTAGCCAAGCCTAGCCTACTCTAGCCTAGCCTAACAAGGCTCTACTCTATTTTACTCTATGCTATGCTACTCTACTCTAATCTACTATATTCTACTCTATTATACTCTAACTTTGCCTAGCCTAGCCTAGCTTTACCTACCTCTTCTTTTCTCTACTCCACTCTACTCTACTCTACTCTAGCCTAACTTAGCTCACCTCTACTCTGCTCTGCTCAACTCTGCTCTACTCTACTCTACTCTACTCTGCTTTACTCTACTCTACTCTTCTCTACTCTATTGTACTCTAGATAGCCTAGCCTAACTTGGCTCTACTATACTATACTTTACTCAACTCTTGCCTAACCCAGCCTAGCCTAACCTTGCTCTACTCCACTTTACTCTACCCTGCTCTACTCTTCACTACTCTACTCTACTCTACTCTATTTGACTCTAGTCTACACAACTCTACTCTACTACAGCATAATATAGCATAGCCTAATTAATCCTAGCTCTACTCTACTCTGCTCCACTTTACACTACTCTACTCTACTCTAGCCTAGCTTAGCCTACTCTAGGCTAGCATAGCCTACCATACCTAGCCTAACCTAGTTCTACTCTACTTTACTCTTCTCTACTCTAATCAACTATATTTTTCACTTCTCTACTCTAACTTAGCCTAGCCTAGCCTAGCCTAACCTAGTTCTACTCTTCTCTACTTTACTCTGGTATAACCTAGCTCTACTCTACTTTACTCTTCTCTACTCTGCTCTACTCTACTCTACTCTTCTCTATTCCACTCCACTCTACTCTGCTCTACTATGCTCTAGCCTAGCTAAGCCTAACCTAGTTCTACTCTATACTGCTCTACTCTTCTCTCTACTCTTCTTTTCTCTAGCCTAGCCATGCTAATCTTAGCCTAGTCGAGCTTAACCTAGCTCTATTATATTCTACTCTACTCTACTTTGCACTAACCTAGCCTAACCTAAGCTAACTTTACTCTACTCTACTCTACTCTAGCATAGTCTAACCAAGCATACCTCTCTTAGCTTAGCCTAACCTAGCTCCTCTCTGGTCTGCTTTGCTCTGCTCTATGTAACTTTGCTCTGCTCTGCTCTACTCTACTCAACTCTACCCTACTCTAACCTAGCTTAGCCTAGCCTAACATAGCTCTACTCTACTTTAATCTACTTTGATCTGGTCTGCTCTACAATAATCTACTCAACTCGAGTATTGCCTAACCTAGCTCTGCTCTACCATACTCTACTTTACTCTACTCTAGCTTAGTCTAACCTAGCCTCACCAAACATAGCTCTGCTCTGCACTACTCTACGTTGCAATACTCTGCTCTGCTCTACATTGCTCTACTCTACTTTGCTCTTTGCTAATCTACACTACTCTTGCCTAGCCTAGCCTATCCTCGCCTAAATAAGCTTAACCTAGCTCTACTCTAATTTACTATACTTTACTCTACTCTACTCTAGCCTAGCCTATCCTAACCAAGCTTAGCCTAACTTAATGAAGCTCTACTCTACTCTACTTTACAATACTCTATCCTACTCATGCCTACCATAGCCTTGCCTAATGTAACTTGACCTAGTCTCCTCTACTCTATTATACTATACTCTATATTACTCTATAATACTCTACTCAACCCCACTCTTCTATACTCCAACCAAGCTTAGCCTAGCCTAACTTAGCTTTGCCTAAATTGCTCTAGTCTACTCTACTCTTCTCTGCTCAGCTCTACTATATTCTACTCAAATTTACTATGCTCTACTCTACACTACTCTGCTCTACTCTTCTCTATTTGCTCTACTCTGCTCTGCTTTGCTTTGTTCTACTTTGCTCTACTCTACTCCACTCTACTCCAATCTAGCCTAGCTTAACTGAGCTCTACTCAACTCTATTTTACTTTGCTCTACCCTACTAGTCTCTACTCTAGCCTAGACTAGCTTAGTCTAAGCTAGCTCTACTCTACTATACTCTGCTATACTCCACTCTACTCCATTCTTCTCTGCTTTACACTACTCTACTCTACTCTACTCTAGCCGAGCTGAGCCTTGCTTACCCTGGCCTTGTAGCTAAGCTCTACTCTACTCTGCTCTTCTCTGCTCTACTTTACTATGCCCTACTCTGCTCGTCTCTATTCCAATCTACTCTACTCTACACCACTCTACTCTAGCCTAGCCAAGCCTGTCCTAAAATAGCTCTACTCTACTCTACAAGAGCATAGCCTAACCTCGCTCTTCTTTGCTCAACTCTTCTCTGCTTTACTTAGTTTTGCTTTGCTCTGCTTTACGATGCTCTACTCTGCTCTACTTTAGCAAAGGCTAGCCTGCTCTAGCCTAGCTTAGCTTAACTTACCTTAGCCTAGCTTACCCTAGCCTAACCTAACATAGCTCTACTCTACTCCACTCCACTCTACTATACTCTACTCTAGCTTAGCATAACATAGTGTAGCCTAACTTAACTCTACTATAATCTACTTTGGTAATTTGCTCTGTTCTGCTCTTCTTTGCTCTGTTCTACTCAACTCTTCTCTGCTCTGCTCTACTCTATTATTATCTGATCTGCTCTACTCTTCTCTACTTTACTCTAGTCAACTCTATTATACTCAACTATACTATACTCTACTCCACTCTAACCAAGTCTAGCTTAGCCTAACCAAGCTCTATTATATTATACTCTACTCTACTATACTCTACTTTGGCCTAGCTTAGCCTAGCCTAACCAAGCTCTACTCTACTCTACTATACTCTACTTTAGCCATGCCTAACCTCGTACTAGACTACTCTACTCTACTATACTCTACTCTATTACACTCTACTCTACTCTAATCTAACATAGCCTTGCTTAGCCAAGCCTAACTAAGCTATACTCGACTCTACTCTACTCTTCCCTAATCTTACTTAACCTACCCTAGCCTAGCCTTGGGTAGCCTAACCTATCTCTACTCCACTATAATCTACTCTCTACTCTTCTTTACTCTAACCTAGCCTAGCATAACCTTACCTAACCTAGCTCTACTCTACTCTACTCTAGCCTAGCTTAGCCTTGCCTAGCCTTTCCTTGCCTTGCTTAACCAAGCTTAGCTTAACCAAACTCTGCTCAGCTCTACTTTGTATTGCTCTGCTCTACTCAACTATAGTCTACTCTACTCAGCTTTTGTAGAACCTAGCCTAGCCTAGCCAAGGCTAGCTTTACCTAACTTAGCTCTGTTCCACTCCACTCTACTCTACACTAGTCTACTCTACTCTACTCTAGCCTAGCTTAGCCCACCCCAGCTCTCTTCTACTTTGCTTTTCTTTGCTCTACTTAGCTCTACTATGCTCTACTTTACTCTACTCTACTATGCTCTACTCCATTCTACACTACTCTAGCCTATCCTAGCACTACGCTATCCTACCCTACTCTACTCTACTCAATTCTTCTCTGTCTAGCCAACCCCAGCCTAACCTAACATAGCCTAACCCAACCTTACCTAGTTTTACACTACTCTACTCTATTTTATTCTACTATATTCAACTTTAATATACTTTACTCTACTCTACTCTACTTTTACATAGCCTAGCATAACCTAACCTATCCTACCTCTACTCTACTTTAATGTATGATACTCTATTCTACTCAACTCTAGCCTAGCCTAAAATAGCCTAAGCATGCTTAACCTAACTTTGCTCTGTTCTACTCTGTAATGCTCTACTCTGCTCTACACTATTCTACTCTTCTCTACTCTACTCCACCATGCTCTACTATACTCTAGTCTAGCCTAGCCTAACCTAGCTCTACTCTACTATACTCTACTCTACTCTACTCTAGCCTCACTTAACCTAGCCTAACCTAACCTAGCTTTTCTCTACTCTACACTGCTCTACTCTTGTCTACCCTAATTTGCACTACTTTTCTATACTCTGCTCTGCACTATTCTACACTATTATGATCTTCTTTACTCTGTTTTGGTCAGCTCTACTCTACTTTGCTTTACTCTGCTATGCTCTACTCTTCTTTGCTCTTCTCTACTTTGTCTTGCTTTGCTCCTCTCTACTCTGCTACACTCTGTTCATCAATTCTCTACTTAGCCCTCCTCTCCTCTCCTCTCCTCTCCTCACCTCTCCTTTCCTCTCCTCTCCTCTCCTCTACTTTACTCTACTCTACTCTACTCTACTTTACTCTACACTACTCTACTCTACTCTAGCCTACTCTAGGTTAGCCTAGCCTAGCCTAACCTAGCTCTATTCCACTCTATTATACTCAACTCTACTGTACAAGACTCCACTCTATTCTACTCTACTACACTCTACTCTACTCTATTCTACTCTACTCAACTCTACTCTACACTACTCTACTCTAGCCTAGCCTAGCCTAGCATGGCTTAGACTAACCTAACTTAACTGAGCTCTACTCTACTCTACTCTATTCTACTATACTCAACTCTACCCTACTCTACTATACTTTAGCCTAACCAAGCCTAGCCTTACCTAATCTAGCTCTACTCTACTCTAGCCTAGCCTAACCTAGCTCTACTCTACTCTACTCTACTCTACTCTTACCTAGCCTAGCCTAGCCTAACCTAGCATAGAATAACCTAGCTCTACTCTACCTTACTCTACTCTGCTCAGCTCTATACTACTTTGCACGACTCTGCCCTACTCTACTATACTTTGCATTGCTCTACTTACCTCTCCTATATAATACTATACCCTGCTCTACTCTACTCTACTTTACTCTACCCTACTCTACTCTACTCCACTCTAATCTGCTCAATTATACTCTACTCTACTCTACTCTATCCTACTTTGCTCAACTCTTGCCTAGCCTAGCCTAACCAAAGCTAGCCCTACTCTACTCTACTCTACGATACTCTACTCTACTCTAGCCTACCCAAACATACTGCAGCCTAGCCTAACCTAGCTCAAATCTATTATACTCTACTTTTGCTCTATTATACTCTACTCTTTTTTACCATACTCTAACCTAGCTTAGCCTAACCTAACAAGCTCTACTCTACTCTAAACTATTCAAATCTACTCTAGCCTAGCCTTGCTTAGCTTTACATAGCCTATCCTAGCCTCGCTTAACCTATCTCTACTCTTCTTTACTCTCCTTGGCTCTACTATGATCTGCTCTACTCCGATCAGCTCGACTCTTCTCCACTCTACTCTTCTCTACTCTATTCTACTCTTCTCTACTCTTCTCTGCTCTGCATAGCTTGTTATACCCTACTATGCTTTGCTATGCTCTACATTGATTAGTTCTACACTTCTGCTCTGCTCCACTCTCCTATACTCTGCTCTCCTCAACTCTACTCTACTTTACACTACTCTACTCTACTCTACTCTACTCTAGCCTAGTAAAACCTAGCTCTACACAACTCTACTTTGCTCTATCCTAACCTTGCCTACTTTAGCCTACCCAGCCTAGCCTAACCTAACCTAGCTCTAATATACTATACTATACTCTACTCTACTCTTCTCTACTTTGCTCTACTCTGCTCTAGCTAGCCTTGCCTAGCCAAGCCTTACCTAACCAAACCTAACTTAGCTCTAATCTACTATACTATATTCTACTCTACTCTATTATACTCTACTTTATTATACTCTGACATAGCTTAGCCTACCTTAACCAAGCTCTACTCTACTTTACTCTACTCTAGCCTAACCTAGCCTAACCTCGCTCTGCTCTGCTCAGGTTATCTCTACTCTGCTTTACTCTATTCTGGTCTACTTTACTCTACTATCCTATACTCTACCCTACTCTACTCTGCTCTCCTATGCTCTTCTCGATTCTACTCTACTCCACTCTAACTAAGCCTAGCCTACTACTCTACTCGCCTCCACTCTACTCTATTCTACTCTACTCTCTAGCCTAGCCTAGCCCAACCTAGCTCTGCTCTGGTCTACTCTTGCTTGCCCTGCTTTACTCTACTCTGCTTTACCTTGCTCGACTTTGCTTTACTCTGGTTTGCTCTGCTCTACTATAATCTTCTTTGCTCTACTAAACACTAGCCTAGCTTAGCATGGCCTAACCTAGCTCTACTCTACTCTACTCCATTATACTATACTCTGTTCTACTCTACTCTACTAAAGCTTAGCCTAGCATAGCCTACCCTAACATAGCTATGCTCTACTCTACTCTTCTCTAATCTACCTTACTCTACAATACTCTAGTTTTCTATACTCAGCTTAGCTCTGCTCTGTTATGCTCTACTTGGATCTACTTTACTCTTCTTTGCTCTCCTGTCATCTCCTCTCCTCTCCTCTACTCTACTATTGTCTCCCATCCTCTCCCCTTAGGTTTACTATACTCTAGTCTACTCTAATCCACTGAACTCTACTCTTCTCTACTCTACCCTACTCTATTCTATTATATTTTACTCTACTTTACTGTACTCTAGCCTTATTTAGCCTAGCCTTTTCTTGCTCAACTCTACTCTCCTCTACTCTAACCTAGCCAAGCCCAACCTACCGTATCCTAGCCACACCTAACCTTGCATTACTTTAATCTACTCCACTCGATCCTACTCTAGCCTAGCCTATCCTAGTGTATCTTAGCTCTGCTCTCCTCTACTCTACTCTGCTTTGCTAAGCAATACTCTGCTCTACTCTACTGTACCCAACATTGCTCTGCTCTACTATTCTACTCTACTCTGCTCTACTCTACTCTAGTCTACTCTACTCTGCACTACTCTGCTTTACTCTACTGTACTCTACATAGCTCTACTCTACTCTTCTACTCTGCTCTCTGCTTTGCTATCCTCTCCTCTCCTCTACTCTACTCTACTCGTCTCTACTATACTCTACTCTACTCTACTCTACTCTTCTCTAATTTATCCTAACTTAGCCTAAACTAACACTGCTCTACTCTACTCTACTCTTGTCTAGCTTAGTCTACCCTAGCCTAGCCTAACCTAGCTCCACTATACACTACTCTACTCTAGTTTACTCTAACCTAGCCTAACCAAGCCTAACCAAGCTCTACTCTACTTTATTCTACTCTACTATGCTCTAGCTTAACCTTTCCTAGCCTAACCTACTCTACTCTACTCTACTATGCTCTACTATGCCCAACTCTTTTCTACTCTACTCTACTTTATACTCTAACCTAGCCTATCTTAGCCAAGCCTATCCTAACTCTACTTTACTCTACTCTACTCTACTCTAGTATAGCCTAGCCTTAGAAACCATAGCCTTGCCTAGCCTAGCTTAACCTCGCCTAACTTAACTCTACTCTACTCTACCTTACTATACACTATCCTACTCTGCTCTACTCTAACTTAACCAAGCCTAGCATAACCTAACCCAACCTAGCCTTGCCTAACATAGTTAAGCTCAGCTCTACTCTTCTCTACTCTACTCTACTCTGTCTTGCTCTACTCTGCTCTACTCTACTCTTCTTTGCTCTACTCTACTCTCCTTCTCTCTACTCTACTCTACTCTACTCTACTCTACTCTATTATACTCTGCTCTACTCTACTCTACTCTATTATACTCTACTCTACTCTAACCTAGCTTAGCCTAAGCTTGCTTTACTCTGCTCTACTCTACTCTAGCCTAGCCTAACCTAACCTTGCTTTACTCTGCTCTACTATGCTCTGCTCTACTCTACTCTACCCTACTCTACTCCACTCTACTCCAACATTGTTTAGCCTATCCTTGCCTAGCCTAGCTTAACTTAGTTCTACTCTACTCTTCTTTAGTCTACTCTACTTTACTCTAATCTACTCTACTCAACACTACTATAGCCTAGGCTAGCCTACCCTATCGTATCCTTTCTTAGCCTAGCTTAGTATAACTTAGCTCTACTCTACTTTACTCAACCCTACTCTACTATACTCTACTACTCTATTCTACACTCCTCTGCTCTACTCCACTCTATTCTACTCTACTCTAACCTAGCCAAGGCTAACCTACCTCTACTCTACTCTACTCTACTCTGCTCAACTTTATTCAACTCTAACCTAGCCAAGGCTAACCTACCTCTACTCTACTCTACTCTACTCTGCTCAACTTTACTCAACTTTACTCAACTCTAGCCTAACCTAGCCTAGCCTAACCTAGCTCTGCTCTACCCTGCTCTACTCAATGCTACTCTGCTTTGCTCCACTTTGCCTTGCTCTGCTTTTTTCTACAATACTATTCTTTGCTTTATTTTGCTTCGCATTGCTCTGCTCAATAGCACTCTACTCTACTCTACACTAACATAGCATAGTTTAACCTTTCTTAGCCTAGCCTAGCCTAACCTTGCTCTACTTTACTCTACTCTATTATATTATATTATAGCTATAATATTATACTTTACTCTACTCTACTCTACTCTACTCTAACCTAGCTTAGCCCAACCAAGCATAACTTAGCATAACAAAACCTTACTCTATATCACCCTACTCTGCTCTACTTTGGTGTACTCTACTCTACTTTACTCTATTGTACTATGCTCTGCTCTCCTCTCCTCTACCTTTCTCTACTCTACTCTATTCTACTCTTCTCTAGCCTAACTAAGCTCTACTCTACTCTAATCTTCTCTACTCAAGCTTAGCCTTGCTTACACTAGCTTAGCTTAACAAAGTTCTACTCTACTCTTCTTAACTCTACTCTACTCTTCTCAACTCTACTCTACTCTTCTCAACTCTACTCTACTCTAACCCAAGCAAGACTTGCCTAGCCTAATCTTGCTCTACCATACTCTACTCCACTTTAACCTAGCTTTGCCTAGCCTTGTTGAGCCTATCTTAGCCTAACCTAGCCTTTCTCTGCTTTGCTCTGCTATACCTTTCCTTGCTCTACTCTACTCTGTTCTGCTCTACTCTGCTTTGCTCTGTGTTACTCTGCTCAGCTCTGCTCTCCTCTCATCTGTTCTACTCTACTCTACTCTATTTTACACTAGCCTAGCCCAACCTAGATCTACTCTACCCTGCTCAGCTCTACTCTACTTTATTCCACTCTACTCAACTCTACTATACTCAAGCTTGGCTTAACCTAACCAAATCATGCCAAAATTAGCCTAACCTAAACAAGCTCTACTCTACTCTACTCTACTATACTCTATTCTAACCTAGCCTAGCCTAACCAAACCTTGCTCCACTCTACTCTACTCTAGCCTAGCCTAGCCTAGCTTAACCTACATCTGCTCTGCTATACTATACACTTTTTCTACTCTGCTTTGCTCTACTCTACTCATCTCTTCTCTACTCTGGTCTACTCTACTCTACTCTTCTCTACTCTACTCCATTATGCTCTACTCTGCTCTACTCTACTCTACTCTACTCTACTCTACTATACTATAGCCTAGTCTAGCTTAACCAAGCTCTACTCTACTCTACTCTACTCTACTCTCTCTATTCTACTCTACTCTACTAACTCTACTCTAGCCTAGCTTAGCCTATCCTAGCCTACCCTACTCAATCCTAAACTTTTGCTACTCTACTCTACTCTACTATACTCAAATTTACTCTTGTCAAACCTAGCCTAGCCTATCCAAGCACTATTATACTCTACTCTACTCTACTCTACTCTACTCTACTCAACTCTTGCCAAGAAGAGCTTTGTCTAAGCTTTCTCTGTTTTGCTCTGCTCAGCTCTACTATGCTATGCATTGCTCTGTTATGCTCTACTCTTCTATGCTCTACTATACTCTGTACTACTCTACTATACTTGACTCTATACTCTAGCGTAGCTATCCTAACCTAGCCTTACTCTACTCTACTCTACTCTAGCCAAGACGAGCCTAGCCTACCCTAGCTCTACTCAACTCAACTCCACTCTACTCAGCTCTTCTCTACTATGCTCTACTCTACTCTAACTTTGCCAAACCTAGCCTAGCCTTACTTAGCTTAGCCTAGCCTAGACTAGCTTAACCTAGCTCTGCTCTGCTTTATCTGCTCCTCTCTGCTCTACTATGCTTATGTCTACTTTGCTCTACACTGCTCTACTCTACTCTACTCTACTCTACTCTAGCCTTGCCTATCTTAGCCTAACATAGCTCTACTCTACTCTAGTCTTTTGTACTCTACTCTACCAAACCTTACTCTACTTTAGCCTAGCCTAACCTACCATAGCCTAGCCTAGCCTTGCCTAACTTAACTCAACCTAATCGAGCGCTACACAAGTCTACCCAACTCAACTCTACTCTCTTCTACTCTACTCTTCTCTAGTTTACTCTACTCTACTCTACTCTACTCAAATCTACTCTACTCCACTCATCTCTAACATAGCCAAGCTTAGCCAAGCAAAACCTACCTCTACTCTACTATACTCTACTCTAGACTGGCCTAACATAGCCGAACCTAACTCTTCTTTACTCTTCTCTACTCTACTCTTCTCTACTCTACTCTTCTGTACTCTACTCTACCCTACTTTTCTATTCTCTGCTTTGCTCTCCTCTACTATGTTCTGCTCTACTCTACTCTACTCTACTTTGCTCTACTCTACTCTTCTCTACTCTACTTTACTCTACACTGCTCTACTCTACTTTGCTCTACTATACTCTACTCTTCTCAGCTCTACTCTACTCTATTGTAGTCTGCTCTACTCTTTTCTAGTCTACTCCACTCTACTCAAACCTACCATTACTTAGCCTAACCTAACTTAGAATAACCTACCTCTATTCTACTCTAGCCAAGCTTAGCCTTGCCTAACCTAACCTAGCTTAGCCCTACTATACTGTACTCTACTTTAACCTTACCTATCCTAGCCTAGCCTAACTTTGCTCAACTCTACTCTCCTAGTCTTGCATAGCCAAGCCTAACCTAACCTTGCTCTACTCTACTTTGCTCTGCTCTTCTCTGCTCTACTCTGCTCTACTTTTTTCATCTTTACTCTGCTCTACTCTACTCTTTTATACTCTACTATGCTCAACTCTAGCCTAGTCTAGCCTAGCCTAGCCTAATCTAAGCTAACTCTACACTATTTTTCTCTTCACTACTCTTCTCTAGCTTAACCTGACCTGACCTAGCTTTACTCTTCTATACTCTATCCTAGCCTAAACTAACCTAGCTCAACTCTAGTCTACTTTGGTCTACTTTACACTACTCTATTATAGTCTATTATGCTATACTCTGCTCTACTCTAATATGCTCCACTCTGCCCTTCTCTCCTCTACTCTATTCTGCTTTACTCAACTCCGCTCTACTCTACTCTACTCTACTCAAATCCACTATGCTCTATTCTACTCTACTATACTCTAGCTTAGCTTAGCTTACCTTAGCCTTCCTTTGCTTAGGTTATCCTTACTTTACTCTACTCTACTCTACTCTACTCTAATCTACTATTCTCTACCCTACTCTAACCAAGCTTAGCCTAGCATTTCCAAACCAAGCTCTACTTTACTCTAGCCTAGCTTTGCCTAGCTTAGCCTAACCTTATCATACTTAGCTAACATAACCTCATCTAACTCTGCTAAACTCAGCTCTACACTGCTTTACTCTACTCTTCTCAGCTCTACTCTACTCTAGTCTACTATGATTTTGCTTGGCTTTTCCTAACTTAGCACTACTCTACTCTACTCTAACCTACTCTCATCTAGCCAAGCCTAGCGTAGCCTAACGTCACTCTACTCTACTCTACTCTGCTCTAACCTAGCCTAACCTTTCTCCACTCTACTCTATTTTACTCTACTCTGCTCTACTCTAGCCTGGCCAACCCTAACCTAGCCTAGCATAGCCTAGCCTAGCTTAACTAGCCTAACCTCATATTACTCTGCTCTACTCTGCTCAGTATTTTGCTGCTTTGTTCTGCTCTACTCTGTCCTACTTTGATTTGCACTACTCTATTCTACATTGCTCTGCTTTGCTCTACTCTCCTCTACTTAACTCTACTATACTCTACTCTACTTTACTCTACTGTGCTCTGACCTAACTGAGCCTAAACTTGCCTAACCTCGCTCTACTCTACTCCGCTCTACTTTGCTCTACATTGTTCTACTCTACACTACTCTGCTCTACCCTACTCTATTTTGCTCTGCTCTACTCTACTCCACTCTACTCTAGCCTAGCCTAGAGTAGCCCAGCCAAACAGTGCTCTGCTTACTTTTCTCTTTTCTACTCTACTCTACTCTACCTTAGTCTATTCTAGCCTAGCTTAGCCTAGCCTACTTTAGCTTTACCTAGCCTAACTCTACTCTACTCTTTTCTACTCTACTCCAATAAATTATACAATACTATACCCTACTATACTCTACTTTACTTTAACATAACAATGCCTAACCTAGCCTATCCTTGCTCTACACAACTCTACTCAACTCTAGCCTAGCCTAACCTAGCTCCACTCTACTTTGCATTACTCTACTCTATTGTACTCTGCTCATCAATCTTTTACTCTTCTCTAGCTATTCTACTATGTAATTCTCTACTCTGCTTTACTTTTCTCTGCTCTACTCTACACAGTTCTACTCTACTCTTCTCTTCTCCCCTATACTGAACTCTAACCTAGTTTACCTTAGCATAGCCTAACCAAGCTCTACTCTACTCTAGTCTTCTTTACTTTAATCTACTCTACACTCACCTAGCCTAGCATAACCTAGCTCTCCCCTACTCTACTCACCTCTACTCTACTCTGCTTTATTGTACTATACTCTACTTTATTAAGCTTATCTCTACTCTAACCTACTCTACTCTACTCCACTCTACTCTACTCTACTCTAGCCTAGCCTACCCTAGTATAGCCTAACCTAACCTAGCTCTACTACACTACACTCTACTCTACTCTACTCGACTCTAACCTAACCTAACCTAGCCTTGCCTAGCCTAGCGTAACCTAGCCTAGCCTAACCTAACTCTACTCTACTCTAGCCCAGCCTAGCATAGCCAATCCTAGCTCTACTCTACTCTTCTCTTCTCTGCTCTACTCTTCTATACACTACTCTACCCTACTTTTCTATTCTCTGCTCTGCTCTCCTCTACTCTACTTTGCTATGCTCTACTCTACTCTACCCTACACTGCTCTACTCTGCTCTTCTCTGCTCTACTTTACTCTACTCTGCTCTACTTTACTTTGCTCTGCTCTACTCTACTTTGCTCTGCTCTACTCTACTCTACTCAACTATACTTTACTCTACTCTATTATGCTCTACTTAACTCTAGTCTACTCCACTCTACTCAATCCTTGCATAGCTTAGGTTAAAATAACCTAGCTCTATTTTCCTCTACTATACTACTCCACTCTAGCATAGCTTAGCCTAGACTAACCTAACCTAGCTCAGCTCTACTCTACTGTACTCTACTCTACTCTACTCTAACCTTGCCTATCCTAGCTTAGCCTAACTTAGCTCAACTCTACTCTAGCCTAGCGTAGGTTAACCTTGCTCTACTCAACCTTGTTCTTCTCTTCTGTGCTCTGCTCTGCTCTGGTTTTCTCGTCTTTACTCTACTCTCTTTTACTCTACTACACTCTACTCAGCTCAACTCTAGCATAGTTTATCCTAACCTAGCCTAGCCTAATCTAAACAAACTCTACTATTCTCTATTAGCCTAATCTACCCTTATCTTGCTTAGCCAAATATAGCCTAATCTAACTCTGCTCAACTGGACTCTACACTGCTTCGCTCTACTCTCCTCAGCCCTACTCTACTTTGCTCTACTATGCTCTTGCCACGCTTTGCCTAACTTAGCACTACTCTACTATACTCTACTCAAGACAACCCTAGTCTAGCCTAGCCTAACCTCGCTCTACTCTACTCTACTCTTCTCTAAATAAGCCCAACCTAGCTCTACTCTACTTTACTCTACTCTATTCTACTCTACTATACTCTAGTCTAGCCAACCCTAACCTAGCCTAGCTTAACCTAACCTAACCTCACACTACTCTACTCAACTCTACTTTGCTCTGCTCAGCATTTCCCTGCTTTGTTCTGCTCTACTCTAACCTACTCTGCTTCGCACTACTCTGCTCTACTTTGCTCTGCTTACCTCTGATCCGTCTACCTTACACTACTCTACTCTGCTTTACTCTACTGTACTCTAACCTAACTAAGCCTAGACTGGCCTAACCTCGCCCTACCCTACTACACTCTACTCTCTTCTGGTATGTTCAACTATACACTGCTCTGCTCTTGTCCGCTCTGCTCAACTTTGCTTTGTTCTGCTCTACTCTTCTCTACTCCACTCTACTCCACTCGACTCTACCCTAGCCTAGCCTAGACTAGGCTAACCTAACTATGCTCTACTTTACTTTACTATTCTCTACTCTACTTTACTCTAGTTTAGTCTAATCTAGCCTAGCTTAGCCTAGCCTACTTTAGCCTAGCCTAGCCTAACTCTACTCTACTCCATTGTACTCTTCTCTACTCTACTCTTCTCTACACTACTCTAGTCAAATATACTATACTATACTATACTCTACTATACTCTACTCCATTCTACCCTAATGTAGTAATGCCTAGCCTTGCCTATCTTAGCTCTACACTACTATACTCACCTCTAGCCTAGCCTAACCTAGCTCCACTATACTTTGCACTACTCTACTCTGCTCTACTCTACCCTATCCTACTCTACTCATCTCTCTTTTACTCTTCTCTACTCGCCTCTACTATGCCCTTTACTACTCTGCTTTACTTTGCTCTGCTCTACTATGCTCAGTTCTACTCTATTCTTCTCTTCTCTACCATACTCCACTCTAACATAGTTTACCCTAGCATAGCCTAACCAAGCTCTACTCTACTCCACTCTTCGTTATTCTACTCTACTCTACTCTACACTCACCATGCCTAGCATAACCTCGCTCTCCTCTACTCTACTATCCTCTACTCTATTCTACTATACTCTGCTCTGCTCTATTATGCTTATCTCTACTCTGCCCTTCTCTGCTCTACTCCACTCTACTCTACTCTACTCTAGCCTTACCTAGCCTAGTATACCTTACCCTAACCTTGCTCTACTATACTCTATTTTACTTGACTCTAACCTAACCTAACCTAGCCTTGCCTAGCCTAGCTTAACCAAGCCGAGCCTAACCTATCTCTGCTCTGCTCTAATATGCTTTTCTCTACTCTTATCTACTCTGCTCTTCTCGACTCTACTCTACTCTACTTTAGCCAAGCCTGGCCTAGCCCAGCCAAACATAACCTTGCTTTATTCTGCTCTATTCTACTCTACTCTACTCTACTTTACTCTTTCCTGGCCTAACCTAGCCTAGCCTATTCTAACCTCGCTCTACTCTACTCTACTCTACTCTACTCTACTCCTCTCTACTCTACTCTACTCTACTCTGCTCTACCCTAACCTTGCCTAATATAGCTTAACTTGGCCTAACCTAGCTGTACTCTACTTTGTTATACTCTACTCATCTCTATTCTGCTCTGCTCTGCTCTACTCTACATTGTTCTAATCTACTCAACTATTCTATGCTTTGCGCTGCTCTACTCTACTCTACTCTAGCCTAGACTTGCCTAGTCGAACCGAGCCTTACACAATTCTACTCTACTTTAGCCTAGCCTAGCTTATGCTAGCTTATCCTAGCCTAGCCTAACTTGGCTCTACTCTACTCTACACAACTCTATTCTATACGACTCTACTCTACTTTACTCTAACTTAGCCTACCCTGGCCTAACCTAGCTCTACTCTACTCTACTCTACTATACTCCTCTCTATTCTATTCTACTCTACTCTAACTTAGCTTAGCCTTGCCTTGCTTAATCTGTCTCTACTCTACTATACTCTACTCTACTCAAGGCTAGTCTAACCTAGCCTTGCCTAACCTTGCCTAGCCTAGCCTACCCTTACTTTACTCTACTCTATTTTATTCTACTCTAACCTTGTTAAGCCTAACTTAGCTTTATACTACCCAACATTTCTATACTCTACTCAACTTAACTCTACTTTACTCTACTCTACTCGACTCTAGGATAGCCTAGCCTAGCCTAGCGTAACCTATCGTAGCCTAGTCGAGCCTAGCCTATCTTAGCATAGCATAGTCGAGCCTAGCCAAACCTATCTGAATCTAACCTCGCCCAACCACGACGAGCCATACTCTACTCTACTCTACACTACTCTACTCTATACTAGTTTATTCTACTCTAGCCTAAAAAGCCTGAGCTCTATGCTACTCAACTCTACTCTAGTCTAACCTAGCCTAGCATAGCCTAGCCAGTCTAACCTTGCCTAGCCCAGCCTCACCTAGGCTCTGCTCTGCTATGCTCAACTCTACTCTACCTATCTCTCCTCTACTTTGCTCTACTCTTCTCTACTCTGGTCCTCTCTTCTCTGCTCTACTCTAATTTGCTCTGCTTTGCCCTGTTCAACTCTACTCTACTCTACCCTAGACTATTCTGCTCTAGTATGGCCCAGCTTAGCCTAGATTAACTGAGCTCTATTCTACTAAACTTTACTCTACTCAACTCTAGTTTAGCCTAGCCTACCTTAACCTTGCCTAACCTGGCCTAGCCTATCCTAGCTCTACTCTACTCCACTCTACTTCACTCTGCTCTACTCTATTCTACTCTATTTTACTCTACTCAACTCTACACTAGCATTGCCTAGCCTAACAAAGCCTACTTTGCTCTACTCTACTCTAACCTAGCCTAGCTTAGCCCAACTTAGCTCTACTCTGCTTAGCTCAGCAAAGCTCTACTTTTCTCTACTCTACTCTACTATTCTTTGCTTTGCTCTACTCTACTCTACTCTGTTGTACTCTAGCCTAACCTAGCCAAGCCTAATCTAGCTCTACTCTACTCTACTCTACTCTACTTAGCGCTACTCTACTCTACTATAGCTAGCCTAGGCTATCCTAGCATAACTTAGCCTACCATAGCCTAGCCTAACCTAGCACTACTCTGCTCTACTCTACACTGCTCTACTATAATTTATTATAACCTAGGCTAGCCTACCCTAACATAACCTAGCTCTAATATACTATAATCTAGCCATACTTAGCCTAGCCTAAGATAATCTAGCTCAGCTCAACACTACTCATCTTACTCTACTCTATTCTACTCTACTCTTCTCTACTCTGCTCTACTCTCCTCTACTCTACTCTACTCTTCTCAACTCTAACCTAGCTTAGCCTAGCCTAACCTGACCTAGCTTTATGCTACTCTGCTCTAACCTAGCCTAGACTAACCTAACCTAGTTCTACTCTGCTCTGCTCTGCTCTATTTTAGTCTACTCTACTTTGCTCTATTCTACTCTACTATGCTCTACTCTACTCTGCCCTGCTCTACTCTACTCAGCTTTACTTTACTAAGCTTTGCTCTACATGTCTACTCCACTCTACTCTACTCTACTCTAGCCTAACCTAGCCTCACCATTCCTAATCTAGCCTAGCTTAGGTTTGTCTAACCTAGCTCTAGTCTACTCTACTTTGCTCTGCTCTTCTCTACTCTACTCTACTCTTCTCTGTTCTATGCTGCTCTTCTCTAATCTACTCTACTTTACTCTACTCTGCTCTGCTCTGCTCTACTCTTTTCTTCTTTACTCTACTTAACTCTACTATACTCTAGTTCATTTTAGCCTTGTCTTGCATAACCTTATTATACTCCCCTCTACTCTACTCTACTCTATTATACTTTACTCTTGCCTAGCGTAGCCTACTCTAGCCTGGCCTAGCCTATCATTCCTAACCTAGCTCTACTATACTATATTCTACTCTACTTTAATCTACTATATTCTACTCTACTCTACTCTAACTTAGCCTAACCTAGCCTAGCCTATCCTAGCTCTACTCTACTCTACTCTAGCCTCACATAGCCTAGACTAACTTAGCTCTACTCTACTCTCCTCTGCTCTACTCTTCTCTACTCGACTCGCCTTTACTCTGCTTTCTCTACTATGCACCACTCTACTCTACTCTATACTACTATACTCTTGCCTAACCTAGCATAACCTTGCTATACTTTACTCTACTCTACTCTACTCTACTCTTCTCTACTCTAGCCTAGCCTCGCTTAAGCAAGCCTATCCTAGCCAAGCATAGTCTAACCTAGCCCTACTCTATTCTACTATACTCTACTCTACTCTACTTTGAACTTGCCTAGCCTAGCCTAGCCTGACCTAGCTCTGCTCTACTCTATTCTTGCTTGAACTAGCCTAGCATAGCCTAACCAAGCTCTGCTTTACTCTTCTCTACTCTACTCCACTCAATTCTACCGTACTCTGCTCCACTCCACTCTACTCTACTCTATCGTAGTCTAGCCAATTTTATCCTAGACTAGCAAACCTTGCTTCGCTCTGCTCTACTCTTGCTTAGCCTAACCTAGCCTAAACTAGCATTATCGAGCATGCCTAGCATAGCCTAACCTACCTCTACTCTACTCTAGTCTACTCTTCTCTACTATATTATGTATGCTTCACTATGCTCCACTCTTCTCTACTGTGCTCTGCTCTGCTCTACTGTGCTCTACTCTACTCTACTTTTGCCATGCCAAAGCTAGCCTCACCTAACCTAGCTTTACTCTACTCTGCTCTATTCTACTCTGCTCTACATTACTCTACTCTAGCCAAGCTTAACCTAGTCTTGCTTAGCCTAGAAGAACCTAGCACAACTCTACTCTACCCTACTATACTATACTCTACTTTATTATATTCTTCTCTATTCTACTCTGCTCTACTCTGCTTTGCTCTACTCTATTCTAATCTGCTCTACTATAGCTCAGCCTAACCTAACTCTGCTCTACACTATGCTACTCTAACCTATTCTTCTCTACACTACTATGGCATAGCCTCACCTAACTAAACCTTAATTTGCTTAAGTCTACTCTACTCTGCTCTGCTCTCCTCTACTATGATCTACTTTTCTTTACTCTACTTTATTTTCCTCTACAATGCTATGATCTTGTCTGCTCTACTCTACTCTGCTCTACTCTACTCTACTCTTCTCTACTCAAATCTACTCTTTTTATTCTACTTTATTCTGCTCTACTATGCTCTGCTCTCTTGTCTTCTCCTTTCTTCTCCTCTCTTCTCCTCTCCTTTTGTCTTCTCTACTCTACCTTAATCTACTCTACTATAATTTACTCTACTATACTCTAGCCTACCCTAATCTAGCTCTACTCTACTCTACTCTACTCTACTCTTCTCTATTCTACTCTACTCTACTCTACTCTATTCAACTCTAATATACTCTACTCTACTCTACTATATGCTAGCCTACCCTAATCTAGCTCTACTCTTCTCTACTCTACTCTAATCTACTCTTACTTAGCCTAGCCTACCTTAGCTTATGCTAAGCTATCTTAGTCAAACCTCACTCTACTCTACTCTACTCTACTCTGCTCTACCCTACTCTACTCTACTCTACTCTACTCTACTCTACTATTCTCTACTCTACTTTACTCTACTCTTGCCAAGCCTGGCCTAACCTAATTCAGCCTAGCCTAGCCTAGCCTAAAAATAGCTCTACTCTACTTTTCACTATTATACTCTACTCTACTCAATTCTACTCTTCTTTAACCAACCCAAGCCAAGCCTAGCCTAACCTAGCTCTATTCTTCTCTACTCTTCTCTACTCTACTCTACAGTATTTTTTCCTAACTAGGCTTACCCTAACCTTGACTAACCTAGCTCTGCTCAGTTCTACCTTGCTCTGCTCTACTCTGCTATAGTCTACTCTGTTATGCTCTACTCTACTTTTCTGTACTTTGCTCTACTCTGTTCCTTTCTACTCTGCTCTGCTCAACTCTACTCTACTTTACTCTAGCCTAGCATAACCTAGCCTAGCATAACCTAACCTAGCTCTATTCTACTCTACTCTACTCTACTATACTCTAGCCTAACCTAACCTAGCCTAGCCTAACCTAGCTCTACTTTACTCTACTTTGTTTTTCTCTACTCTGCTATATTATACTTCACTCTGCTCTACTTTGCTCTTCTCTATTCTGCTTTGCTCTAACCAACTCAGTTCTACTTTGCTCTCCTCTGCTTTGCTCTCCTCTTCTTTACTCTACTTAGCTCTACTCTATGCCACTCTACTCTAGCCTAGCCTAGCTTGATCAAACTCTATACTATTGTACTCTAGCCTATCCTATCATAGCCCACCCTACCCTTGCTTAATCTATCCTAACCTAGCCTTACTCTACTCTTTTGTGCTCTACTCTACTCTACTAGACTCTACTCTAATGTACTCTACTCTACCCTTTCCTAACCTAACTTGGCCTAACCTTGCTTAACCTAATTATACTCTTCTCTACTCTAACCTAGCCTAGAGTAGCCTAGCCTAGTGTTACTTAGCTCAACTCTACTCTGCTCTGCTCTATTATGCTCTGCCATATTTTGCTATACTCTACTCTGCTTTGTTTAGCTTTACTCTACTCTACTTTACTCTATTGTACTCTAGCATAGCCTCTCCTAACCTTGCTCTACTCTACTCAACTCTAGCCTTGTATAGCCTAAACTTGCCTAGCCTGGCTTAGCCTAGCCTAATCTAACTCTACTCTACTCTACTCCTCTCTATTCTTTACTCTACTTTACTCTACTCTACTTTACCCTAAGTAAGCATAGCCTAGCAAAGGCCAACATAGCTCTGATCTGCACTACTCTAGCCTAGCTTAGCCTAACCTAACCTAGCTCTACTCTACTCTACTCTGCTCTACTTTACTTTGCTCTACTTTGCTCTGCTCTACTGTACTCATTTTTGCTCTTCTCTATCTGCTATACACTACCCTACTCTGCCATACTCTATTCTATCCTAGCCTAGCCTAACTTTGCTCTACTCTACTCTAGCCTTACCTAGCAAAGCCTACCCTAGCCTAGCCAAGCCTACCTTAGCCTAAGTTATCCTATCTCTACTCTACTCTACTCTAACCTGGCCGAGCCTACCAAAGCCTAACCCTAGCTTAACCTCACTCAACCCTACTCTACTATACTCAACTCTAATATACTCTACTATAGCCAAACCATGCCTAGATTAGCCTAGTATAGCCTAACCTAGCTTTACTCTACTTTACTCTACTATGCTCTGCTTGGCTCTACTCTATATGGCTCTACTCAGTTTTGCCTTGCTCTGTTCTACTCTCCTCTCCTCTCGTCTCTACTAGTCTACTCTACATTCCTCTGCTCTACTCTACTCTACTTTATTATACTCTACTCTACTTTACTCTACTATACTCTAGCCTAGCCTAGCCTAACCTAATTATAATCTACTCTACTCTACTCTACTTTACTCTACTCTAGCCTATCTTAGCCTAGCCTAGCCTAGCCTAGCCTAACCTAGCTTAAGTAAGCCTAAGCTAGCTCTACTCTCTTATAATCTAATCTACTCTACTCTGCTATACAATACTATAACCTAGCCTTGCCTAGCCTAACTAAGCTCTACTCTACTCTACTCTACTCTACTCAACCAATCTGGTCTTACAGATAAGTGAGCTAGCAATATCGTATTTCTTTGTAATTCAGATTCTAATTGCAATTTGTCCATCTCAAAGATCATTTGTCTTTCTTCTGGGATAGTAGTTAATAAACTATTAGCACTAGCCTTTCTACTGAGAGCATCTGCCACCACATTTGCTTCACCTGGATGATATGTGATTTCTACATCATAATCTTTAATAAATTCCAACCATCGTCTTTGCCTAAAATTTAATTCCTTTTGAGTGAAGATATATTTTAAGCTCTGATGATCAGTAAATATCATACATTTAACTCCATATAAGTAATGTCTCCAAATTTTTAAAGCAAAAATGATAACTGCTAACTCCAAATCATGCACAGGATAATTCTTTTCATGTGTTTTAAGCTGTCTAGACGCATAGGCAATTACCTTGTGATGTTGCATTAAGACACAGCCTAGCCCTTACAACGAGGCATCACTGTATATTTGATAACCTTCTGTTCCTTCTGGCACTGCTAGAATTGGAGCTGTAGTTAATTTCTCTTTCAGTATTTGAAAGCTATTTTCACAAGCTACATCCCATTCAAATTTTGTAGTCTTCCGTGTTAAATTGGTTAATGGTGTAACAATTTGAGAAAAACCCTTGACAAATTTCCTGTAATATCCAGCTAATCCCAAGAAGCTTCTGACCTCCGTCATCGTTGTGGGTCTTAGCCAATCGATGATAGTTGAAATCTTTTGTGGATCCACAGAAATTCCTTCTGCACTGACAACATGTCCTAAGAAAATGACTTTGGATAACCAAAACTCACATTTCGAGAATTTGGCATATAATTGGTTGTCTCTCAAAGTCTGTAGTGTTAAATGCAAATGTGTACCATGTTCTTCCAAGGATTTTGAATAAATCAGGATATCATCAATAAAGACAATGATAAAATGGTCCAAATATTTCTTGAACACTCGATTCATTAAATCCATAAAAGTTGCTGGTGCATTAGTTAGCCCAAAAGGTAGTACTAAGAATTCATAGTGTCCATACCTGGTTCTAAAAGCTATCTTTGGAGCATCTTCCTGCTTGATTTTTAACTGATGATATCCAGATCGCAAATCAACTTTTGAAAATACAACTGCTCCATGTAACTGATCAAACAACTCATCAATCCGAGGCAAAGGATAATTGTTCTTGATGGTGATTTTATTGATTTCTCGATAGTCCACGCACATACGAAGACTACCATCCTTCTTTTTCACAAATAAGATAGGTGCTCCCCATGGGGAGACACTTAGTCTAATAAATCCTTTGTCTAATAATTCTTGTAGTTGTATTTTAAGTTCTTGTAGTTCAGCAGGTGCCATACGATAAGGAGATTTTGAAATTGGCTCAGCACCAGGAATCAATTGAATTTCAAATTCAATTTCTCTATTTGGGGGTAACCCTGATAATTCCTCTGGGAAGACATCCAAATATTCTTTAACTATTGGTACTTCTGAGGGTTGACCAAATTGTCTATCCAAGTCCACAATGGAGACAAGACATCCAGCATATCCTTTCTTTAATAGTTTCTGAGCTTTGAGCATAGTTATGATAGGAATTTTTCTCCCTTGGCCAAAATAGATTATTTTATCTTCTCCCAGGATTGGGATTTCAATCCTCTTTTCATAACAATCTATTTTTACTTTATGTTCACACAACCAATCCATGCCAAGGATTATGTCAAATTCTGTCAGAGGTAAGATGTGTAGCAATACTGAGAATTGTTTTCCTCTGATGTCTATCTCATCTTCAATAAAATTTTCTACACTGATACTATTTCCATCCGGCATTTTGACTAATAATAGATCTTTCATGGAGTGTAATATGGCATTTATTCGTCTTGATGCAGTGATGGATATAAAAGAATGTGATGCTCCACAATCAAAAAGTACAGAAACAGGTAAGTTGTGAAACACTAACATACCTATAATAACATCAGTAGAGTGCGGAGCATCTTGCTGAGTGATCGAATAAATACGTGCCTGACCTCCCCTTCCTGTTGCTCCACCTCTAACCACAGCACCTGAAGTCATCGTAGATCCGCGGCCTCTACCTCGACTTGCATCCTCCCTGACTCCACTGGTTGAAGCACCGACAGTTTTTTGTTCAAATAATTTTGGACAATCTCGAGCAATATGTCCTAGTTCTTGGCACTGATAGCATCTGATTGGTCGGATAGACTCTGATCTACATTCTCCTTTATGCCATCTTCCACATTTTCCACATCTACTTGATCCATCTGAACTCCAACTAGCTCTACTGGTGCTCGATTCATATGGTCTGTATCTATTAGATCTTGAATAAGGAAAAGTTTCCTCTCTTGAAAAACTAGTACTGCCTCTTTTTCCTGTACATCTGAATTTAGACTTTAGAGGATCAATTCTTTTCTTTTCTTCTTCTTTGCTAGTTGCCAACAAACTGAGTTCGAGCTCAACCGTGCGGGCATGCTCCAGTAACTCCACATAGTTTGTTGTTCGAACGGCTACTAAAGCTGCCCGAATTTCATCCCGTAAACCTCGTCGAAACATGTAGCATTGTTGTTCTTCAGGTGTTACTAACTGGGGTACATATTTAGCTATGTGGGAGAATTTGATTTCATATGCAGTAACTGATAGTTTTTCTTGCCTGAGATTATTCAATTCTTCCCTCATTTTGGCTTTGATTGACAGAGGCATATACCATTGCTCAAATTCTGTTGAAAAATCTTCCCAGGAAATGTCTTTCATTGGTCTGCTAGAAAATCGAAGTCGATGTCGAGAACTCCACCACAATCTGGCAGCATCTTTGAGTACCAAAACTGCCAAGGCCACTTTTCTATCATCTGAGCAAGATATCCCTTCAAAGATAATATTCATTTGTTCTAGCCAATTTTCAGCAATCATGGGATCCTCTTCCCCAGCAAAAGAAGGAGGGTGCATTCGTTGAAATTGGTCAACTACCAAGTCAATCGATGCCTCTTCTCTATGACTACTAGTACCTCCAATGGATCGCAACAAAGAAACTAAAGTTTGCGCTAATTCTTGTTGTGCATCTCCTTGCTGCTCTCTTTCTTTATCCTTCTCTATACTTTCAGATGTAGATCTTTCCATGTCTGAAGTTTATTGCAATCCTGTAAAACCACATAAGTTATTTGACAACTAATGCCTAAGTGAGAATTAACACTAAAAATGCAAATGCATATGCTGTGCTAGTGTCCTCACTCACATTTCCCACCTATTCCTGAACCAAAGCTCTCATACCACCTTGTCAAGCCCCCACCTAACCAAGTCCATTATATAACAATATTATCATAAATTTTTCTTAGCTGTTACATCAAGTGAGGACAACTAACCAAAAATCAAAGGTGGGGACCCGACGGTAAGACAAACACACACTCAAAATCCAAAGTATATATATAGGCATGTTTTTAAAACATTTAATCACACTAAAACTTTCTCACTCTCACACATCTCTTGAAAATGGCTCTTCTCTAGCAGCACCATTCCCATCTCTCGGTGCAGTGGTTTCATGACCTGTGATGTAAGCACTAAATGAGATTTACACATCTCGGTAGATAAATCCACATAGTTAACCATGTAAATAAAAAGACATAACAAAATACCATAAACAATAAAGCTGAATCATATGCATCAAGCTAAACCATACCATATGTCATATATATAAGGTAATGCCAAATGAAAACCATAAAGAAATGCCAGTTCCTTATATGTGTATTATTTTCGGGCCCAATTCCCTTTGACGCATTATCCTCTGGATCCAAACATCATCAATAAATGACCTCCAGCCGGCATCCAACCAAACACATAACACTAGGCAGATATCTGATCCAAAGATCGATACCCTGCAACACATGCTGGGCCTAGTGCCACCAGGCAGGTATGGTACCATACCCTACAACACATGCTGGGCCTGGTGTAAATCATCATGGAGTCATAGCACATAATACCAGGCAGATATCTGATCCGAAGATCGATACCCTGCGACACACGCTGGGCCTGGTATAAACACTAGGCAGATATCTGATCCGAAGATCGATACCCTGCAACACATGCTGGGCCTAGTGGTGAGGATAATGTTCTCTGGGAATCCATTTTTACTATCATTTCCAATCGTAATTCCAAACAATTATGTCATATCAAAAGACCTTCTTTCCATATTATTTCTTTCTTTTGATTTCATTGTCATACCATGTTATTTCTTTCTTTTTCAGTTTTCATGCAAATGAAAGAAACATCAACATATAGAACAATCAAACACCATGTAACTGAAAGAAAATCATGTAAAGCAAATACATAGTAATGTGCTACATCATAAGGTTAGGAATCTATCTACCTGAATTTGATGTACCAACTGTCTTACTCACTTCTGCTTCTTCTTGATGTCCTACAAGCCCATAAAATACAAAAATAATTAATTTAAATATGCTTATTAGTCAAAAATTGCTTTTTAAAAGCTTTCCCAAACACACCCCAAAATAATCCCAAAAGATGGGCTTACGCGGCACTGAACCGCCCGCTGGACCGTGCGCGCACGCTCGGCGCTGGACTGCCCGCGCAGAAAAGCTTTCTAAAAGCTTTTCCAAAAGGCATTTTTCCCCAAAATTTTCTTTCGCGGTGCTGGACCGCCCGCTCCCGGCGTACTGGACCGCGCGCTCTAGGCGCTGGACAGGGCGTGCTCAGCGCGCTGGACCACGTGCTCGACGCTCTGGACCGCCCGCGCTCGGCATCCGGTTCACGCCGCTCTCTCTCTCTCTCTCTCGCGTCCGGCGAAACCGAAATCTTTTGCCGGCGCTGGATCGGTCGTTTCACGTGCTGAATCGATCGAATCCGGCTCGGCTTCCGCCTCTCGGTCTCCCCCGCTCACCGGAAAACTTTACACAACTCCGACGACAAAAAAATTATTTCTTACCTCATAGAAACCTTCGCCGGCCGTCACTGTCGCGTGCCGGAACTTATAGAAATCCTCGCCGGCCGTCACTGTCGCGTGCCAATGCTCACGGAAATCCTCGTTGGATGTTACTATAACGCCTACGCAAAAACAACAGTTGTCGGAAACCTCATCGTCGCACTCTGCAACCTCTTCGCCGGCGTTTTTCGCAGAAGTGCTTTTCCAAACGCACCTGGCTCGGCTTTTATAGACGCGCTTATCCGTCGTTTCGTGAACCGCGTTTTTGCAGAAAACCCCCTCTAAATTGTATATTTGCAAATATATCCTCCGCCAATCGGATTTGAACTAAGCCGACATTTAAAATTTACAGATCTATCCTCTACGTTACAAATTTATCTCAAATCTTCAAAAATTCATAATTTATTCATTAGAGCTCCGAAAATTACAAATTAAACATCGTTAGATTCGTCTCACAGAGCTTTTTCTATAAAAATACAAATAAGAGAAAACTAGGGCTGTTACAATAATGCTCTACTCTACTCTGCTATGCTATGCTCTACACTGCTCTACTCCACTCAACTCTACTCTAGCTTAGCTTAGCCTCACCTTAGTAAACTTAGCCATACTATACTATACTCTACTCTACTCTACTCTACTCTTTTCTTCTCTTCTCTTCTCAACTCCACTCTACTCTACTACTTTAGCTTATCCTAGTAATAGCAAGCCTACCCTATCCTAACTTAATCTAGCTTAGCCTAACCTAGCTCTACTCTATTCTCCTTTATTTTACTCTACTCTACTCTACTCAAACTTATCTTAGCCTAGCCTAGCCCAACCTAGCTCTACTCTATTCTACTTCACTCTACTATACTCTAGCCTAGTCTAGCCTAGCTTAGTCTAGCGCTTCTCTACTCTGCTCTGCTTGGCTCTACTCTTATCAACTCTATTTTGCTCTACTTTACTCTACTCTACTCTACTCTGCTCTACTATACTTACCTATGCTCTTTTCTACTCTACTCTGCTCTACTCTACTTTGCTCTACTCCACTCTACTCTACTCTGCTCTACTCTCCTCTACTCTAATCTACTCTATTTTTGCCTATTTAATCATAAGCAAACCTAACCTAACCAAACCTAGCTCTACTCTCTCTACTTTACACTACTCTACACTACTCTTCTCTACTCTACTCTACTCTAACCTAGCCTAACTTACCATTACCTAGCCTAACCTAGCTCAACTCTTCTTTATCCTTCTCTACTCAAATCTACTCTACTCTACTCTACTCTACTCTACTCTGTTACACTATACTCTAACCCAGCCTAACCTTGCCAACATAGCTCTTCTCTGGTTTATTGTTCTCTACTCTAGTATGCTCTACTCCACCCTACTCTACTCTAATCTACTCTATTCTATTGTGCTCTACTGTACTCTAGCCTAGCCTTACGTAACCTAATTCTATTCTACTCTACTCTACTATAATATACTCTCTAGTTTTCTCTCCTCTACTCTACTCTACTCCTTTCTACTCTACTCTAGCCTAGGCTAACCTAGCCTAGCCATGCTTAGCTTAGCCTAACCTAGCTCTAGTCTACTCTACTATACTATACTGTACTCAACTCTACTCAACTCTACTCTATTCTATTCTACTCTACTCCACTCTACTTTACTCTACTCTACTCTAAATAAGCCTAGCCTAGCTCAGCCTGACCTAGCTCTACTCTGCTCTACTATGTTAAGCTCTACTCTACTCAACTCTGCTCTCCTCTTCTCTTCTATGCTCTTCTCAACTCTGCTCTGCTATGCTCTACTCGACTCTACTTCATTCAACACTGCTCTACTCTACTCTACTCTACTCAAGCCTAGCCTACTCTAATCAAGGTCTACTCTACTTTACTTTACTATACTCTGCTCTACTCTACTCTATCCTATCCTACCCTAACCTTAATCTACTCTACCCTACTTTACTATGTTATATTATAGTCTACTACAGTCAACTCTACTATACTTTTCTTTACTATAACCTAGCCTAGGCTGGAATAGCATAACCGAGCTCTACTCAACTATGCTCTTTTTTGCTCTATTGAACTCTACTCTATTCTGTTATGCTTTGCATTACTCTACTCTACTTGGCTTTCCTATGCTCTATAACATTCTACTCTGCTCAACTCTGCTCTACTATGCTCTTTTTTGCTCTGCTCTAACCCAGCATAGCCTAGCCTAGCTGAACCAAGCTCTACTCTACTCTACTCTACCATGCTCTACTCTACTTTGCTCAGCTCAACTTAGCTCTATTATACTCTACTATGTGTTGCTCTGCTCTATTATGCTCTACTTTATTCTATTAAACTCTTCTTTTCTCTATTTTGCTATATTTTCCTCTACTCTGCTCTACCCTACTTTGCTCTACTCAACTCTACACTCTACTTTACTCTAGCCTTGTTTAGCTTAGCCTAACTGAGCTTAGCCTAACCTAGCTCTACTCAACTCTCCCCTAGCAAAGCTTAGCCTAGGTTACCGATGCCTAGCCTAGCCTAACCTAGCTCTACTCTACTTTACTTTATTATACACTACTCCAATTAATTCTACTCTACTCTACTCTAACTTGGCCTAGCCAAACCTAGCAAAACCTAGCTCTACTCTACTTACTCTACTCTACTCCATTCTTCTCTACTCTAACCTAGCCTAGCCTAATCTAGCTCAACTCTGCTCTTCTCTAATCTACCTCATTTTACTCTAACCTAGCCTAGCCTGACCTAGCTCTACTCTTCTCTACTCTACTCTACTTTATTCTACTCTAGCCTAACTTACCTAACCTAGCTATACTCTATTATATTCTACTCTCTCTAATCTATTCTACTCTACTCTAACCTTACCTTGCCAAACATAGCTCTTCTCTGCTCTCTTCCACTCTACTCTATTTTGCCTTGCTCTACTTTGCTCTACTCAGCTCTACTCTACTATGCTCTGTTATACTCTGCTTTGCTCTACAATACTCCACTCTACTCTTCTTTGCTTTACTCTACTATGCTTTGGTTTATTCTACTCTACTGTACCTCACTCTACTCTACTCTAGCCTAGTTTAGCCTAGACTAGCTTAGACTAACCTAATGTATCTCTTCTCTACTCTACTTTAAACTAGCCTTGCCTAGCATAGCCTACTCTAGCCTAGCCTCGCCTAGCCTAACCTACCAATACTCTACTTTTACTCTACTCTACTCTACTCTAATCTACTATATTCTACTCTACTTTACTCTAACTTAGCATAGCCTAGCTTAGCCTAACCTAGGTCTACTATACTCTACTATACTCTATCTACTATACTCTACTCTTGCCTAGTCTAACATTGCCTAGCCTAACCTAGCTCTGCTCTGCTCTACCCTACTCTGCTATACTCTTCTCTACTCTACTCTGCTCTGCTCTACTCTACTCTACTCTACTCTATTGTACTATAAAATAGCCTAGCCTAAGTTAGTTTTACTATACTCTATTCTATTATACTTTACTCTACTCTAGCCTTGCTTAACCTACTATAGCCTAGCCTATCCTAACCTAGCTTAGTACAGCCTAACCAAGCTCTACTTTACTCTACTCTAATCTTCTCTATTCGGCTCTACTCTACTCTGCTCTAAACTTGCCTAACCTAATTCTACTCTACTCTACTCTACTCTACTTAACACTACTCTAATTTACTCCAATCTACTCAAGCCTACCTTAGCCATGCCTAGCCTAACTTAACCTAGTTCTCCTCAACCTAGGTCTACTATACTCTGCACTACTCTACCCCACTCCACTCATCTTTACTCTACTCTCCTTTACTCCAACCAAGCTTTGCCTTGCCTAGCCTAGCCTCACCTAGCTTGGCATAACAAGCTCTACTCCACCTTACTTTTCTCTCCATCGCTCTGCTGTGTTATATTCTGCTATGCTCTGCTAAGCTCTACTATAATATGCTTGTCGCCACTCTGCTCTTCTCTGCAATGCTTTGCTATACTCTACTCTACTTTGCTTCACTATACTCTACTCTACTCAACTCTACTCTACTCTTCTCTGGCCCAGCCCAACCTAGCCTAGCTTAGCATTGGCTTACCTAGCTTAGACATGCCTGACCTAGCTCTACCCTACTCTAATCTACTCCAGTATGCTCTACTTCACTCGACTCTACTCTACTCTACTCAAAGCTATGCTACCCTAGCCTTGCCTAACCTAGCTTAGCCTAACTTAGCTCTAATCTTGTTTGCTTTGCTCAACTATGCTCTGCTTTGCCCTACCCTAATCAGCACTACTCTACACAGCTCTGCTCTGCTCTCTACTCTACTCTACTTTACTCTATCCTAGCCTTGCTTAGCATATCCTAGCCTACCCAAACCTAGTTCTACTCTACTCTACACAACTCTACTCTTACTTAGCCTAGCCTACCCTAGCCTAGCCTAGCCTAACTTAGCCCAACCAAGCCTAGCTCTACTCTCTTCTACGCTATCCTACTCTACTCTACTCTACTCTATGTTGTTTACTCTACTCTACTTTACTCTACTTAACTCTATTATAGCCTAACCCAACCTAGCCTAGCCTACCCTAACCTATGCTAACCTTTCCTAACCTAGCCTAATGAAGCTCTACTCTACTTTACTCTACTCCATTCTACTCTACTGTACTCTAACTTACCTTAGCCTAACCTATCCAAACCTTGCTTTAATCTATTCTACTTTACTCCTTTCTATTCTCTCTACTCTACTGTAGCCTACCCTAAGCAAGCCTAACATAGCTCTATCCTGGTATACTTTGCTTTGCTCTGCTCTACTCTATTCTACTATGCTCTCCTCTACTCTACTCTACTCTGCTCTACTCTATTTTGCTCAACTCCACTCTACTCTGCTCTACTATACTCTAACATAACCTAGCATAACCTAGCTCTACTCTACTCTACTCTATTCTACTCTACTATGCACTTTACTCTACTTTACTTTAGCCAAGCATAACCTAGCTCTGCTCCACTCTACTCTATCTTCTTTACTCTACTCTGCTCTACTCTACTTTTCTATACTTTGCTCTTCTTTTCTCTACACTGTTATGCTCTTCTCTACTCTACCCTAGTCTTCTCTACTCAGCTCTACTCTACTTTCTTCTACTGTACTCTACTCTGTCCTACTCTACTCAGCTTTATTATGCTCTGTTAGACTCTTGTCTTTACTACTATCCTCTCCTCTCCTCTCCTCACCTATCATAACCTCTCCCATACTTTACTCTACTCTACTCTACTCTATTCTACTCTTCTCTTCTCCACTCTACTCTACTCTACTTTATTCTACTCTACTATGCTCTTACCTAGCCTAGCTTAGTTTAATAAGACTCCACTATATTATACTTTACTCTACTTCACTCTAGCCTAACATAGCCTAGGCTAACCTAGCCAACCTTAGCCTACCCTAGCTTAACCTAGTTCTACTCTTCTTTACTCTCCTCTACTCTAGCCTAGCCTAGCATCCTCTAGCTACCCTAGCCTAGCCTAACTATCCTCTGCTCTACTCTACTCTGTTCTTATCTACTCTACTCTGGTCTCGTCACTTTAACTCTACTTTACTTTGCTCTTCTCTACTCTACTCTACTCTACTCTACCCCACTCTACTCTATCCTACTCTACTCTACTCTACTCTACTCTACTATAACCTAGCCTAACCCAATTGACCAAGCCTAACCAAGCTCTATTCTAGTCTACCCTACTATACTCTACTCTACACTTGTTTATAATAGACTAGCCTAGCCTATCCTAGCCTTACCTATCATAGCCTAACTAGCTTAACCTAGCTCTAGTCTACTATGCTCTACTCTACTCTACTCTACATAACTCTACTCTACTCTACTTGACTCTATTATAGTCTAACATAGCCTAGTGTAACTTAACAAAGCTATACTCTACTCTACTCTAACCTAGCCTTTCCTAGCCTAGCATACCCTTGCCAATCCTAGCCTTGCTTAACATAACCTAGCTTTACTCTACTCTGCTCTACTCTATTAAGCTTTGCTTTGCTCTATTCTTCTCTATTCTACTTTACTCTACTCTATTCTACTCTTTTCTACTCTATACTCTAGCCTAACCTAGTTGAGCCTAGTCTAATATAGCCTACTCTACTTTACTGTACTCTACTACTCTACTCTAACCTAGCCCAGCCCAGCTTAGCCTAGCCTAACTTTCCTCTACTCGACTCTACTCTGCTCTGCTCTACTCTGCTCTGCTCTCCTTAGCTCTATAGTGCTCTGCTCTGCTCTACTCTACTATGCTCTATTCTACTTTGCTCTGCTTTTCTTTACTCTACTCTACTCTAGCCTAGCCTAGCCTAACCAAACCTAGCTTTACTCTACTTTACCTTACTCCACTCTACTTTACTCTATTCTACTCTACTCTAGCCTAGCCTAACTGAGCTTATCGTAGCCAAACCTAGCTATACTCTACCCTACTCTACCATACTTGGCACTACTCTACTCTACTTTACTGTACTCTAATTTACTCTCCTTTACTCTACTCGACTCTACTCTACTTTACTCTACTATACTCTAACCTATCGTAGCCTAACCTAGCTCTACTATACTCTACTCTACTCTGCTCTACTTTACTCTAGCTTAGCCTAGCCTAGCAAGCCTGACGAAGCTTTGCTCTACTCTGCTCTACTCTACTTTTCACTTCTTCACAGTACTCTCTTCTTTGCTCTAATCTACTCAACTTTGCATTGCTCTGCTAGAATTTGGCCTTCTCTATTTTGTTCTGCTCTACTTTACTATACTCATCTCTTCTCCACTATGCTCTATTTTGCTCTACTATACTCTACTCTACTTTAATATACTCTACTCTAGCCTATTCTAGTCTAGTCTAACCTCGCCTAGCCTAACCTAGCTCTACTCTATTGTACTCGTCTCTACTCTGCTTTACTCTTCTCTACTTAACTCTATTAAACTCTGCTCTATTAAACTCTACTCTACTCTTCTCTTGTCTAGCCTTGCTTAGCCTATCCAAACCTAAGCTAGCCTAACTTAGCTATGCTCTACTTTACTCCACTCTAGCCTAGCCTAGCCTATCTTATCTTTGCTTAGCCTAACCTAACCTAACTCAGCTCTACTCTACTCTACTCTAGCCTAGCCTAGCCTAGACTAACCTAACTTAGCTATGGTCTGCTCTACTTTGCTCTGCTTTATTCTGCTTTGCTCTACTCTATGCTACTCTACTCTACTCTCCTCTCCTCTTCTCTGATATACTCTCCTTAACTACACTCTCTTCTTCTCTCCTCTACTATACTCTACTCTACTCTACTCCACTATACTATACTATACTATAATATACTCTACTATGCTCTTCTCTAACCTAGCCGAGCCTAACCAAGCCTAACCTTACTCTACTCTACTCCACTCCACTCTAGCCTAGCCTAACCAAGTTCTACTCTACTATGCTCTACACTACTCTGCTCTACTCTACTCTACTCCACTCCCTTCTACTCTACTCAGCTTTACTCTACTCTAAGCTACTATACTCTATTAAACTCTAACTTAGTTTAGCCTAGCCTAGCTTAGCCTAAACTAGCTCTACTCTACTCTATTATACTTTGCTCTGCTCCACTATAGCTTAGCCTAGCCTAGCCGAGCTTAGCGTAGCTCTACTCTACTTTACTCTACTCTACTCTACTTTAATCTATCCTAGCCTAACCTAGCTCTATTCTACTCTACTCTACTCTGCTTTTCCCTTCTCCACTCTATTCTCCTATGCTCTTCTTTGCTCTGCTCTACTTTGTACTACTCTACTCTACTCTATTTTACTCTACTCTACTTTATTATGCTCTACTTTGCTCTACTCATCTATATTCTATGCTACTTTACTCTGCTCTACTTTAACCTTTCCTAGCCTAGCCTAACCTAGCCTAGCCTAGCCTAACCTAGATCTACTATACTCTACTCTACTGCTCTACCCTTGCTTGGCCCAACATATCTTAGCTTAACCTAGCTCTGCTCTACTCTTATTCAACCTAGCCTAACCTAACCTAGCTCTGCTCCACTATGCTCTTCTTTTCTTTGCTTTGCTCTACTCTATACAACTCTACTATACTCTAGTCTACTCCAGCCTTATTTAGCCTAGCCTATCCTAGCCTAACCTAGATCTACTTCACTGTACTCTACTCTTCAATACCTTGCTCTACTATACTCAAGAATAGCCTAGCCAAGCCTAGCCTAACTTAGCCTATCCTAACCTAACTTAGCCCCATGGTTCTCTTCTTTGCCCATCTTTGCTCTACTCTACTCTTCTCTGTTATGCTCTACTCTATTCTACTATACTTTACCCTACTCTGCTCCACTCTGCTCTTCTCTACTCTACTCAACTCTACTCTATTGTACTCCAGCCTAGCCTAACTTGACCTAGCTCTACTCTACTCTACTCTAGCCTTAGCTACTCTACTCTACTATGCCCTCCTCTACTCCATTCTACTCTACTCTACTCTAACCTAACCTAACCTTGCCTAGTCTAGCCTAGCCTAACCTAGCTTTACTCTACACTACTCCACTATATTCTACTCCGCTCGACCCTAGCCTAGCCTAACCTTGCTTTACTCTTCTCTACTTTGCTCTGCTCTACTTTGCTCCACTCGACTTCAGTATGCTCTGTTGAACGTTGCTCTACTCTACTCTACTCTACTCTTCTTTGCTCTGCTCTACTCTATTCTACACTATTCTACACTACTATACTCTACTTTACTCTACCCTACCCTAGCCTAACATATCTTAGCCTAGCTTTGCCTTGCCTAACTTAGGCTAACCTGGCTCAACTCTACTTTACTCTACTCTAATATACTATAATCTACTCTACTCTAACCTAGCCTAGCCTAGCCTAGCCTAGCTTAGCCTAACCTAGCTCTACTCTGCTTTGATCTCTTCTACTCTACTCTACTCTACTTTGCTCTACTCTACCCTACTATACTCTACTCTATTATACTATACTCTAGCCTAGCCTAGTTTAGCCTAGCCTAACTGCACTCTACTCTACTCTACTCTACTGTAGCCTGCCTAGCCTAGCTTACCCTAGCCTCACTAAGCTTAGCCTAACCTAGCTCTACTGTGCTATACTTTACTCTACTCTACTCTACTCTACTCTACTCCACCCTAAACTAGCCTAGCCTAGCCTTACCAAACCAAGCTCTACTTTGCTCTTCTCTACTCTGACCTAGCCTAGCCTATCTTAGACTAGTTAAGCTCTTCTCTAATCTACTTTGCCTTGCTCTTCTTTACTATACTTTTCCCTACTCTACTCTGCTCTACTCTTCTCTACTTTACTCTGCTCTACTTTGCACTATTCTTTCTACTCTGCTCTACTCTCCTTTACTCTCCTCTACTCTACTCAACACAACTCTATTGTACTCTAACCTAGCCTAGGCTAACATAGCCTAAACTAGCTCTACTATATTATACTACACTCTACTCTAGTCTATCCTAATCTACTCGAATCTAACAAGCCTAGCATAAACTAACCTAGCTCTACTCTACTTTACTTTAGCCTAGCTTAGCCTGGCCTAACCTAGCTCTACTCTTCGCTGTTATGCTCTTTTCTACTCTACTTTGCTCAACTCTGCTCATCTCTTCTCAACTCTACTTTGGTTTGCTATACTCTACTATGCTCTGCTCTAATGTGCTCTACTATTCTCTACTCTATTATATTGTGCTCTACTATACTTTAGCTTAACCAAGCCTAAGCTAGCTCTACTCAACTATACTCTACTCTTCTCTAGCATAACCAAACCTAGCCTAGCCTAACCTTACCAATCCTAACTCTATTATACTATACTTTACATAAGCTAGCCTAGCCTAGCATAATCTTGATCTACCCTACTCTACTATACTCTACTTTACTCTAGTCTATATTATTTAACTCTAGCTAGCCTAGCTTAGCCTTACCTAGCTTTGCACTGCTCTACTATGCTCTACTCTTATGCTATTCTCTACTCTACTCTAGTCTATTCTACTTTGCTCTGATCTGCTCTGCTCTACTATGCTCTGCTCTCCTCTCATCTCCTCTCTACTACTCTACTCTACTCTACTCTACTCTCCTCTACTCTACTCTATGCTGCTATATTCTCCTCTACTCTACTCTCCTCCACTCTCCTCTACTCTACTCTACTATACTCAACTCTAATTTTTTAGCCTAGCCTAGTCGAGCCTAGCCTACCCTAGCCTAGCATAACCTAGCTCTACTCTACTCAACTCTAATCTACTCAACTCTACCCTAGACTATCCTAGCTCTACTATTCTCTACTCTACTTTATCCTACCCTTGCCTAGCCTAGCTTAACCTAGCTCTGCTCTACTCTACTCTACTCAATTATACTCTACTTTGCACTGCTCTACTCTACTCTACTATGCTCTATTCTTTTCTACTCTACTATACCCAACTCTATTGTAATCTGGCCTAGCCTAGCCTAACCTAGCTCTACTTTACTCTATTTTACTATACTCTACTCTAGCCTAGCCTAGCCTAACCTTGCCTAACATAGCCTAACCTAACCTAACCTAACTAAACCTAACTCTACTCTGCTCTACTATCCTCTACTCCACTCTACTCTACTTTAATCTAGACTAGCCTAGCTAAGCATAACTTAGCTCTACTCTACTCTGCTCGACCCTAGCCTAGCTTAACCTAGCTTTACTCCACTCTACTCTACTCTGCTCTGCTCTACTCAACTCTGCTATACTATGCTATGCTCTTATCTACTCTACTCTACTCTTGCCTAACTTAGCCTAGGCTAACCTAGCCAAGCCTAGCCATACTCTACTCTACTATACTCTATCCTAGCCTAGTAACTTAGCCTAGCCAAACCTTTCTCTACTCTACTATACTCTACTATACTATACTCTACTCAAATCTACTCTACTCTACTCTGCTCTACCCTACTCTACTCTACACTACTGTACTGTAACCTGGCGTAGCATAGTATATCTTAAACTAGCCTAGCTCCACTATGCTTTTGTTTGCTCTGCTCTACTTTACTTTGCTCTACTTTGTTGTGTCATAGTCTACTCTACTATGCTCTTCTCTACTTTGCTTTGCTTTATTCTGTTCTAATGTACTCTTCTTTAGCCTACCCTAACCTAGACTAGCTTAGTCCTACCGAGCTTTGCTCTACTCTACTCTTCTCTATGCTACTCAATTCTACTCTTGGCAAGCTTAGCATAGCCTAGCCAAACCTAGTTCTACTCTACTCTACTCTATTATATTATACTCTACTCGAATCTACTTTATTCTGTTCTACTCTGCTCCACTGTACTCTAGGAAGCCAAATCTCGCCTGACCTGGCCCTGCTATCGTCTACTCTACTATACTATACTCTCCCCTACTCATCTCTACCCTACCCTAGCCTAGCCTATATTTGCTCTCCTCTACTCTGTTATACTTTTCTCTGCTTTGCTCTTTTTTACTCTGCTCTGCTCTACTCTACAATGCTCTGCTTGGCTCTACTATGCTTTGCTCTTCTCTCCACTCCTCTCCTTTGTACTCTCCTCTCCTCTCGCATTTAATCTACAGTACTCTATTCTACTGTACACAACTCTACTCTATGCCACTCTACTCTACTATATTCTAATCTACTCTAGCCTCACTTAACCTAGCCTAATCAAGCTCTACTTTACTCTACTCTAATCTACTCTACTCTAGCCTAGCCTAACCTACCATATCCTAGCTTAGCCTAACCTAGCTCTGCCCTACTCTGCTCCACTCTACTCTACCCTAGCCTATATTAGCTCTCCTCTACTCTGTTATGCTCTACTCAACTCCGTATTTCTATACTATGCTCTACTATGCTCTACTCTCCTCTCCTCTCCTCTCCTTTACTCTATTCTGCTTTACTCTACTCTACTCAACTCTACTATACTCTACTCAAGTCTGGCCTAGCATCCTTTAGCTTAGCCTAGCCTAGCCTAACCTAGCTCTACTCAACTATACTCTACTATACTCTACTTTGACCTAGCCTAGCCTAGCCTAACAAAGCTTTACTAGACTCTACTCTACTCTAGCCTAACCATTCTTAGCCCAACCTAGCTCTACTCTACTGTGTCATGTTATGCTTTGCTCTTCTCTTCTCTACTCCTCTCTGCTTTGCTCTACTTTGCTTTGCTTTGTTTTTCACTTCTCTACTCTACTCTACTCTATACTCTAACCTAGCCTTGCTTAGCCAAGCCTAACATAGCTCTGCTCAACTCTACTCTACTCTATCCTCTAGCTAAGCCTAGCTTAGCAAAGCCTGACCTAGCTCTTATGTACTCTACTATACTCTAGCCTAGCCTAGCCTGACCTAGTCTAGCATAGCCTTGCCTAGCCTAACCTTCCTCTGTTCAGCTCTATGCTAGTCTACCTTACTCTACTCTGCTTTGCTTTACTCTACTATACTCTACTTTTCTCTACTCTATTCCACTCTACTATGCTCTACTCTTCTCTACTCTGCTTTACTCTGATCTACTCTACTCTACTATAACCTAACCTAGCCTAGCCTATCCTAACCTAGATCTACTCTACTATACTTTACTCTACTCTACTCTACTCTAGCCTAGCCTTGCTTAACCTAGCTCTGTTCTGCTCTGCTTTGCTCATCTTTGCTCCACTCTGCTCTGCTCTGCTCTACTTTTCTTTGCTCTACTCTATTATGCATTACTCAACTCTACTCTACTTTACTCTACTCTGCTCCACTCCACTCTACTCTATCCTTGCCTAACCTAACTCTACTCTACTCTACTCTACCTTTTCCCTTCTCCACTCTACTCTCCTATGCTCGACTTTGCTCTGCTCCCCTCTGCACTGTTATGCACTGCTCTTCCAAGCCAATCCTATGTAACCAAACCTAGCTCTACTCACTCTACTCTACTTTACTCTAGCTTAGCCTAGCCTAACCTAGCTTTACTCTACTATACTAACTATACTATACTCCACACTATACTACTCTACTCTACTCTAACCTAGCCTAATATAGCCTAGCCTAGTATAGCGTAGCTTAACCTAGCTCTACTATGCTTTCTTCTGCTCTACTCCACTCTGCTCTCCTCTGCTCTACTCTTCTCTGCTCTTCTATGCTCCACTCTGCTCTGCTCTGTTGTACTCTACTCTACGATACGCTACTCTACTCTTGCCAAGCCTAACCTGGACTAGCCTAGCCTAACTGAGCCCTACTATACTCACCTCTTATGCTATTCTACTCTACTTTACTCTAGCCTTGCTTAGCCTAGCCTATCCTAGCCAAGCCTAACCTAACATAAGTCTACTTTACTCTACTCTACTCTACTCTTCAATAATATACTCTACATTGCTCTATTCTACTCTACACTACTTTGTTCTAATCTAACCTAGCCTAGTCTAGCCTCGCCTAACCTATCCTAGCTCTACTATTCTCTACTCTACTCTAGCTTACTCTAGCATAGCCTAACCTATCTTTGCTCTGCTCTACTCTGCTCTACTATATTCTACTCTACTCAGCAATACTTTACTCTATTCTACTCTGGCTTAACCTAGCCTAACCCAACCTAGCCTAGCCTAACCTAACCAAACCTAGCTTTACTACACTCTACTCTCCACTCCTCCACTGTACTCTACTCTACTCTACTCTACTCTACCCAACTCTACCCTAACCTTGCCTTGCATAGCATAGCCTAACTTAGCTCTACTTTACTCTACTCTATCTTAGCCTAGCCTAGCTCTACTCTACTCTGCTCTACTCTGCTCAACTCAACTCTATTCTACTTTGCTCTACTATGCTCTTCTATGCTGAGCTCACCTTTGCTCTGCTATCCTCTACTCTACTCTAACCTAGTTTAGTCGAGCCTAATCTAGCCTAGGCTAACCAAGCACTACTCTACTCTACTCTATTGTACTCTACTTTACTCTACTCTATTATAACATGGCCTAGTCTAACACAGCTCTACTCTACTCTACTATACTCTGGTATGGTCTACTCTATTCTACTTTGCTCTACTCTGCTCTGTTCTACTCTGCTCTACTCTGTTCTACTCTACTCTATTTTGCTCTGCTCTACTCTAGTCTACCCTACTCTATTTTACTCTAGCCTAGCCTACCCTAGCCATGCCTAACCTAACCTAGCTCTACTCTACCCAACTCCACTATACTCTACTCGACTTTAGCCTAGCTTATCCTAGCCTAGCCTATGCAAGCTTAGCCTAACTTAGCTATGCTCTACTATACTCTTCTCTGCTCTACTTTACTCTGCTATGCTTTTCTCTACTTTGCTTTACTCTTACTTGCTCTGCTCTAAACTACTCTGCTCTACTTTACTCTACTTTAGCCAAGCTTAGCTTAACCTAAACTAGCCCAAGTCAACTCTACCCTACACTACTGTACTCTACTCTACTTGAGCCTAGCTTAACTTAGATCTACTCTACTATGCTATACTCTACTATACACTACTCTACCCCTCTTTACTTTACTCAACTCTTCTCTACTCTATTCTACTCTACTCTAACCTAGCCTAACCTAACTGAGCTTTTCTAAGCCCTGCTCTGCTCTTCTTGGCTCTGCTTTGCTCTGCTCTATTCTTCTCTGTTCTACTCTACTCTGCTCTGTGGTTCTTTGCTCTACTCTGCTCTGCTCTACTCTGCTCTACATTACTCTAGCCTAGCCTAGCCCAACCAAACTCTAACCTGCACTTACTCTACTCTACTCTACTCTAGCCTAGCCTTGCTTAACCTATCCTAGCTTAGCCTAGCTTAGCCTTGCCTAGACTAACCTTGCTCAACTCTACTCCACTATACTCTACTCTACACTACTCTACTCTACTCTACTCTAATTTAGCGTAGCCTAGCTTAGCCTAACCTATCTCTACTCTACTCTACATTATCTATTCTACTCTTCACTAACTTGACCTAGCCAAGCCTAGCCTAACTTAGCTCTGCTCTTCTCTACTCTACTCTTGCTTAGCCTAGCCATAGCCTAGCCTCGCCTAGCCCAACCTTGCCTATCCTTGCCTACCCTAACCTAGCACTACTCTACTCTGCTCTTCACTGCTATGCTCTACTCTACTCTGCTCTACTCTACTTTGTTCTAGTCTAGCCTAACTTAACCTAGCTCTACTCTACTCTACTATACACTTCTCTACCCTACCCTGCTCCACTCAACTTTACTATAGCCTCGCCTAGCATAACCTAGCCTGACCTAGCCTAGCATAACCTAGCCTACCAAGCTCTACTCTACTCTACTCTAATATACTCTACTATACTCCATCGTGCTCTACTCTACTCAACTTACTCTACTCTAACCTAGCCTAGCGTAGCTTATCCTAACCTAACTCTTCTCTACTCTACCCCATTCTAGCCTAGCCTAGCCTTACCTAGCTCTACTCTGCTTTACTCTACTCTACTCTATTCTATTATTCTCTAGCCTTGCCTAGCCTAACCTGACCTTGCTATACTATACGCTATCCTTGTCTAACCCAACCTTACCTAGCTTTGCCTAACCTAGCCTACCCTAACTTAGCTCTACTCTACTCTACTCTATTGTAATCTATTTTGCTCTACTTTACTCTATTTTTCTTTAGCCTAGCCTAACCAAGTACAACTCTATTCTACTCCACTATACTCTACTCTACTCTATTCTACTCAACTCAGCTCCACTCTAACTTAACATAGCCTTGCCTAACCAAGTTCTACTTTACTCTACTCCACTCTTCTCTACTCTACTCTAGCCTACCCTAGCTTTGCCTAGCCTAACCTAGCTTTACTCTATTCTACTCCACTCTACTCTGCTCTACTCTGCTCTATTCTACCCTTCCAAGATTTACTCTACTCTACTCTAGCCTAGCTTAGCCTAACCTAGCTCTACTATACTCTGCTCTACTCTACTCAACTCTACTTTACTCTACTCTACTCTAGTCTAGCCTACCCAGGCCAAGCTTAGCCTAACATAGCCTAGCTTAGCCCAACCTAACCTAGCTCTACTTTACTCCACATACTCTACTCTACTCTACACTACTCTATTCTACTCTACTCTAACCTAACTTAACTAGCTCTACTATACTCTACTCTAGGATAACTTTGCTCTGCTTTACTCTACTTTGCTCTGCTCTACTCTATTCTACTTTTTTCTACTCTACTCTACTCTCCTCTACTCGACCCTACTCAACAATACTCTACTCTGCTCTGCTCTGCTCTGTTTTTCCCTGCTCTATTGTAGTCTATTCTGCTCTACTCTACTCTATTCTTCTCTCCTCTCCACTCCTCTACCCTACTCTTCTCTCCTCTCCTCTCCTCTACTCTATTATACCCTATTCTACTCTACTCTACTTTACTAAAATCTATTATACTCTACTCCATTATATTATACTCTACTCTTCTCTAGCTTAGCCAAATATAGCTTTACTATACTCTACTCTACTTTACTTTACACTAGCCTAGCCTAGCCTACCCTAGCATAGCCTACCTTAGCTTAGTCGAACTTAACCTAGCTCTACTATACTCTACTCTACTAACCACTACTCTACTCTACTCTCTTCTAATCTACTCTATCATAGCCTAACCTAGCCTTGCTTAGCCTAACCTAATCTAGCTCAGCTCTACTCTACTCTATTTTACTCTAATATGCTTTACTTGGCATTTCTTTATTCTGCTCTACTCTATTTTGCTTTAATTTACTCTACTCTTAACTTCTACTCTTAACTTCTACTCTACACAGCTCTACTGAAGTCTCCTCTACTCACATCTACTTTATCTATTCAACTATATTGTACCCTACTCTATTTATTGTAATCTAATCTACTCTACTCTACTGTAGTCTTCTCTACTTCATTCAACTCTACCTTACTCTACTCACCTAGGCCTACCCTAGCCTAGCTTAACAAAACTTTAATCCACTATACTATACTCTTCTCTACTCAACTCTACTCCACTCTACCTTACTTTGCTCTAGTATAGCCTAGCCTAACCTAGCTCTACTCTACTCTACTATGCTCTTCTCTTCGCTATTCTATTCTGTTCTGCTCTACCCAGCTCTACTCTACTCTACTCTACTCTATACTACTCTGCTCTACTCTACTCTACTTTGCTCTGCTCTACTCTGCTCTGCTCTTCTCTACTCTTCTCTGCTTGTCTCTACTCTTCACTACTCTATTATGCTCTGCTCTACTCTGTACTCTAGTATAGCCTAGCTTAACCTAGCCTAACCTAGCCTAACATAGCTCTACTCTACTCTACTCTAGTCTACTCAAGCTTAGCTTTTCCTAGCCTCACCAAGCTTAGGTTAGCCTAACTTGGCTCTACTCTACTCTATTTTACTATACTCTACTCTACTCTAACCTAACCTTACCTAACATAACCTAACTTAGCCTAGCTTTCCCAAGCCTGTTTAACTTAGCTTTGCTTTTCTCTACTCTACTCTGCCTTACTCTACTGTACTTATCTTTGTTATGTTCGACTCTACTCTACTCTTCTCTAGCCATGCCTAGCCTAGCCTAGCCTAACCTAACTCTACTTTACTCTACCCAACTATACCCCACTCTACTCTTGCTAGCCTAGCCTACCCTAGCTTAGCCTAACCTAGTCTAACCTAGCATAGCCCAACCTAACCTAGCTCTCCTCAACTCTACTCTATTCTCCTCCACTTTACTTTACTCTACTCTACTCTAGTCTACTCTACTCAACTCTACTCTACTCTATCCTATTGTAACCTAGCTTAGCTATGCCCAGGCTAACTTAGCTTTACTCTACTCTACTATTATCTTCTCTACTCTACTCTATTCTACTCTACCCTAGCATAATGTAATGCTACTCTACTCTACTCTACTCTGCTTTACTCTTCTTAATTATTCTCCACTCTACTCTCTTCTGCTCTCCTCTTCTCTACTCTACTCTTCTCAACTCTATACAATTCTGCTCTACTCTACTCTACTCTACTATACTCTGCTTTGCTCTGTCTTGCTCAGCTCTACTCTATGATTCTCTACTCTACTATACTCTTTTTTACTTTACTCTAGCCTAACCTGACCTAGCTTAACCTTGCTCTACTCTACTTTGCTCTCTTTTTCTCTGGTCTGCTCTCCTTTTCTTTCCTCTCCTCTCCTCTCTTCTACTCTTCTCTACTCTACTCTACTCTACTCTAACCTAGCCTAGCCTAACCTAATCTAGCTCAACTCTATTTTACTCTACTCTAATTAAGCTTAACGTAGCCAAGCCAAACCTAACATAGCTCTGCTCTGCTCTACTCTGCTCTACTCAGCTCCACTCTACTCTATCTACTCCAGCATAGCCTTACCTAGCCAAACCAAACCTAGCTCTAATCTACTCTACTCTACTAAACAATGCTCGACTCTAGCCTAGCCTAACCTAGCATTGCCTGGCCTAGCTTAACCTTGCATAGCCTAACCTAGCTCTACTTTGCTCTACTTTGCTCTGCTCTGCTTTCCTCTACTCTGCTCTGCTATACACTTCTCTACTTTAGCGATGCCTAGCCTAGCCTAACCTAACCCAGCTCTACTCTAATCTACTTTACTCTACTCTACACTTGCAAGCCTCACCTAGCCTAGCCATATGTAGCTTAGCCTAGCCTAGCCTAACTTACCTCTACTCTACTCTACTTTTGTCTACTACACTTTACTCTACTCTACTTTACACTATTCTGCTCACCTCTACTCTACTCTACTCTAGCTTAAGCAAGCCTAACATACCCTAGCTTAGCCTAACAAAGTTAAATTTGGCTCTACTCATCTCAGCTCTGCTCTTTTTTGCTCCACTCTAGTCTACTCTACTCAACTCCACTATACTTTGCTCTGCTCTACTCTACTCTACTCTACTCTAGCCTAGTCTAGCCTGACAAAGCTCTACTCTACTCTACTCTATGCAACTCTACTCTACTCTACTCTAACCTTGCTTAGTCTAGCCTGACCTAGCTAAGCTCTAATCTACTCCACTCTATCGTACTCTAACCTAGCTTAACATTGCCTAACCTTGCTCTACTCTACTATATGCTACTCTATAATACTCTACTCTACTCTACTCATCTTTTTTCTACTCTACTATACTCTAACCTAACCTAACTCTACTGTACTCTACTATACTCTACTCTACTCTATTCTACTCAACTCTACTCTACTCTATCCTAGAATAAATTAGCCAAGCCTTACAAGCTCATCTATGTTCTACTCAGCTCTACTCTATTATTTTCTACTCTGAGCTACCCTACTCTGCATTACTCTAGTCTCCTCTTCTCTACTCTACTCTATTCTACTCTGCTTTGCTCTGCTCTTCTCTATTCTGCTTTGCTATCCTTTACTCTAATCCACTCTCCTTTATAATACTTTATTCTAGTCTTCTGTACTTTATTATGCTCTACTCTACTCTACTCAGGCCTAGCCTCGCCTAACCAAGCCCAGGCTACTCTAACTTAGCTTAGCCTAACCTAGCTCTACTCTACTCCTTTATTCTTTGATCTACTCTGCTTAGTTATTCTCTAATCTACTCTCCTCACCTCAGCTCTCTTTTACTCTGCTTTACTCTACTCTAATCTACTCTACACTAAACTAGCCTAACCTAGCTCTACTCTGCTCTACTCTACTCAACCCTACTTTACTTTGCTCTACTCAACCCCACTCTACTCCACTCTATCCTACTCTAACCTACTCTACTCTACTCATCTCTACTCTACCTTAATATACTCTAGCCTAACCTGGCTTTGCTCTACTCTGCTTTGCTTTACTCTACTCTACTCTACTCTATTCTACTCTACTCTACTCTAGCCTAGCCTAGCCTAACCTAAACTAGCTCTACTCTTCTTTACTCTACTCTTCTCTATTCTATGTTACTCTACCCTACTATTGTCAAGCCTAGCCAAACCTAGTCTAACCTAGCCTTGTCTTGCCTCGCCTAACATGGGTATACTCTACCCTACTCTACCGTATTATATTATACTATACTATACTACACTCTACTATACTCTATTCTACTCTATTGCACTCTACTCTTCTCTAACCTAGGTTAGCATCCTAGCTTTACTCTACTCTACTCTACTCTACTCTACTCTTCTCTACTCTACTCTACTCTACTCTAGCCAAGCCAACCTAGCTCTACTCTACTCTACTCTGCTTAGCTTAGCTCTACTCTACTATGCTCTACTCTATTCTATTCTACTCTCGCCTAGCCTAGCTTTACCAAACCTTCTCTACTTAACTTTACTCTACTCTACTTTACTCTAGCCTAGCCTAACCTTACCTTGCCTAGCCTAGCTTACCCTAGCCTAACCTAACTTTACTCTACTCTACTCTAATATACTATACGCTACTGTACTCTACTCTATTATACTCTACTCTATTTTACCCTTCTCTATTCTACTCTAACCTTGCCTAACCTAGGCTAGGCTAGCCTAACTTAGCTAAACCTAGCTCTATTGTACTCTACTTTGCTCTACTCTACTTTACTCTGCTCTATACTGCTCTATCCTACTCTATATTGCTTTGCTCTGCTCTTTTCTGCTTTACTCTTCTCTGCTCTGCTCTGCACTGCTTTACTCTACTCTACTTTACTTTGCTCTACTCCACTATACTCTACAATACCATACTATAGCTCAGCCTAGCTTAACCTAGCTTAACTCTACTCTACCCTACTCAACTCTAATCTACTCCATTCTACTCTACTCTACTCAAATCTACCCTACTCAACTCTACTCTACTCTTTACTCTACCCTACTCTACTCTACTCTAACTTAACATAGCCTATCCTAGCTTAGCCCAACTTTACTCTACTATACTCTAGCCTAGCCTAACCAAGGTCTACTCTGTCCTACTCTACTCTGCTCTGCTCTGTTATGCTAAGCTCTTCTCTGCTCTACTCTGCTATACTCTACTACGCTCTACTTTAGCCAAGCCTAGCCTAACCTAATCTAGCTCTACTCTGCTCTACTCTTCTCTATTTGAGCCTAGCCTAACCCTATTTAGCCTAGCTTAGCATCACCTGGCCAAGCCTAACATAGCTCTATTCTACTCTACTCTGCTCAACGATACTCTACTCTACTCTACAATACCCTTCTCTACTCTACTTTACCCTACTACACTCTACTCTACTCTAACCTAGCCTAGCCTACTTATCCTAGCCTACCTTAGCCTAAACTAGCTCTACTCTGCTATACAATGCCCTGCTCTACTTTGTTCTACTTTGTTCTGCTTTGCTTTACTCATCTCTACTCTACTCTATTCTTCTCTACTCTGTTATGCTCTATTCTACGCTACTCTGCTCTGCTCTACTATGTTATGTTGTAGTTTACTCTACTGAATCCTAACTTTCGAGCCTAGCCTTACTTAACTAAGCTTTACTCTACTCTACTCAACTCTACACTAGCTTACCCTAGCCTAGCTTAACCAAACCTAGTTGAACTCTACTTTCCTTTATTATACTCTACTCTACTCTACTATAACCAAGCCTAGCCTAGCCTAACCTAGCTCTACTCTACATAACTCTACTCTACTATACTATACTCCAGTCTACTCTACTCCACTCTACTCTACTATACTCAACTCTAATCCAACCTAGTCTATGCTTGCTAGCTTAACTTAGCTCTATTCTAACCCAGCCTAGCTTAGCCTAACCTAGGCCAACTTTGCCTAACTTAGCTTTACTCTTCACTGCTCTAGTTAACTTTGCTCTGCTCTACTCTACTCTGCTTTATTCTAATATGCTTTCCTCTACTCTACTCTACTCAACTCTACTCTACTTTACTTTACTCTACTATGTTATGCTTTGCTCTGTTTTGCTCTGCTTTGCTCTACTCTGTTCTACTCTACTCTACTATGCTTTACTCTGCTCTACTCTGCTCTAGTCTACTCTACTGTCCTCACCACTCGTCTCCTCTCATCTACTATACTCTACTCTATCCAACTCTGCTCTATTCTTCTCTACTCTACTATACTCTACCTTACTCTAGCCTAACCTAGCCTATCTTAGCTTAACCTATCCTAATCTAACTCTACTATACTCTAATCTACTCTACTTTGCTCTACTCTACTTGAGCCTAGCCTTTCCTAACATACCCTAGCCTAGCCTAACCTAGCTTAGCCTAGCCTAGCTCAAGTCTGCTCTACTCCACTCTACTCTACTCTATACTCGCCTAGCTTAGCCTTGCTTAACGTAACTCTACTCTGCTCTACTCTACTCTATTATGCTCTACTTTGCATTACTCTTCTATGCTCTATGCTACACTACTCTACTATGCTCTTCTGCTCTGCTCTATTCTTCTCTACTTTGTTCTCCTCTCCTCTCCTCTCCTATCGTCTTCTTTCCTCTCCACTCGTCTACTCTACTCTACTCTACTCTACTCTACTCTACTCTACAATACTCCATTCTACTCTACTCTACTCTACTCAACTATACTCCACTCTACTCTAATCTACTCTACTCTAATTTACTCTACTCCACTTTATTCTAACCTAGTCTAGTCTAACTTAGCTCTATTCTACTCTACTCTTTTCTAGCTTAGCCTAGCCTACCATAGCTTATCTTTTCCTAGCCTAGTCCAACCTAGCTCTACTCTACAATACTCAACTCTACTATAATCTACTTTACTCCACTCAACTCTGCTCTACTCTACTCTACTCTTCTCTAACCTAGCCTAGTCTACCCTAACCAAGCTTTATTGTACTCTAATCCACCCTACTCTAGCTTAGCCTTACCTAGCCTTGCCTAGCCTAACTTAGCTTTACTCCAATCTACATTACTATGCTATGCTCTTCTCTGCTCTACTCTGCTCTTCTTTGCTCTATTTTTCTCTAGTTTACTTTCCTCTCCTTTGCTTTGTACTCTAGCCTAGCCTAGCTTAACCTAACCTAGCTCTACACTACACTTCTCTACTCTACTCTACTCTACTCTAGCCTTCCTTACCATAGACTAGCTTAACATAGCCTAACATAGCTCTACTCTACTCTACTCTACCCTTCTCTACTCTATTCTACTCTAACCTAGCTTGGCTTAACCTAACTTAGCCTAGCCTAGCTTAACTTAAAAAGTTTTGCTCTTCTATGCTTTGCTCTTCTCTGCTCTTCTCTGCTCTACTCTGCTATACTCTACTCTACTCTACCTTAACATAACCTATCCTAGCCTAGCCTATCTTGACCAAGCCATACTCTACTATACTTTACTCTACTATACTATACTCTAGCCTAGCCAAGCCCAACCTCGTTTATCCCAACCTAACCTAGCTCTACTCCACTCTACTCTATTATAACCTGGCCTAGCCTAGCTTAGCTTAACCTAGCTCTTTCGACTCTGTTCTACTCTACTTTCCTCTGCTCTACTCTACTCTACTCTATGCTCGCCTAGCTTACCTTAGCCTAACCTAGCTCTGATCTGCTCTACTTGGCTTTACTCTGCTCTGCTCTACTGTGCTCTATTTTGCTTTGCTTTGCTCGACTTTACTCTGCACTACTTTGTTCTACTCTACTCTTTTCTACTCTATGTTGCTCTGCTCTACTTTTCTCTGCTATACTTTTTTTAATTTTTTTAAAAGTTTGTTTTAGTCAAAATCTCAAACAAAACATAATGTTTATTTATTAAAAAAATTATTTAAATCATGATTTTTATCAAATATAATGAAAAAAATTAATATATTGTACAAATAATCAAAATGACTCTTAAGATACTACTTTGTATATAATTTATGAGTTAATAAATTAATAATTATTTTTTAAAATAATTTTTCAAAAATATATGCCATAAAAATGGTTTGATTCAATTTTGTAATAAATATTTTTTCATTATTTGAAATTTCTTGAAAATCTATTTTAAGTAAAAATTTAAAAATAAGTTTTGAATTTTATTCATTGAAACAAAAAAAATTATTATAAAAAAGATTATCACTGAACACCTTTTATTAGATAATTGTATAAAACATAATAACTTTTTTGTAATATATATTTAAATTACTTTAAAATTTATATTTAGTTTTTTTTATAAAAACTAATTTCTTTTTAATATTTTTACCTATCACTTTCTTAGTGAAAAGAAAAATATTTAGTCTTTGATTATTTTTTATTACTGAGAGAAAACATTCAAAAAAATCTAAAAAATATTTAATCTACACATAATATAAAAAATATTTTGCGAATGTTTTTTAATAATTTTAAAATTTATGATAATTGTGAGGAAGATATTATCGTTTAAGTTTATTTTTAAAGATAATTTTGAATGAAAAACTTATTAATAAATGATAGTTTAAAATGAATTTTTAAAATTGCTACAAAAAGTTGTATATTTAATAAATTTGATGTGTGTAGCAACTTCATAAAATAGTTATCTTGTAAATGAATAAAATAGTATTTACTTTTTATAAAAAATCTCTCTTTTTCATTATTTTTTAAGAATAAAATTAGTATTATTTTGGTCAAACTATGTTTTATTTTTTAAATTTAAACAAAACTTAACAATGTGCTTATAAAAGTGTATAAACTACTGTACTATACTCTTACCTAGCCTAGCCTAGCCTAACCTAACCTAACTCTACTCTAGCCTAGCCTAGTACAACCAAACTTAGCTCTTCTTTGCTCTACTCAGTTATGCTCTGCTCGACTCTGCTCTGCAATGCTCTACTCTGCTCGACTCTGCTCTGCTCTACTCTACTCTGCTCTTCTCTACTCTCCTCTACTGTACTCTAGCCTAACCTAGCCCAACCTAGCTCCACTCTATTCTACTCTACTATACTCTACTCTACTCTATTGCACTCTACTCTAGCCTAGCCTAGCCTTGCCTAACCTAGCCTAGCCTAGCCTAACCTAGCAGTACTCTATTCTACTCTACTCTAACCTAGCCTAGCCTAACCTGACCTAGCTCTACTCTACTCTACTCTAACCTAGCATAGCCTAGCCTAACCTATCCTAACCCATCCTAGCCTACCCTAACTCTATTCTACTATGCCCAGCTCTACTCTACTCTGCTCTTCTCTACTCTAATTTGCTTTTCTCTACTCTGCTCTACTAAGCTCTATTCTACTCTCCTCTCCTCTACTCTATTTTACTCTACTCTATAATACCCTACTCTACTCTAACCTATCATAGCCTAACCTAGCTCTACTCTTCTCTTCTCTACTCTATTCTATTCTACTCTACTCTTGTCTACTATAGCCCAGCCTAGCCTAACCTAACCTAGCTCTACTCTGCTCAACTCTACTCTGCTCTGCTTTTCGCTGCTCTGCACTGCTTTTCTCTGCTCTACTCTGCTCCACTCTTCTCTACTCTACTCCACTCTACTCTATTTTACTCTACTCTACTCTAGCCTAGCTTACCCTAACTTAACTCTGCTCTGCTATACTCTACTCTACTCTGCCTTGCTCTACTATCCTCTGCTCTACTCTGCTATACTCTACTTTTATTTACTCGACTCTAGCCTAGCCTAGCTTAAGTTAGCTCTACTCTGCTCTGTTTTACTCTACTCTAATCTACTCTACTATACTCTACTCTAGCCTAGCCTAGCTTAGCCAAGTCTAACCTAGCTTTACTCTACTCTACTCCATTCTACTCTACTCTTAATTAGCTTATCCTAACTCTACTCTACTCTACTCAATCCTGTCCTGGCCTCACCTAACTTCACCTAGCTCTCCTCTACTCTACTATATTATACTCTACACTTCTCTACTCCACTCTACTCTACTCTACTCTACTCTACTCTACTCCAACCTAGCTTAGCCTAACCTAGCCTTACCTATCTTGGCCTAGCTAGCACTACTCTACTTTGCCATGCTCTGTTCTACTCTGCTCTACTCTACTCTACTCTGCTTTGCTCTGCTCAGCTCAACTTGTCTCTACTCTACTCTACTCTTCTCTAGTCTACTTTACTCTTCTCTCCTCTGCTCTGGTTTGCTATAGTCTCTTCTTGTCAACTCTACTCAACTCTACTCAAGCCTAGCTTAGCCTAGCCTTGCCTAAACCAGCTCTACTCTACTCTACTCTACTCTACTCAACTCTACTCATTCCTAGCCTAACCTTGCTCTACTCACTCCACTATACTACATTATACTCTACTCTACTCTACTCTAATCTACTATACTCTACTCTACTAAACTCTAGCCAAGCCTAACCTAACCTTACCCTGCTCAACTGTACTCTTCTCAAGCCTAGCCAAGCTTAGCATATCCTTGCTTTGCCTAACCTAACATAGCTCTACTTTGCTCTACTCTACTCTACTATAGTTTTCTATGCTCTACTCTATTATGCTCTACTCTGCTTTGCTCTACTCTGCTCTACTCTGCTCTATTCTGCTCTACTATACTATGCACTGCTTTACTCCACTTTGCACTACTCTACTCTTCTCTATCATACTCAATTCTACCTAAGCCTAGCCTAACCTAACCTAGCTTTACTTTACTCTACTTTACTCTACTCTGTTTTACTCTACTCAACTATACTCCAACCTAGGCTAGCTTAGCTTAAACTAATCGAACCTAGCCTAACCTAACTCTACTCTATGCTACTATGCTTTACTTTACTCTACTCTACTCAAACCTAGCCTAACCTTGCCTTGCCTAACCAAGCTCTACTCTACTCTACTCTACTCTACTTTACTCTACTCTAGCCTTGTCTACCATAGCCTAACCTAGCTTTGCTTTACTCTACTCTACTCTTATCTAATCTGCTAGGCTCTATTCTGCTATATTCCTCTTTGCTCTGCTCTACTATTCCCTACTCAGCTCTGCTTTGCTCTACTTTACTCTACTTTAGCCTTGCCTTGCCTAGCCTAACCATACTTAGCTCCACTCTACTCTATTCTACACATCTTTTCTCCACTCTACTCTAACCTAGCATAACCAAGCTTAGCCTAGCCTAACCAAACCTTTCCCTACTCTACTATAGTCTACCAACTATACTATACTATACTATACTATACCATACAATATTATACTCTACTCTGCTCTACTCTATCTTAGCCTTATCTAGCCTATCCTAGCTTAGCATAACCAAACCTAGCTCTACTTTGCTCTGCTTTACTCTGCTTTACTCTTCTTCGCTCTACTCTACTCCAGCCTAGCCTAGCCTATCCTAGCCTAATCGAGCTCTACGCTACTCTACTCTACTCTACTCGACTCTATTCTACTCTACTCTATTCTACTCCACTCTACTCTACACTAGCCTAGCCTATCACAGCCTAGTGAAGCCTAAACTAACCTAGCTCTGCATACTCTACTCAACTCCACTCTATTTTACTTTATTCTACTCTACTCTGACCTCGCCTAGCCTAGCCTAGCCTAACCTAGCTCTACTCTACTTTAGCTTAGCTTAACTTAGCGTAGCCTAGCCTATACTAGCAAAACCTAGTGCTATTTTTCTCTGCTCAGCTTTGCTCTAGTCTACAATACTTTGCTCTGCTCTACTCTATGTTACTCTAGCCTAGAACCTAACTCTACTCTACTCTACTTTACTCTATGTTACTCTAATCTACTCTAGCCTTGGCAAGCCTATCCTAGCCTAACCTAGCCTAACATAACCTAGCTCTTCTTTACTCTTCTCCACTTTACTCTACTCTACCTTTACCAAGCCCAGCTTCGCCAAACCTAACCTAACTTAGCTTTACTCTAGCCTAGCCTAGCCTAACTTAGCTCTTCTTTGTTTTGCTTAGCTCCACTCTACTCTAGTCTACTCTACTCGACTATGTTCTACTCTCTTCTACTGACTCTACTTAACTTAGCCTAACCTAGCTCTACACTATTCTACTCTACTCTACTCTACTCCACTCTACTTTACTCTAGCCTAGCTTAGCCTCACTTAACCTACCCTAGCCTAACCAAGCCTAACCTAGCCTATCCAAGCTCTACTTACTCTATTGTGCCTTACTCTACTATACTCTAATCTAACCTAGCCTAACCTAACCTAGCTCTACTCTCCTCCACTCTATTCTACTCTACTCTACTCTAGCCTAGCCTAGCCTAACCTAGCCTAGTCTTTCCTAGCCTAGCCTAACCTAGCCCTGCTCTACTTTTCTCTGCTCAATGCTGCTCTTCTCTGCTCAACTTTACTTTTCTCTACTCTACTTTACTCAACTCTATACTGCTCCCCTCTCCTTTACTCAACCTTATTTTACTCTACTCTACTCTACACTACTCTACTCAACTCTAACCTAGCCTAACCTAAATTTGCTCTACTCTTCTCTACTCTGCTCTCTCTACTTAACTCTACTCCACTCTACTCTAGCCTAACTTAGCCTAATCTGACGAACCCAAACCTAGCTAGCCTAACCTAGCTCTACTCTACTCTGCTCTATTATACTTTACTATACTATACTCCACTCTACTCTACTCTACATTACTTTACCCTACTTTAACTTTACCAAGCCTTACCTAGCCTAAACTAGCTCTGCTATACTCTACTCTACTCTTGTCTACTCGAGCCGTGCCTAGCTTAGCCTAGCTTAACCTAACTTCGCTCTACTCTGCTCTACACTGTTCTGCTCTACTCTGCTCTACTCTACTCTACCTACTCTACTTTACTCTAAGAAAGCTTAGCCTAGTCTAACCTAATAGCTCTACTCTACTCTACACTACTCTACTCTTCTAAAGCTTAGCCTAACCTAGCTTAGCTTAGCTTTGCTGTGCCTAACCTAACCTAGCTCAACTCTAGTCAACTAAATTATACTACACAATACTATACTATACTATATTATACTCTACCCTGCTCTATTACTCTACTTTACCCTACTCTAACTTAGCCTAACTGAGCCTAACCTAACACTACTCTACTTTGCTCTGCTCTACTTTACTCTAAAAAAATGCCTAATTCTGGGGTCAATAAGGTGTTGGAGTGGAGTTCTTGTGTGGGAAGAAGGGGCCTCCCCTCTAGGGATGTTCTATTTATCTCTACTCTACTCTTCTCTACTCATCTATACTCTTCACTACTCTACTCTGCTCTACTCAACCCTACTCTACTCTAGCATAGCCTTGCCTAACCTAGCCTAAATGACCTCCAACAAACTCCAATCTACTCTACACTACTCTACCCTACTCTACTTCACAGCAGCTTAGCCTAGCATATCTTAGCCTAGCCTTGCCTAGCCTAACTTTGCTTTACTCTATTCTGCTCTACTATACTCTACTCTACTCTAAACAAGCCTAGCCTAACCTAGCTCTACTCCACTCTACTCTACTCTAGCATAACCTAGCCAAGCCTCGCTTGGCCTTGCCTAGCCTAACCTAGCTCTGCTATGCTCTACTCTGCTCTACTATACTCTATTCCATTCTACTCTATTATGCTTTATTTTTCTCTAACATAGCTAAGCCTAACCTAGCTCAAGTCTACTCTACTATACTCTTCTTTGCTTTGCTCTTCTCTAGCCTAGCCTAGCCTAGCTTAGCCTAGCCTAACTTAGCCCAACCTAGCATAGTCTAGCCAAGCCTAACCTAGCTCAACTCTACTCTACTTTACTCTACTTTTCTCTAACCTAGCCTAACCTGGCTCTTTGCTACTCTATTCTAGCCTAGTCTCACCTATCCTAGCTTTACTCTGCTCTGCTCTATTTTTGTCGCCTCTACTCTGCTCTGCTCTACTTTTCTCTACTCGAGCATAGCTTGCCTAGCTTTACATAACCTAGCTCTACTTTACTCTACTCTATTATACTATACTCTACTCTACTCTAACCTAGCCTAACCTATCCTAGCCTTGCTTATGTTAGCCCAAACTAACTTAGCTCTATTCTACTCCACTCTACACTACTCTACTCTACTTCAACCTAGCTTAGCTTAGCCTAGCTCAGCCTGACCTAGCTCTACTCTGCTATACTCTACTCTACTATGCTTTGCACTACTCTGATTTGCACTACACTTCTTTGCTCTACTTTACTCTACTCTTCTCTACTCTACTGTATTATGCTCTACTTTGTTTTTCTCTACTCTACTCTACTCTAGCCTTGCTTAACCTAACCAAGCTCAACTCTACTTTATTTTACTCTAGTCTACTCTATTTTAGCTTAGCCTAGCCTAACCTAGCTCTACTATACTCTACTCTACTTTGCTATACTCAACTTTACTGCACTATACTCTACTCTATTCAACTTTACTTTACTCTACTCTACTCTAAGCTAACCTAGCTAAGTGTAGCCTAACCTCGCTCAACTCTACTCTACTCCACTCTAGCCTAGCCTAGCCTAACTGAACTCTACTCTACTGTGTTGTCTCATATCTACTCTATTTTGCTCTACTCTACTCTATGCTGCTCTGTTTTGCTCTGTTTTCCTCTACAATGCTCTACTCTTTTCTGCTCATCTATGCTCTACTCTACTCTACTCTACTATACTATGCTCTAACCTAGCCTGGCCTAGCCTAGCCAAACGTAGCTCTATTATACTCTGTTCTACTCTTCTCAACTCTACTTAACTCTACATTACTCTGCTCTACTCTACTTTATTTATCTCTACTCTATTTTACTCTACTCTTCAAAACTCTACTCTACTCTACCCTACTTTGCTCTAATCTGCTCTCCTCTGCTACACTTTAATCTACACTACTCTACTGTACACTACTCTACTATACTCTACTCTACCCTAGACGAGTTTAGCACAGCTTAGCCTAGCCTAACCTTGCTCTACTCTACTCTAGTCTACTCTACCCCACACTACTCTACTCTATCCTAGCCTTCCCTAGCATAGCCTAACTTAGCTTTACTCTACTCTACTTTGCTCTTGTCTAATTTAGCCTACTCTACTTTACTCTAACTTAGCATAACCTAGCCTAGCAAAACCTAGCTCTACTCTATCCTACTCTACTCTAGCCTAGCCTTACCTAGTCAAGCCTAGCTTTGCATAACTTATCCTTACCTTGCTCTGCTCTGCCTCGCTCTTCTCTATTTTGGTCTAATCTACTCTACTCTACTCTAATCAGGTTTAATTTGCTCTTCTTTACTCTATTGTACTCTAGCCTAGCCTAGCTTATCCTAGCTCTACTCTACTCTACTCTACTCTAGCCTATCCTTGCCAACCCTAGCCCCGCCTAACCTAGCTCTACTCTACTATACTCTACTCTTCTCTAACTTAAGTTAGTATAGCTTAGCCTAACCTAGCTCTATTCTACTCTACTTTGCTCTGCTCTACTCTACTCTACTCTGCTATACTATTCTCTACTTTGCTCCATTATGTTATGCTCTGCTCTACTCTACTTTTCTTTGCTCTGCTCTAGTTCACATTGCTCTGCTCTGCTATACTCTACTCTACTCATCACTACTCTGCTCTATTCTACTCTACTCTACTCTACTCTACCCTACTCTAGCCCAGTTTTGCCTAGCCATGCCTCATCTAGCTAACCTTGCTCTACTCTACTCTTCTCTAAACTACAATACTCTACTCTACTCTAATCTACAATATTCTACTCCACTTGACCCTATCTTAGCTTTTTCTAGCTTAGCCTAACCTTTCTCTACTTTACTCTTCTCTACTCTACACCACTCTACTCTAGCCATGCATTGCTTAGCCTAGCTATGCTCTACTCTACTCTCCTCTACTCTTCTCTACTATACTCTCCTTTTTTATTCTATGCTCTGCTCTACTCTACTTTGCTCTACTCTGCTCTACTATGCTCAACTTTACTCTACTCCACTCTACTTTAGCCTACCCTAGACTAACCTAACCTAGCTTTACTCTACTCTGCTCTACTCTATTCTACTCTTGCCTATCCTAACATAGCTCTACTCTACTCTACTCTACTCTACACTACTCTACTAAACCCAACTCTATTCTACTATACTCTAACCTAGCCTAGCCTAGCCCAGGTTAGCTTACCCAGCTCTACGCTACTCTGCTCTACTTTATTCTACTCTTCTCTGCTCAACTCTTCTCTACTTTGCTTTGTAATGCTCTACTCTACTCTACTCTAGCCTAGCATTACCTAGCTTAACAATTCCTAGCTCTACTCTACTTTACTCCACTCTTCTTGACTATACTATACTCTACCCTACTCAAGCCTAGCCTAGCCTAACCTAGACTATCCTACCTTAGCTTAGGTGATCTTCTCTACTTTATTCTATTATACCCTACTATACTATACCCTACTCTACTGCACTCAACTCTAACCGAGCATAACTTAGCCTAGCCAAACCTAGCTCTACTCTACTCTACTCTACTCTGTTTTAGCCTAGCCTAGGCTAGCCCAGCCTAGCCTCGCCTAATCTAGCTAAGCTCTACTCTACTCCACTCTACTTTGCTCTGCTCTTCTCTGCTCCATTCTACTCTGCTCCACTCTGCTCTACTCTACTCTACTATAGCCTAGCCTAACCTAACTCTACTTTGCTTCTCTCTGCTACACTCTGCTTTGCTCTCCTCTTCTTTGCTCTACTCTACTCTATTATTCTCTGCTCTACTTTTCTCATCTCCACTCTACTATACTATACTTTGCTTTTCTCAATTCAGCTCAGCTTAGCTATGCTCTACACTACTTTGCTCTATTATGCTCTACTTTACTCCACTCAACCCTACTTTGCTCAACTCTACTCTATTCTTCTCTACTCAAACCTAACCTAACCTTGCTTAGCTTTGCCTAGCTTAGCCTAAGCTAGCTCTACTCTGCTTCTCTATGCTCTGCTCTACACTATTTTGCTCTTTTCTACTCTACTCTACGCTGCTCTACTCAGCTTTGCTCTATGCTACTCTTCTCTACTCTACTCTACTCTAGCATTGACTAGCCTAGCCACTCTAACCTTGCCTAACCTAGCCTAACTTTGCTCTACTTTACTCTACTCTAGCCTAACCTAGCATTGCCTAACCTAGCTCTGCTCTACTCTACACTACTCTACTCTTCTTCAGTCTACTCTACTCTTCTTTTCTCTACTCTACTCTACTCTTGCCTAGTTTAGCCTAACCTAGCCTAGCCTAACCTAACCTAGCTCTGCTCTACTCTACTCAACTTTACTATACTCTAGCCAAGCATAGCATACCATAACCTACCCAAGCCTAGCCTAATCTAGCTCGACTCTACTTTACTCAACTCTACTCTAATATACTCTACTCTACTCTACGCTACTCTAACTTAACATATCTTAGCTTAGCCTAACCTAGCTCAGCTCTTCTCTACTCTACTCTACTCAATTCTAGCTTAGCCTTGTTTAGCCTATCCTAAACTAACCTAACATAGCTTTGCTCCACTCTACTCTACTCTACTCTACTCTGATCTTCTCTACTTTGCTTTATTGTACTTTAGCCTAGCCTAGCTTAACCTAACTCTTCTTTACTATACTCTACTCTAGCCTAGCTTAACATAGCAAAAACTAGCTCTACTCTACTCTACTCTACTCTTGTATACTCTACTCTACTCTACTCTACTCTACTCTACTTTCACTTTGCCTAGCCCACCCTAACCTAACATAGCTATACTCTACTTTGCTTTACCTTACCCTAATCATGCCTAGCCTAACCCAAACTAGCTTAGCATAACCTAGCTCTACTTTACTCTACTCTACTTTGCTCTACTTAACATTGCTCTACTCTACTCTATCTTTCTCTACTTTACTCTGCTCTACTCCACTCTACTCCTTTATGCTCTGCTCAACTCAACTCTACTCTACTATGTTATGTTTTACTCTGCTCTGCTCTATTCTACTCTACACTACTTAAGCTAAACCAAGCCTAGCCAAGCCTAACCTAACCGAGCTCTACACTACTCTGCTCTAATATACTCTACTCTACTATACCATAGCCTAGCCCAGCCTAGCTTAGCTTAACCAAACTCTACTCTACTCTGCTCTGCTATACTCTACTCTACTCTACTCTACTCTACTCTACTTTACTCTTCTCTACTCTACTATGCTGTTCTCTACTCCACTCAACTCTACTCTACTCTACTAAACTCTACTCTACTCTACTCTATTCAACTCAAATCTACTCTACACTATTCTACTCTACTCTACTCTACACTACACTACTCTACTCTACTCTGCTCTACTCTATTCTACTCTACTCTACTCTGCTTTACTCTACTCTACTCTAATCTAAGCTGCATTATAATACTCGAGCTAATCCTAGCCTAGCCTAGCTTGGCTCTACTCTATTTTACTATATTATAATCTACTCTACTATACTGTACCATACTATATTATACTCTAACGTAGCTTAGCCTAACCTAGCCAAACCTAGCTCTACTATACTCTTCTCTACCCTAGTCTGCTCTACTCTACTCAAGCCTAGCCTAGTTTTGCCTAGCCTAGCCTAGCTTAACCTCGCTTTGCTCTGCTCTGCTTTACTCTATTCTGCTCTGCTATGGTTTACCCAGCTTTGCTCTTCTCTTCTCTACTATACTCTACTCTACTCTACCATTCTAGTTTAGCATAGCATAACCTAGCACTACTCTGCTCTACTCTACTCTACAATACTCTACTCTAGCCTAACCTAACCTACCCTATCCTAACCAATCTCTACTCTACTTCATTTTGCTTTGCTTTATTTTACTCTGCTCAGCTCTACTCTACTCTACACTACTTTATTATACTCTATTATACTCTAGCCTAGCCTAGCCTAAATTAGCTCTACTTTACTCTACTCGATACAACTCTAGCATACCCTTGCCTAACTTAACCTAACCTAGCACTACTCTTTTCCACTCTACTCTACTTTGCTTTACTCTACTCTCCTCTCATTTGTGCTACTCTACTCTACTCCACTCTAACCTAGCCTAACTTAGCTCTACTCAACTCTACTCTAGCTTAGCCTAACCTAGCTTAACCTACCTCTACCCTACTCTGTTATGCTCTACTTTGCTCTACTCTGCTCTACTTTATTCTGCTCTACTCTACTCTGCTCTACTATTTCCTGTACTCTACTCTACTCTAGCCTAGTTTAGCATAACCTAACTTAGCCTAGCCAAACAAAGCTTCACCCTACTTTGCTCTTCTCTTTTCTAGCCTCTCCTAGCCTAACCTAGCACTACTCTGCTTTACCATACTCTACTCTATTATACTCTACTATGCTCTGCTTTGCGCTACTTTGATCCAATCTGCTCTGGTCTGCTCTACTCTACTTTGCTCTACTCTATAGTACTCTACTCTATACTATTTTACCCTAGCCTTTGCCTAGCCCATCCTAACCTAGCTCTACTCTACTTTGCTCGACTCTAGCTAGCCTAGCCAAACGTTGTGCAACCTAGCCTAACCTAACTTAGCTATACTCTACTCTACTCTACTCTACTCTAGCCTAGCCAAGCCAAGCTTAACCTTGATTAACCTACCTCTACTGTACTGTACTCTACTCTATTATACTCTTCTCGACTCCACTCTACTCTACTCTACTTTACTCTACTCTACCCTTCTCAAACCTAGCCTAGCTTAGCCTAACCTAGCTCTGCTCTACTCTGCTCTACTCTGCTCAACTCTACTATGCTCTACTCTACTCTGCTCTATTCTATGCTGCTTCGCTCTAGTCTACTCTGATCTACTTTGCTCTACTCTGCTCTGTTGTACTTTTCTCTACTCTACTATACCATAACAAAACTTAGCCCAGCCTAGCCTAGCCTGGCTTAGCTTAGCCTAACTTAGCCCAGCCTATACTAGTATAGCCTAACCTAACATAACTCTACTCCACTCTACTCTACTCTACTCTACTTTAGCCTAGCCTAGCTAGGCCTAACCTAGCCTAACCTAGCTCTACTCTACTCTACTCTACTATTCTCATCTTGAGTCTAATCTACCCTCCTCTACTCTACTCTGCCCTACTCTAACCTAGCCTAGCTTAGCCTATCCTAGCTCAACTCTACTCTACTTTGCTCAACTCTGCTTACTCTACTCTCTCTACTATGCTCCACTCATCTCTACTCTGCTCTGCTCTTCTCTATTCTGCTCTGCTCACTTAAGTTCTACTCTACTCTAGAAATTCTTAGCTTAGCATAACAAAGCTCTACTCTACTCAACTTTAATCTGACCTAGCCTAGCCTAACCTAGCTCTCCATGACTCTACTCTACTCTAACCTAGCTTAGCTTAGCCTTGCCTAAACTAGCTCTACTCTACTCTAGCCTAGCTTAGCCTAGAATTACAAAGCCTTGCCTAGTCTCGCTTAGCTTAGCCTAACCTAACTCTACTCAGCTCTACTATGCCCTCCTCTCTTCTTCTCTGCTCCGCTCTACTCTACTTTGCTCTAATGTACTCTAGCCTAACCTAGCATTATTCTACTCTACTCTACTATACACTACTCTAGCCTTGCATAGCCTAGTCAAGCCTACCATAGCCTAGCTAAGACAAATCTAGCTCTACTCTACTCTACTCTCCTCTTCTGTACTCTACTTTAATATAATCTAACCTAGTTGTACTCTACTCTTATCTAATCTACTCTACTCTACTCTACTCTTACTTAGCCTAGACTGACATAACCTAGTATAGCTTTTCCTAGCCTAGCCTAACCTTACTCTGCTCTGCTCTACTCTACTATGCTTTACTCTACTCTATTTTTCTCTACTCTATTCAGCTTTACTCTACTCTGTTATACTTTGCATTGTAATGCTCAGCTCTACTCTGCTCTCCTCTCTTTTACTCTACTCTACTTTACTCCACTCTAACTTAACCTACCCTAGCTAAACCTAACCTTATTTTACTCTACTCTACTCTACTCTACTCTAGCATAGCCTAGCCAAACCTAGCTCTGCTCTACTCTACTTTGTTCTACTCTACTCTGCTCTACTCTGCTCAGTAATGCTTTGCTCTACTCTACTCTTCGTAATTTTACTATACTCTACTAAAATCTAGCCTGGCCTATTATAGCCTAACCTAACCTAGCTCTACTCTACTCTACCATACTCTACTATGCTCTACACAACTCAATTCTACTCTACTCGACTCTAATCTTCTCTAACCTAGCCTAGTCGAGCCTAGCCTAGACTCCCTCTACTATGCTTTGCTCTGCTCTTCTATACTCTGCTCAGCTCCACTCTGCTCTAATATACTCTGCTCTACTCAGCTCTGCACTTCTCTTCTTTAATCTGCATTACTCTACTCTACTCTTGCTTAGCCTAACATAACTAAACTCTACACTACTCTACTCATCTCTAAGCTACTCTACTCTACTCAACTTACTCTAGCCTAGCTTAGCCTAACCTAACTTTACTCTGCTCTACTCTACTTTAATCTACTCTAGTCTACTACAACCTAACCTAGCCTAGCCTAGCTCTACTCTTCTCTTCTCTACTCTAGCCTACTCTAGCCTAGCTTACCCTAGCACAACCTAACATAGCTCTACTCAGCTCTACTCTTCTATGTTCTATTCTTCTCTACACTAGCTTAACCTAGCCTAGCTTAGCCTAGCCTAACCCAGCCTAGCCTAGCCTAGCCTACTCCACTCTACTCTATTCTACTCTAGTCTACTCTACTCTAACCTAGCCTAGCCTAGCCTAGCTTAACTTAGGTCAACTCTACTCTAATCTACACCAGCCTAGCCTAGCCTAACCTAGCTATGCTCAACTCTACTTTTCTCTTCTCCACTATGCTCTACTCTACTCTACTCTACTCAGCTCTGCTTTTCTCTACTCTACTTTGCTCTACTCTACTCTACTCTGCTATACTCTACTCTAACCTAGCCTAACCTAACCTCATTCTACTCCGCTCTGCTCTGCTCTACTTTGCTCTGCTTAGTTCTACTCTACTTTACTCTACTTTGCTCTGCTCTACTCTACTCTGCTCTACTCTAATTTTCTCTACTCTCCTTTACTCTACTACATTCTACTCTACTCTGCTATGCACCTCTCTACTCTGGTCTACTCTCCTCTACTCTACTCAACTACACTATAAACTACTCTACTCTAGCTAAGCCTAACATAACCAAGCTCTACTCTACTATACTCTACTCTACTCTAGCCTAGCTTACGTTGGCCTTGAATAGCCTTGCCTAACCAAACTCAATTCTACAATACTTTACTCTACTTTACCCTACTCTACTCTACTCTACTATACTCAAACCTTGCTTAGCCTAGTCAACCAAGCTCTACTCTACTCTACTCTACTCTAGCCTAACTTTTCCTAGCCTTACCTTGCTCAGCTCAGCTCTATTATGCATTGCTTTACTCTGCTCTTCTCAACTCTTCTCTGCTCTACTTTACTCTGCTCTACTCTACTCTGCTATACTCGACTCTACTCTACTTCGTACTCTAGCCTAGCTTAGCTTAGCCAAGCCTAACCGAGATCTACTCTACACTACTCTGCTCCACTCTAGCATAGCCTTGCCTTGCCAACCAGAACTAGCCTAGCCTAGCTTAGGCTAGCCTAACTTAGCTCTACTTTACTCTACTCCACTTTACTCTGCTATACTCTACTATGCTCTACTCTACTTTACACAAACCTAGCCTAACTTAGCTTTGCTCTACTAACCTCTACATTTCCCTGCTCTGCTCTAGTCTACTCTACTCTACTCTTCTCTACTATGCTCTAGTTCTCTCTAGTCTACTCTACTCTACTCTAGCTTAGCCTAGCCTAACCTAGCTCTACTACACTTTACTAAACTCTAGTCCACTCTACTTTACTCTACTATAGTTTAGCTTAGCCTACCCTAGCCTAGCCTAGCCTAACATAACTTAGCTTAGCTAATCCTAGTTATACTCTACTCTACTCTACTATACTCTACTCTACTTTACTCTACTCTAACCTCACCTTGCCTAGCCTAACCTAGCACTACGCTACTCTACTCTACTTTACTTCACTCTACTCAAGCTTAGCCTAACATAACTCTACTCTACTTTGCTCTGCTCTGCTCTACTCTACTCTGCTCTATTTTTCTTTGCTCTTCTCTACTCTCCTCTACTTTGCTCTACTCTACTCTACTCTGCTCTACTCAGTTTTGCTTTACTCTACTCTACTTTACTCTACTCAAATCTACTCTAGCATAGCCGAACCTAGCCTAGCCTTACCTTATCTTGCCTAACCTTGCCCTACTCTAATTTACTTTCTCAATTTAGCCTTGCTTAGTCGAGATTAACCTACCCTAGCTTAGCCTAACCTTACTAAGCTCAACTCTACTCTAATTTACTATACTATACTCCTCTATTCTATTCGACTCTAGGCTAGCCTATCTGAGCCTAGCCTAACATAGACTTTCTTAACCTTGCTTAATTCTACTCTACTGTACTCTCCTCTACTCTGTTCTGCTCAACACTGCTCTACTCTAATCTACTCTGCTATGCTTTGCTCTACTATGCTCTGCTCTACTTTAGTCTGCTCAGCTCTACTCTACTCTGCTCTACTCTACTCTACTATACTATACTCTATCCTAGCATAGCCAAGCCTAACCAAACCTAGCCTAACATAACTTTTTTATACTATACTCTACTCTTGCCTAGCCTAGCCTAGCTTAGCTTAACCTAACATAGTTTAGCTCTGCTATACTCTACTCAACTCTACTATAGCCTTGCCTAGCCTAACCAAACCTTGCTCTACTCTGCTCTACTCTACTATCATCTACTCTACTCTACTTTACTCTACTCTACTTTACTCTGCTCCACTGTATTGTATTCTTCTCTACTCTACACTACTTTACTCTGCTCTACTATATTTTGCTCTCCTCTTCTCTCATCTGCTCACTTCTCCTCCTCTACCCTCTCCTTTCGTATCCACTCCTCTACTCTACTATACTATACTCTACTCTACTCTACTCTACTCTACTCTACTCTACTTTAACTTAGCCTAGCCTAACTTAGCTTTACTTCACTCTACTACACTCTAGTCTAACCTTGCTTACCCTAGCTTAGCTTAACCTAAAATAGCTTTATTCTGCTATACTCTGCTCTACTCTACTCTATAATTCTCTACTCTACTCTTGTCTACTCTGCTATGCTCAGCTCTAATCTGCTCTCCACTCCTCTTCTCTCCTCTCCTCCTCTCTCTTCTCCACTACTCTACTCTACTCTACACTACTCTACTCTACTCTACTTTACCCTATTTTGTTCTACTTTACTCTACTCTACTTTGCTCTATCAAACCTAACCTAGCCTAACATACCTTTACTCTACTCTACTCTACTCTAGCCTAGCCTAGCCTAACCTCACTCTACTCTGCTCTACTCTCCTCTGCTCTACTCTGCTCTGCTCTACTCTACTCTACTCTACTCTGCTCTGCTCTACTCTACTCTATCATACTCTGCTATAATCTCCTCTACTCTATTCTACTCAACTCTACTCTACTCTAACTTTGTTAAGCCTTGCCTATCCTAACATAAACTAGCTCTACTCTTCTTTACTCGACTCTACTTAACTCTACTCTAATCTACTATAATTTACTTTAGCAAGCCATCCCTAACCTAGCTTACCTTAACCTCACTTAGCTCTACTATATTTTACTCTACATTACAATACTCTAATCTACTGTAATCTACTCTTCCCAAGCCTATCTTAGCTCTACTCTACTCTAGCCTAGCCTAACCTCGCTCTGCTCTGCTCTAGTTTGCTCTGCTCTCCTCTACTCTGCTCTGGTCTACTCTACTCTGCTTTACTCTACTCTACTTTATTTTAGTCTGGCCTAGCCAAAACATGCTCTAATCTTTTTACTCTACTTTACTCTACTTTTCTCCCCCATCCTAGCATAGCTTAGTCGAGCAGAGCCTAGCATAGCCTAGCCAAGCCTAACTTAGTTCAACTCTACTTTACTCTACTCTAGCCTTACTTAGCCTAGTCTAGCTTAGCCTAGCCTAACCTAGCTCTGCTCTACTCTACTCTTCTTTGCTCTTCTCTACTCCATTCTACTCTACTTTGCTTTATACAACTCTGCTCTACTCTACTCTTCTCCACAATCTCCATTCTACTCAACTCTGCACTGGTCTACTCTACTTTACTCTACTCTGGTCTACTCTAGACTTATTTAGCCTAGCCTAGTCAAGCTTAACCTTGCTATACTCTATTCTACTCTACTCTAGCTTAGCCTAGCCAAATTTAACCTAACATAACCTAACCTAGCCTTACTCTACTCTGCTTACCCTATTCCTTTCTGTACAATTATGCTATGCTCCAATCTGCTTTGCAATTTCCTTATTTTGCTCTACTCTACTCTACTCTACTATACTCTAACCTGGCATAGCCCAACCTAGCTCTACTCTACTCTACTCTAGCTTATCCTAGCCTACCCTATCTTAAACTAGCCTAACCATGCTCCACTCTACTTTACTCTTCTATACTTTTCTATAATCTACTCTACTCTACTCTACTTTACTATACTCTAGTCCAACCTAGCCTAGCCTAACCTAGCTCTAATCAACTCTACTCTACTCTACTTTACTAAACTCTACTCAGCTCTAGCCTAGCCTAACCGACCTCTAATCTACTCTACTCTGCTTTGCTCTACTCTGCTATGCTCTTCTCATTTTTTCCTTGCTCTACTCACTTCTACTCTGCTCTGCTTTATTATACTCTACTCTGCTCTACTCCACTCTACTCTACTCTACTCTACTCTACATTACTCTACTCTAGAATACTCTTGCTTAGCCTAACCTAGCCTAGCCTAGTCGTGCCTTTCTTACCCTTGCCTAACCTTGCTCTACACTATTCTACTCTACTCTACTATACTATACTCTACTCTACTATACTCTACTCTATTCTACTCTACTTTATTTTACTCTACTCTACTCTAACCTAGCCTTGCCTAGCGTAGCTCAGCGTAAGCTAGCTCTACTCTACTATAGTGTGCTCTACATTACTCTACTCTCTGCTCTACTTTACTCTTCTTTACTTTGCTCTATGCTACTCTACTCTACCCTGCTCTACTCTGCTAAGCTCTACTATGCTCTAGTCTACTTTATTCATCTATACTCAAGCCTAGCCTAGCCTAACTGAGCTTTACTCTACTCTAGCCTAGCCTAGCCGAGCCTACCCCAATCGATCCTAGCCAAGCTTTGCTTCACCTAACCTAGCTCTAATATACTCTACTCTATTTTAGTCTACTCTAACCTAGCCTTGCTTAGCTTAGTCTACCAAAGCTCTACCCTTCTCTTCTCTACTATAGCCTAGCATATCCTAGCCTCACCTAGCTTTTCTCTACTCTACTTTTCTTTACTTTACTCTACTAGGCTCTGCTCAACTCTCCTATGCTCTACTCTTCTTTGCTCAGGTCAAGTCTCCTCTACTCTCATCTGCTCTACTCTACTCTACTCTATTATACTCAATTTTACTCTGACATAGCATTGATTAACCAAGCTAACCTCTATTATACTCTATTATACTCTACTTAACTCTACTTTGCTCTAGCCTAGCCTTGCCTAACCTAACCAAGCCTATCCCAGCCAATCCTAAACTAGCTATACTCTACTCTATTCTACTCTACTCTACTCTACTATACTCTAACCTTACCTAGCCAAGCCTAACTTAACCTAGCTTTACTCCAGTCTAACCCAGCTTAGCCTAGCCTAGCCTAAACTAGCTCTGCTCTACTCTTTTCTTCTCTGCTCAACTCCGCTTAGCTTTGCTCATCTCTTCTCTGCTCTGCTCTACTTTACTCTGCTCTACTCTACTCTACTCTCCTCTACTCTACTCTACTTTACTCTGCTTTACTATACTCTCACATAACTTAGCACTTCTCTACTTTACTCTATTTTACTCTTACCTAGCCTAGCCTAAGCTAACTAAGCTCTACTCTTCTCTGTTCTACTCCACTCCACTCTGCTCTAACCTAGCTTAACTTAGCCTAACAACTCTACCCTACTCTACTCCACTCTACTCTAACCTACTCTACTCTAGCCTAACCTAACCTAGCCTAGTTGAGCCTAACCTAGCTCTACTCTACCCTACTCTACTCTGCTCTACTATGCTCTACTATGCTTTTCACTACTCTGCTCTATTCTACTCTTCTATGCTCTACTATGCTCTACTCTCCTCTCCTCTCCTCTCCTCTACTCTACTCTACTCTAGTCTGGTCTGTTAAGCTTTGTTCTACGCTGCTCTGCTCTCCTCTAACTCTATTCTACTCCACTCTACTATACTCAAGCCTAGCTAAGTCTAGCCTAACCTTTCCAAGCCTAACCTTACTCTAGTCTACTCTACTACTCTGGCCTAGCCTAGCCTAACCTAACCTAGTTCTACTCTACCTTACTCTAATCTACTCTACTCTAGCTTAGCATAGTCAAGCATTGCCTACCTTATCCTAGCCTAACCTAGCTCTACACTACTTTACTCTACTCTACTCTACCCTAATTTAAACTACTCTACTCTACTCTACTCTAACCTTACCTAGCCTAATCTATCCTAAAATAGCTTTGCTCTAATCTACTTTACTCTACTCTATTCAAGCCTAGCGTAATCTAGCCTAGCCAAGCATAGCATAACCTAACTCTGCTCTACTCTTCTTTATTTTACTCTACTTTGCTCTTCTCTATTATGCTCTCCTCTGTTGTGCACTGCTATACTATACTTTACTCTTCTCTACTTTGCTCTATTCTACTCTACTCTAGTCTAACATAGCTTTGTCTAGCATAACGTAGCACTACTCTACTCTACTATGCTCTACTATACTCTAACCTAACTTAGCATACCATCCTAGCCTAGCATAGCCTAGCTTAGCCCAACTTAATAAAGCTCTAGTCTATTCTACTCTACTCTACTTTAACCTAGCCAAGCTTAACCTATCATAACCTAGCTCAGCTTTGCTTTAATTTACTCTACTCTATTCTACTCTACTTACTCTACTCTAACATAGCCCAGCCTAACTTATCGTAACCTAGCTCTACTCTGCTCTACTGTACTCAACTCTACTCTACTCCACTCAACTCTACTTCACTCTGTACTACTCTGGCCTAGCTTAGCAAAACCTGGCTCTGCTCAACTCTGCTTTTATTCTGCTCTGCTTTTCTCTACTCTGCTCTTCTCTCCTCTACTCTACTCTGCTCTGGCCTACTCTACTCTATTCAATGGTAATCTACTTTGCACTACTCTGCTCTACTTTACTCTTCTCTAATCTACTCTTTCCTGCTTTGCTCTACTATACCCTACTCTACTCTCCTCCTCTCTCTTCTCAACTCCTCTCCTCTCCTCTAATCTCCTCTCCTCTCCTCTCCTCTACTCTACTTTTCTATACTCTACTCCACTCTACTCAAGTCTACTCTAATCTACTATACTCTACTCAATTCTACTCTACTCTACTCTAGCATTGCCTAGCCTAATCTATCTCTACTCTATCCTATTATACTCTACTCTACTCTACTCTACTCTACTCTAATTTAGCCTAGCTTAGCCTCACTTAGCCAAGCCTAGCCTACCCTAGCCTAGCTTAATCGAGCCTATCCTAACATAGCACCACTAAACTCTACTCTACACTACTCTACTCTACTCTACTCTACTCTACTCTACTTTATCCTAGCCTACCTAGCTTAGCCTAACCTAGCTTTACTCTACTCTCCCCTACTCTACTCTACTCTTCACTACTTTGCTCTGCATTACTCTACTCTACTCTGCTCTTTTTAACTCTACTTTACTCAGCTCTTCGACTCTACTCTTCTTTGCTCTACTCTCCTACACTCTCCTCTGCTACACTTTATTCCACTCTACTCTACTCCACTCTACTTTACTATACTCTACTCTACTCTACTCTACTGCACCATACTCTACTTTTCTTTAGCTTAGGCTAACCTAGCAAAGCTCTACTCTACTCTACTCTAGCCTAGCCTAGCTTGGGCTAGCCTACCCTAGTTTTGCTTAGCCTTGCCTAACCTAGCTCACCTCTACTCTACACTACTCTACTATATTCTACTCCACTCTAACCTCACCTAACCTTTCTTAACCAAGCTATACTATACTCTACTCTATTGTACTCTAGCCTAGCCTAGACTAAGCTAGCTCTTCTCTCCTTTACTCTACTCTACTAGGCTCAACTCTGCTCTACTATGCTCTGCTCTTCTCTACTCTACTCTTATTTGCTTTGCTCTACTCTGCCCTACTCTGTACTATAGCTTTAACTAGCTTAGCCTAGCCTAACCTAGCTTTACTCCACTCTAAACTACTCTAGCCAATCCTAGCCTAGCCTAGCCTATCCAAGCCTAGCCTAGCCTAACCTAGCTTAGCCAAGCCTACCCTAGTTCTACTCTACTCAACTCTACTTTACTCTGCTCTACTCTAACCTAGCCTAGCAAAGCAAAACTTAGCTCCGCTCTACTCTACTTGGCTCTACTCATCTCTACTCTGCTTTGCTCTATTCTACTCTACTATGCTCAGCTCTGCTCTACTCTTTTTTGCTCTACTTTACTCTAACCTTATCAAGCTTAGCCTAGCCTAGCCTTACCAAGCTCTTCTGTACTCAAGTCTACTCTACTTTACTTTAGTGTACTCTACTATACTCTAGCCTTGCCTAGCCTACCCTAGCTAAGCCTTACATAGCCCAACCTAACCTAGCTCTACCCTACTCTAGTCAACTCTACTATGCTCTACTCTACTTTACTCTTCTCTACTTTGCTCTAGCAAGTGAAGCCTAGCCTAGCAAAACCTAGCTCTATTCTATTCTATTCAACTATGCTCACCACTACTCTACTCTACTCTACTTTGTTCTGTTATACTTTGATTTGTTCTACTCTACTATTCTCATCTCTACTCTACTCTTCTCTGCTCTACTTAGCTTTCATGTACTCTACTCTTCTCTAGCCTAGCTTACCCTACTCAAACCAAGCTCTACTCTCCTCTACTCTAGCATGGCCTTGCCTAAGCTAGCCAAGCCTAACCTAGCCTAGCATAAGCTAGCCCTACTCTACTCTGCTCTACTCTACTCTACTCTACTCTACTCTACTAGTAGTGTTAAGTTAGGATAAGTTAGGCTAGGCTATAGTGTAATAGAGTGAAGTAGTATAGAGTAGAATAACATAAGATTAGGTTTGGTTAGCCTACACTATGTTAAGTTAGGCTAGCTAGAGTAAATTAGAGTAGAGTAGAGTAGAATAGATTAGAGTATAGTATAATAGAGTAGTATATGGCTAGGCTTGGCTAAGCTACATTATGTTAGCTTAAGCTAGGCAAGAGTAGAGTAAAGTAGAGTATAATAGAGTAGACTAGATTAAGGCTAGGTTATACTAGCCTAGGTTAGGATAGAGTAGAGTAAATTAGATTAAAGTAAAGAAGAGTTGTGTAAAGTAGAGTAGAGTACAATATAGTAGAGTACAATATTGTTAGGCTAAGCTAGACTCTAGTATAATAGTGTAAAATATAGTAGAGTAACAGAGGGTTAGGTTAGACAAGGCTTGGCTATGTTTGGTTAGATTCGGATGGAGTCGAGTAGAGTAAAGTAAAATTGAGTAGAGTAGAGTAGAGTAAGGCTAGGCTAGACTAGACAAAGTTAAGCTAGGCTAGAGTAAAGTTGAATAGAGTAGGGTAGAGTTCAATAAAATAATATTAGGCTTTACTAGGCTAGCCTATGCTAGAGTAGAGTAAAGTAGAGTTTAGAAGAGCAAAGTAAGATTAGGCTAGGGTAAGCTAGGTCAGACTAGGCAAGAGTAAAGTAAAGTAGAGTAGAATATAGTTGAGTAGAGTAAAGTAGAGTACAATAGATCAAAGTTGGGTAGAGTAGAGCAGAATAGAATAGAGTAGAGTTGAACAAAGCAAAACATTGTAGAGTAGAGTAGAGCTAAGCATAGCAGAGTATGCCATTATAGAGTAGAGTGGAGTAGAGCAGAGAAGAGTAGAGTAGAGTAGAGCAAAGCAAAGTAGAACAAAGTAGAGTAGAGTAGAACAAAGCAAAGAAAAAAGAGTAGAGTAAGGCTAGGCTAGGCTAGGCTAGAGTATAATAGAGTGAAGTGATGTATAGTAGAGTAACATAATGTTAGCTAGTCTACATTATGTTAGGCAAGGCTAGACGAGAGTAGAGTAGAGTAGAGTAAGGCTAGGCTAGGTTTGGTTAGGTTAGACTTGGTTAGGAAAGAAAAGGGTAAAGTAGATTAGATTAGAGTATAGAAAAGTAGAGTAGAGTAGCATAGAGTATAATATAGTAAATTAGATCAGAGAAGAGTATAGTAGAGTATACTCTTATAGGGTATAATAGTGCTAAGCAAGGTTATGCTAAGCTAGGCTCAAACTTAATAGAGTAAAATAGTGTAAAGTATAGTTGTAGAGGGCAAGACTAGGTTATGTTATGCTAGGTTAGGTTAGAGTAAAGAAGAGTAGAGTAAAATTGAGTGGAGTCGTGTAGATTAGAGTAAGGCTAGGCTCGTTTAGGTTAAGGTAGGCTAGAGTAGAATAGATTAGAATAAAATAATATAATACAAAATAATTTTAAGCTAAGTTAGGCTCTCCTTGGCTGGAGTAGAATATAGTAGAGCATAGTAAGGTTAGGCTAGGGTAAGCTAGGTTTTGCTAGGCTAGAGTAGAGTAGAGTAGAATAGAGTAGAATAGTGAGTAAAGTAGAGAAGAGTAGAATAGAATAGAATAAAATAGAGCAAAGTAGAGTAAAATAAAGTAAAGTAGTATAGGATAGAGTAGAGCAGAGCTGAGTAGAGTATAACAGAGGATGACTGAGTAGAGTAGAGTAGAGAAGAGCAGAGTATTGTAGAGAAGAGTAAAGTAGGTAGTGCAATGCTAGGGTAAGCGAGGCTAGAGTATAATGGAGTGAAGTAGAGTAGAGTAGAGAATCATAAGGCTTGGCTTGGCAAAGCTACACTGTATTAGGCTAGGTTAGTCTAGAATAGAGTTGAGCAGAGTTGAGTAGAGTAGAGTAAGGCTAGGTTGCTATGCTAGGCTAGGGTAGGATAGAGTAGTGAAGGGTAGAGAAGATTGGATTAGATTAGAGATTAATAAAATTGAGTAGAGTAGAGTAGAGTAAAGCTAGACAAGGCTAAACTAGGCTAGAGTATAATAGAGTAAAGTAGAATATTGTAATAGAGGGCTAAGCTAGGCTATGTTAAGTTAGGTTAGGCTTGAGTAGAGTTGAGTAGAGTAAAATACAATAGAGTATGGCTAGGCTAGATTAGGCTAAGTAAGGCTAGGTTAGGTTAGGGTAGGCAAGGGTAGAGTAGAGTAGAGTATAGTAGAATTGATTAAATTAGAGTAGAGAGAAGTAGAATAGAGTAGAGTTTGGCTAGGTTAAGCTAGGAAAGAGTATAATAAAGCAAAGTAGAGTAAAGTTAAGTTGAGAAGGGCTAGGCTTGGTTAGGCTAAGCAATGTAAAGTGAGGTTAGGTTAGAATAAAGAAGAGTAGAGTAGAGTGGAGTAGAATAGAGTAGAGTAAGGGTAGGCTAGGTTAAGTTAGGCTAATGTAGAGTAGAGGAGAGTATAACAGAGTAGAGTGGAGTAGGCTAAAATAGAGTAAAATAGAGTAGAATAGAGTATAATAGAGTAGAGTAGAGTAAAGTAGAGTGGAGTAGAGTGGAGTAAGGCTAGGCAATACTAAGTTTAATTATGTTTGTTTAGGTCAGGCTAAGTTAGGCTAAACAAGAGTAGAGTAGAATAGAATAGAGTAGAGTAGAGCTAATTAGAGTTGGGCAAAGTAGAGTATTATAAAAAATAATGTGGCAGAGTAGAGAACAATAGAGTAAAGCAAAACAAAGCAGAGTAGAGCAAAGCAAAGTAGGGAAGAGCTGATAAGAGCAAAGTTGAGGTGAATATAGTAGAGTAAAAGAATGTAGAGCAAAGTAAAGCTGAGCTGAGCTAAGCTAAGTAAAGTTGCGTAGACGAGAGCAACATAGAGTAGAGTAATGTAGGCTAAGGTAGGCTAGGCTAGAGCATGATAGAGTGAAGTAAAATAGAGTAGAGTAGCATAGAGCTAGTCTTGGCTAGGCTGTATTATGTTAGGCTAAGCTAAGCAAGAGTAGAGTAGAGTAAGGCTAGGTCAGGCTAGGGAAAGATAAAATAGAGTAGGGTGGAGAATATTAGATTAGAGTAGAGAAAAGTATAGTAGAGTAGAGTAGAGTTGAATGAATAGAGTAGAGTAGTGTTAGGCTAGGCTAAACTAAGCTAAGCTAGAGTATTATAGAGTAAAGTAGAGTAAAATAGAGTAATAAAAGGCTAAGCTAGGCTGGTTTAGCCTATATTAGGCTAGTTTAGGCTAGAGTATGGTAGAGAAGAATAAAATAGAGTAGAGTAGAGTAGAGTAAGGTAAGGATAAGCAATGCTATGTTAAGCTAAGATAGGCTAAAGTAGAGTAGAGTATAGTAAAGTAGGGTATGATAGGGTTGGGTAGGATAGGATAGAGTTGAGTAGATTAAAGTAAAGTATAGTTAGGTTAGGCTAAGTTAGGCTTGAGTAGAGTAGAATAGAATGGAGTAGAGTAGAGTAGAGTAGCATAAGACTAAGTTTAACCAAGCAAGGCAAGAGTAGAATAAAATTGAGTAGACTAGAATAGTATAGATTAATGTAGAAAAGAGTATAGTAGAGTAGAGTAGAGTAAGACTGTGATAAGCTAGGTTAAGTTAGGTTATGTTAGGCTAAGCTAGAGTAAAGTAGAATAGAGTAGAGTAGAGCAAAGCAAAAAAAAGTAGAGTAGAGTATAATAGAGTAGATTAGACTAGAGTAGAGTGGAGTAGAGCAAAGCAAAGCAGAGTAGAGGATAGTAGAATGGATTAGAGTAGTGCTATGCTAACCTAGGCTATAATAGGCTAGAGTAAAATAAAGTGAAGTAGAGCAGAATAGAGAAGGATAAGAGAAGGGTTGACTAGGCAACACTTTGTTTGGCTAAGCTAGGCTAGAGTAGAGTAGAGTAGGATATAGTAGAATCAGGTATTGTAGAGTAGAGTAAAGTTAGATGAGGCTAAGCTAGGTTAGGCTACTATAAGCTAGGATTGGTTAGGCAAAGCTAAGATGAGAGTAGTGTAGAGTAGAGTAGAGTAGAGCAGGATATGTCTATGTTAGGTTTTGTGAAGTTAAAGTAGAATAAAGTAGAGTTGGTAGGGTAGAGTAGTGTAGAGTAGAGTTGAGTAAACAAGAGTAAGGCTAGGTTAAGCTAGGAAAGGTTAGGTAGGCTAAGCTTCCCTTGAATTGAGTAGAGTAGGGTAGGGTAGGATCGAGTACAGTAGAGGAGAGTATAGTAGAGGTAAGTAGAGTAGAGTAGAGGAGAGTCGAATAGAGTAAAGAAGAGTATAACAAAGTAGAGCAGAGCTGAGCATTAGTATAATCGAGTAGAGAATAACAGTGTAGTACGAAGTAGAGAAGAGTAAAGTAGAGCAGAGTAGAGCAAAGTATATTAGAATTTATAGAGTAGAGTAGAGTAGAGTAAAGTGGAATAAAATAATTCGAGATACGACTAGGTTTGAGTAGAGTAGCATAATGCTAAGTTAGGCTAGGCTAGGCTATAGTAGAACACAATATAATAAAATAGAGTAGAGTAAGGCAAGGCTAGGCTAGGTTAGGTTAAGTTAGGTTAGGCGAAGCTAAGCTAGGCAAGGTTGATGTATAGTAGAATCGAGTAGAGTAGAGTAGAATAGGGTAGAAAAGAGTAAAGTAGCATAGAGCAAAGTAGAATAGAGCAAAGTAAAGTAGAGCAAAATAGAGTGGAATAGAGAAGAATAGAACATAATAGAGTAGAGTGGACTAGAGTAGAGTAAAGAAGAGTATAGTAGAGTAGAGTAGAGCAGAGTTTAGTAAAGGAGGGTAGAGTATAGTAGAGTAGTGTTAGGCTAAGGTAAGGTAGGCTAAGCTAGAAATAATAGAGTAAAGTAGAGTAGCATAAAGTAGAGTAATAGGCTAGGCATGGTTAGGATACATTATGTTAGTTTAGACTTGGCTATAGTAGAGTAGAGTAGAGTATAGTATTGTCAAGCAGTAGAGTAAGTCGAGGCTAGGCTAGGTCAGGCAGTGCTATACTAGGCAAGGCTAATCTATCTTGGCATAAGAAAGAGTAGGGTGGAGTAGAGTAAAATATATTAGATTAGAGTAGAGAAGAGTGGAGTAAATTAGAGAAGAGAAGAGTATAATATTGATAGGTTAGGCTAGGCTAGGCTATGCTATGTTTGACAAGGTTAGCTAGAGTAGAGTAGAGTTAAGTAGAATAGAGTAGAGTAAAGTAGAGTAGAATAGAATGGAGTAGAGTAGAGTTGAGTAGAGTAGAGTTGAGTTGAGTAAAGTAGAGTACAGTAGAATAGAGTAGAGTATAACTAAAAAGAGTAATAGAGTAGAGTAGTGTAAAGTAATGTAAAGCTTGACAAGAGCAAGTGAGGCTAGAGTATATTAGAATAAAAGAGAGTAGAGTAGAGTACCACAGGGCTAAGCTAAGCTAAGCCTGGTTAGGCTATTTTAAGATAAGTTAGCTAGAGAAGAGTACAATATAGTAGAGTACAGTAGTGTAGAATAAGACTATGCTAGGCCAGGTTAGGTTAGGCTAGGCTAGGCTAAGCCTAGCTAGAGTAGGCTAGAGTATAGTTGAGTAATGCTAAGTGAGGCTATGTTAAGTGAGGCTAGAGTATGATAGAGTAAAGTAGAGTAGAGTAGTATAGAGTAAGGTAGAGTAAAATAATGCTAGGCTAGGTTAGGCTAGGCTAAGTGATGCTAGGTTAAATTAAGCTAGGGTAGGGTAGCTTTGAGTAGAGTAGAGTAGAATAGAGTAGAATAAAATAATAGTAGGCTAGGTTTGGCTAGAGTAGGATAGAGTAGACTAGCATTGGGCTAAGTTTGGCTATGCTAAGTTAGAGTAGAATATAATAGAGTTGATTAGAGTAGAGTGAAATGAAGTTGAGTAGATCATAATAGAGTAAAATAGAGTATAGTAGAGGAGAGAATAATTGAGAAGTAGAGTAGAGTTGTGTAAGATTGCAAGGAGTAGAGCAAAATAAAATAATACTAAGCTAGGCAAAGTTAGGTACAGTAGAGTAGAGTAGCATAAGGATAAGTTAGGATAGGGTAGGCTAGAGTAGAATATAATAAGACAGAGTAGAGTAGAATAGAGTAAAATAGAGTAGAGTAGAGTTAGGCTAGGCTTAACTAGGTTAGGTTGGGCTAAGCTAGAGTTGGCTAGGCAAGAGTAGAGTAAAATATATAGAGTTGGCAGAGCAAAGTAGTGCAGAGTGTAGTAGAGTAAAGTGGAGCAGCAGAGAGTATAGTAGACTAGAGTAGAGTAGAGTAGTACAGAGTAGACTATAATAGAGTAGAGTAGAAGAGAGTATTGTAGAGCAAATTTGTGCTAGACTAGAACAGGCTAGGTTTGGCAAGTTTATATAGATTGTTTTAAAGAAGGGTAAAGTAGCATAGGGCTAAGCTTGGCAAGGCTACATTATGTTTGGTTAGGTTAGGCTAGAGTAGAGTCAAGTAGGGTAGAGTAGGGTAAGGTTAAGCTAAGCTAAGCTAAGTTAGGCAAGGTTAGGCTAGGCTAAGCTAGGCAATGATACGATAGAGAGGAGTAGATTAGAGTAGATTAGATTAGAGTAGACAAGAATAGAGTAGAGTGGAGCAAAGTAGGGTAAAGTAGAGTAGATTTATGCTAAATTATGCTAGGCTAGGTAGAGCTAGGCTAGAGCATAATAGAGTAAAGTGGAAATAGATTAGAGTATATTATTAGAGGGCTTGGATTGGTTAAGCACGACTATGTTAAGCTAGGTTAGGCTGGAGTAGAGTAGAGTAGAGTATTGTAGAGCAAAGTAAGGCTAGAATTGGCTAAGCCAGGTTATGTTAAGCAAGGTTGGACTAGACTAAGGTAGGCTAGGTTAGGGTAGCTAGAGTAGAGTAGAGTTTATTAGAGTAAAATTAAAAAACACTAGGCTAAGCTAGCTAGGCTCAGTATAGTAGAGTAGAGTAGACTAGATAGGTGTAGAGTAGAGTAGAGTAGAGAAAAGAAGAGCAGCATAGAGAAGAGTAGAGTAGAGTAGAGTAGAGTAGAGCTAACATGAGTAGAGTAAGGCAAAGGAGATTAAAGAAAAGTAGAGTAAAGTAAAGGAGAGTAAAGTAGAGTAGAGTAGAGCAAAGCACAATAGAGCATAGTAGAGTAGGGCATAGTTAGGCTAGGTTTGGATAGGTTTGAGTATAATGGAGTGAAGGAGAGTGGAGTAACATGAGCTTAGGTTGTTCTAAGCTATGCCATATTAAGCTAGGTTTGGCTAGAGTAAAGTAGAGTAGAATAGAGTAAGGCTTGGCTCAACTCAGTTAAGTTAGGCTAGGCTAAGGTTAGGTAAAGTAAAGAGGAGTAGATTAGATTTGAGTAGATTGGAGAAGAGTAGAGTAATGTTGAGTAGAATAGAGTAATACTAGGCTAGACTAGGCTAAACGACACTAGAGTATAACAGAGAAGAGGAGAGTAGAGTATAGTAGTATAGGGCTAAGATAGGCTAGGCCAGGCTATGTTAAGCTAGGTTAGGCTAGAGTAGAGTAGAGTAGAATATAGTAGAGTAGACTAATACTAGGTTAGGCTATGTTAGACTAGGCTAGGTTAGGTTAAGCTAGGCTAGGCTCGACTAGGATAAGCTAGAGTAGATTAGAGTAAAGTTGGGATGAGTAATGTAGAGTAATACTAGGCTAAGCTAAGCGAAGCTAGAGTATAATAGAGTGATGAATAGTAGAGTAGAGTAGAATAAAATAATATTAGGATAGGCTAGGCTAGATTAAGTTAATGTAGAGTAAAGAATAGTAGAGTAGAATAAGGTTAAGTAAGTTTAGGCTTAGCTAGATAGAATATAATAGAGTAGATTAAAGTACAATAGAGTATAGTAGAGTAGGGTAGAGTAGAGTCGAGTAAGGCCAGGTTAGGCTAGGCTAAGTTTGATTAGGTTTGGCAAGGTTATGCTAGGCTAGGCTAAAGTAGAGTAGAGTGTAGTACAGTAGAGTAGAGTAAAGAAAAGTAGAGTATAACATAGTAAAGCAGAGCATAGTAGAGAAGAGTCAAGTATTGTAGAATAGAGTAGAGTAGAGCAAAAAAGAGTAAAGTAGAATAGTGCTAGGCTAGACCAGGCTGGCTAAACTAGAGTATAATATAGTGAAGTAGAGTAAAGTAGTGCAGCATAGGGCTAGACTTGGCGAGGCTTGCTAGAGTAGAGTAGAGTAGAGTAAGGCTAGGATAAGCTAGGCTAAGTTATGCTAAGCTAAGCTAGGTTAGGTTAGGGTAGGTAGAATAAGGTATAATAGTTTAGTTTAGAGTAGTGTAGAGAAGAGTAGAATAGATTAGAGTAGATTAATGTAAAGTAGAGTAGAGTAAAGTGGAGTAGAGTACAGTAGAATAGAATAGAGTAGAGTATATTAATATAGAGTAGTGCTAGGCCAGGCTAGGCTAAGCTTGGCTAAACTATAATAGATTAAAGTAGAGTAGAGCAGAGTAGTATAGGGTTAGGCTAGGTTATGCTAGGCTATGATAGGTTAGGTTGGGCTAGAGTAGAGAAGAGTAAAGTATAGTAGAGTAAAGTAGAGTAGAGTAGAATATAATATAATAGAGTAAAGTGGAGTAAAGTAAGGCTAGGCTAGGCTAAGCTCAGCTAGGTTAGGCTAGGCTAGGCGAAGCTATGTTAGATTAGGTTAGGCTAGAGTTGAGTGAAATAGAGTAGAGTATAATGGAAAAAAATGCTAGGTTGGGCTAAGTTAGGGACTAGGAATAGCACAAAGTTAGCCTTAGGGAGGTTAGAGTAGACAAAAGTAAAGTAGAGTAGAGTAGAGTACAGTAGAGAAGAGTAAGGCTAGGTTAGTCTAGGTTAGGTTTGGTTACGTTAAGCTAAGCAAGGCTAGAGTAGACTAGAGTAGAGTAAAGTAGAGTGGATAAATCAGAGAGAAGTTGAGCAAAGTAGAGTATAGTAGAATAGAGTAGAGCAAAGTAGAGTCGAGAGTAGAGTAGAGTAGAGCAGAGTAGAGTAGACTAGAGCAAAGAAAAGGAGAGTAGAGTAGAGTAGAGAATAATATAGTAGAGCAAAGCAGAGTAGAGTAAAGAAGAGTATAATAGAGCAAAGTTGAGCAGAGTAGAATAAAATAATTTTAGAATTGCCTAGGCTAAGCTAGAGTAGAGCTGTATAGGGCTAAATTAAGATAAGTTAGGCTAAAATAGATTAAAATAAAGTGAAGTATAATAAAGTAGAATAAAATAAAGTGTTTAAGAGTTGAGTAGAGTGAGGCTAGTATATGCTAGGTTAGGTTAGGCTAAGCTAGAGTAGAGTAAAGTAGAGTAGAGTTGAGTAGAGTAGAGTAGAATAAAAAAGAGTATAATAGAGTAGAGTAGAGTAGAGCAGGGCATATCAAAAGAGAACAAAGTAGAATAGAGTAGAGTAGAATAGTGTAGAGTAGAGGAGAGTAGATTAGAGTTTAGTAATGCTAAGCTAGAGTAAGCTAGGCTAAGATAATATATATTAAAGTGGAACTAGAGTAGAGTAGAGTAGCATAGGGTTAAACTTGGCTAGGCGAGACTATGTAAGGTTAGGCTCGGTTAGAATTGAGTAAACTGAAGTAGACTAGAGTTCAGTAGAGTAGAGTAAGGTAAGGCTAGGCTGTGTTAGGTTGGGTTAGCTATGCTAGGCAAGGCTAAACTAAAGTATGATGTAGTAGAGTATAGTAGAGTATATTAGATTGGAGTAGAGAAGAGTAGAGTGGAGTAGAGTAGAATAAAATAATCTTAAGCAAGGCAAGGCTAGCCAAGGTAAGAGTAGAGTAGAGTAGGATATGGCTAAGTTAGTTTTAGGCAAGGTTAGAGTAGAATAAATTAGAGTTGAGTATAATAGAGTAGAGTAGGGTGAAGTATAGTAGAGAAGAGTATGTTTAGGTTAAGTTAGGTTAGATTTGGTTAGGCTTGGCTAGGTTAGGTTATAATAGTATATTGTACATTAAAGTATAGTAGAGTAGAATAGAGCAAAACAAGGTAAAATAGAGTAGAGAAAAGTAGAGCAGAGTAGAGCATAGTGTAGAGCAGAGTAGAGAAGAGTAGATGTAGTAAAGCAAAGTAGAGCCAAGCATAGTAGAGTAGAGAATAATATAGTAGAGTAGAATAGAGCAAAAAAGAGTAGAATAAAGTAGCATAGAGTAGAGTAGAGCATAGTAGAGTAGAATAAAATAATGTAGGCTAGGCTAATTTAAGTAAGAGTAGCATAGAGTAAAGTAGTGTAGCATAGGGCTAAATTAATTTAAGCTAGGCTAGAGTAGAATAGAAAAGAGAAGAGTAGAGAAGAATATAATAGAGTAGAGTGTAATAGACTAGAGTATAGTATTGTAGAATGGAGTAAAGAAGAGTAAGGCTAGGTTAGGCTAGGTTAAGTTTAGCTAGGCTAGGCAAAGCGAGGCTAACGTGGAGTAGATTAGAGAAGATTAAAGTAAAGAAGAGTAGGGCAAAACAGAATAGAGTAGAGTAGAGTATAGTAAAGCAATGCATAGAAGAGCAGAGAAAAAGAGAGCATAATAGAGGAGAAAAGAGAAAAGAAAAGTAGAACAGTGTACAGAAAAGTAGAGTAGAGTAGACCAATGTTGGGTTTGGATAGGCTAGGCAAGGCTAAAGTACAATTGAGAGAATTAGAGTAGAGTAGCATAGGGCTAAGCCTGGCTAGGAAATGTTATGTCAGGTTTGGTTGGAGTGTAGTAGAGTAGAGTAAAGTAGAGTATAGTAGAGTAGAGTAGTATAAGATGGGGCTAAGTTAGACTAGTGTAGGATAGAGTAGATTAGAATAGAGTAGATTAGATTAGAGTGGGGAAGAGTATAATAGAGTGGAGTAGAGTGGAGTAATGTTAGACTAGGCTAGGCTAAGCTGGGCTAAAGTATAATATAGTAAAGAAAACTAGAATAGAGTAATAGTGGGCTCGGCTAAAAGCTATGCTAAGAAACATAATGCTAGATTAAGGTAGAGTAGAGTAATGCTAGGTTAGGCTAGGCTGTGAGAAGCTAGGCTAGGCTTAAGTAGAGTAGAGTTGAGTAAAAGTAGAGTAGAGTAGAGTAAACTATACTGTAGCATAGTAGAATAGAGTAAGGTAGAGTAAAAGAAAATAATGCTAAGTTAGGGTAGGTTAAGCTAGAGTTGATTAGAGTAAAGTAGCATGTGGCTAAGTTAGGTTGACAAAGTTAGAGCAAAATAAAATAAAGTAGAGTAGAATAGAGTTGAAAAGAGTAGAGTAGAATAAATTATTATAGAGTAGAGTGGAGTGGAGTAGATGAAGGCTAAGCTAGGCTAGGCAAGGTTAGGTTTGGTTTGGTTAGGCTAGGTTAGGTTTAGTTAGGTTTGGCTAGGCTAGGCTTGGTTAGAGTAGAGTAGAGTAGAGAAGAGTAGAGTAGAGTAGAGTAGAATAGAGTAGAGTAGAGTAGAATAGAGTACAGAATAGAAGATCAGACTGGAGTAGACTAGAGCAAAGTAGAGTAGAGCAGTATAGTGTAGATCATAATATAGTAAAGAAGAGTAGGGTAGGATAGTGCTAGGTTAGACCTAGCAAAGCTAAGCTAGAATATAATAGAGTGAAGTAGAATAAAGTGGAGTAGCATATGGCCAGGTTTAGCTATGCTATGCTCTCTTTTGCTAGGCTAGGATGGAGTAAAGAAGAGTATAGTAGAGTAAGGATAGGCTAAGTAAGGCTAGGATGAGGTAGAGTAGAGTAGAGTAGATTAAATTAAAGTTGAGTAAAGAAGAGTATAGTAGAGTCGTACTAGACTAGGCTAAACTTAGCTAGAGTATAATAAAGTAAAATAGGGTAGAATAAAGTAACATAAGGCTAGGCTAGCCAATATTATGCTACGTTAGGCTTGAGTAAAGTAGAGTAGAGTAGAGTAAGGCTAAGCTAGGCTAGGCTTGGTTAGGCTTGGTTAGGCTTGGCTAAGCTAAGCTAGAGTAGAGTAAAGTAGAGTAGAGTAACATAAGGGTAAGTTAGGCTAGGTTAGGTTGGAGTTAAAGAAAATAGTGTTGCATAAAGGAGGGTAAAGTAGAGTAGAGTAAGTTAGAGAAGAGTAAGGCTTGGTTAGGCTAAGCTAAGTTGGGCTTGAGTAGAGTAGAATATAATAGAGTAGAGTAGAATAAGGTAGAGTAGAATAGAGTAGAGTAGAGTAGAGTATAGCTAAGTTAGGCAATGCTAGCTTAACTTAAGCAAGGCTACGTTAGGCTAGGCTAGGACTTACTAGACTAAGATAGAGTAGAGTATGATAGGTTACAAGATATGGTAGGGTAAGATAGAGTATGGTAGGGTAGGCTAATGTGTAGAGTAAGGTAGGATCGATTAAAATAAAGTAGAATAGAATATAGTAGAGTTTCGTAGAGCTAGGTTAGGCTAGGCTAGGTTTGCTTAAGTAAGGATAAGCTAGGGTAGCCTTAAGTAGAGTAAAGTAGAGTAGAGTATAGTGGAATAGAGTGGAGTGGAGTAGCATAGGGTAAGGTAGGGTGGGGTAGGGTTGGGCAAAGTAGAATAGAGTAGAGTAGAGTAGAGAAGATCAAAGAAGAGTAGAGCAGAGTAGAGTAGAGCAAAGTAGAGAAGAGTAGAGCAGAGTATAGTAGAGCAGAGTAGAGTAGGGATGTGTAACGCAAAGTAGAGTGGAGTAGAGCAGAGTAAAGCATAGGAGATTAGTGTAGAGTAGAGTAGAGTAGAGTAATATGTAGCATGGGTAGGCTTAGCTAGAGTATAATAGAGTGAAATATAGTAGAGTAGAATAGCATAAAGCTAGGTTTGGTCAGGCTACACTATGTTATTTTAAGATATGTTAGAGTAGAGTAGAGTTGAGTTGAGTAAGGCTATGCTAGGCTAGTGTTGACTAAAGTAGAATAGAGAAGAGTAGAGTAGCATATGATAGGGTAGGGTAGGGAAAAATAAGATAGGATAGGGTGGGTATGGTGGGGTAGAGTAGAGTAAAGTAGGTTAGAGCTTGATTAGACTAGGTTAAGCTAGGTTAGGCTAGCCTAACATTAACAAGAGTAGAGTAGAATAGAGTAGAGTAGGGTAGAGTAGTATAATATTGGATAGGGTAAGGTAAAGTAGGATAGGGAAGAGTAGAGTAGAGTAGAGTAAAGTAGATTAAAGCTAGGTTAGGCTAGGCTAGGTTAGGTTAGAGTAGAGTAGAGTAGAGTAGAATATAGTAGAATAGAATAGAGTAGAGTAGAGTAGAATAGAGTAGAGTAGAGTAGTGTAGAATAAAGTATAGTTGAGTAGAGTAGAGTAAAGTAATGTAGTCTAGAGTGAAATGGAGTAGAGTTTAATACAGTAGAGTAGAGTACATTTGAATAGAGTATAGTAGCGTAAGGTATGGTAGGGTAGGGTTAGGTAGTGTAGTGTATGGGAGGGTAAGATAGGGTAGGGTATAGTAGTAGGATAGAGTATAGTAGAGTAGTGTAGAATAAAGTAGAGTAGATTAGAGTAGAGTATAGTACAGTAGAGTAGAGCATTGTAGCATAAGGAGGGAAGGGTAAGGTAGGGTAGAGTATGGTATGGTAGTGTTGCAAGGAGAGGATAGGGTAAGATTGTTTAGGATAGGGTAGGGGAGTGTAGGATATAGTAGAATATAGTAGAGTGGAGTAGAGTAGAGTAACATAAGGTTAAGTAGTGTAGACTAGAGTTAGGTTTGGCTAGGCTAGGCTAGGGTAGGCAAGAGTAGATTAGAGTAGAGTAGCATTGGTTAGGGTATGGTTGGTAGGGTAGAGTAGGGTAGTGTTGAGATCTGTTCTAATCGGTTCGATTTGGTTTGACTTGGTTTGGTTTGGTTCAGTTCGATTCTGTTCAATTCGATTCGGTTCAGATTAGTTTGGTTATAGTAGCATAGGGTAGGGTAGAGTAGGGTATTGTAGGGTACCATAGTGAAGGGTACGATAGGGTAAGGTAGGATAGGATAACATAAGGTATAGTAGAGTAGAGTAGCATAGAGTAATGTGGAGTAGAGTAGAATAGTTCTAGCTTAGGCTAAGCCAAGAAATGCTAAGCAAGATTAGGCTAAGCTTGGTTAGGCTAGGTTAAACTAGGCTAGAGAAGTGTAGAGTAGACTAGATAGAGTGGAATTGAGTAAAATAGTGTAGGTTGGGTAAGGTAAGGTAGGGTTAAGGTAGGGTAGGTTAAAGTAGGATAGGGTAGGGTATGGCAGGGTAGAGTAAGGTAGAGAAGAGTTGAGTAAAATAGAGTAGAGTAGAGTAGAGTAGAGTATGGCCTGGCTATGTTAAGTTAGGTTAGGCTATGTAAGGCTATGCTAGGCTAAGCTAAGTAAGACTAAAGTAAAAAAAAAGTAAAGAGTAGAGATGAATAGAGTGGGGTAGAGTAGGGCAAAACAAAGTAGAGCAGAGTTAAGTAGAGTAAAGTAGTGTTAGGCTAGGCTTGGTTAGAGTATAATAAAGTGTAGAGTAGTATAGGGTTAGTTAGGCTACATTATGTTAGGCTAGGCTAGAATAGAATTGAGTATAATAAAGTAGAGTAAATTAAAGTTAAATAAGGCAAGACTAAGCTAGGTTAGAGTAGAGTAGAGTAGATTTGATTATAGTAGAAAAGAGTAGAGTAGCATAAAGTAGAGTATAATAGAGTAGAGTAGAGTAGAGTTGAGTAGAGTGGAGTAGAGTTGAGTAGACTAGAGTGGAGTGGAGTATGGTCTAGTAGAGTTGTGTTGAGTAGAGTAGCATAGAGTAGTGTAGCATAGAGGAGCATAATGTACGTATAGTAGCATATAAGGTATCGTAGGGTATGGTAGAGTAAGTTAAGTTAAGTTAAGGCAGGGTAAGGAACGATAGGGAAAAGTAGAGTAGAGTAAATGAGAGCTAGGAGAGGCTAGGTTATGAAGGGCTAGGCCATGCTAGGCTAGGCTAGGTTAGAGTAGAATAGAGAAGAGTAGAGTTGACAAAGATTAACCTAGGCTAAGCAAGGTTAGATAAGGCTAGGCTAGGTTAGGCTAGGGTAGGCTAGAATAGAGTAGAGTAGAGTAGAATAGAGTAGAACAGAGTAGAGTAGAGCTCAGTAGAGTAGAGTAGAGTTGCATAGCATATGGTAGGATAGGGTAGGGTTGGTTATGGTAGTGTAGGATAGAGTAGCATAGAATTGAGTATAGCAGAGTAGAGAAGATTAGAGATGGGCATAGTAGAGAAGATAAAAGCTAAGTAGAGCAGAGCTGAGTAGAGCAAACTAAAGTGGTATAAAGAAGAGCAGAGGAAAAGAGAAGAGAGTAGAGTAGATAAGAGTAAAGAAAAAGAGTGGAGAGGAGAGAAGAGGTGAGTAGAGCAGAGTAGAGTAGAGCAAAGCATAGTAGAGTAGAGTAGAGTAGAGTAAAGCATGGTGGAGTAGAATAGAGTAGAGTAGAATAAAGTAGCATAGGGTAGGGTAAATTAAGATAGGGTAGGGTAGGGCAAAGTAGAATTGAGAAGAGCAGAGTAGAGTAGAGCAGAGCTACGTTAGGCTAGGTAAGGCGAAGCTATGCTGAAGTAGAGTGGTGTAGAGTAGATTAGATTAGCTTAGAGTAGAGAAGAGTAGAGTAGTGTTGAGTAGAGTAGAGTAGAGTAGCATAGAGTAAAGTAAGATAGAGTATAGTAATGTAGACTAGAGTAGAGTAGAATAGAGTAGAGTAAAATAGAGTAGAGTAGAGTAGAGTTGAGTAAAGCTAGATTAGGTTAGGCTAGTTTAGGCTAAACAAGGCTAGGTTATGCTAGGCTACACTAGGCTAGGCTAGGGTAGGCTAGAGTAAACTAGACTTGAGTGAAGTAGAGTTGAGAAGAGTAGAGTAGAGTAGAGTTGAGTAACATAAAGTAATATAGCATAGGGTATGATGGGGTATGGTGGAGCCAAGTTAAGTTGTGTAAAGAAGAGTAGAGCAAGGTTAGGCTAGGCTAGGCTATGCTGAATTAAGTAAGGCAGAGTTGGTAGAGTAGACTATAATAGGGTAGAGTAGAGTATAATAAAGTAGAGTGGAGTAGAGCAATATAGAGTAGACTAGAGTATAATAGAGTAGTATAGAGCTAGGCTGGACTTGGCAAAGCTAAGCTAAGCTAGGCTAGGTTTGGCTAAAGTAGTGTAGGGTGGAGTTGAGTATAGTAGATTTGAGTAGAGTAGAGTATCGTAGGGAATAATAGGATAGGGTAGGGTAGGGTAGAGTATAGTAGAGTGTAGTATTGTTGTGTAGAGAAGAGTAGAGTAGAATTAAGTAGAGTAGAGTAGAGTTGAGTAGAGTAGAGTAGAGTAGAGTAGAGAAGAGTAAAGTAGAGTAGAGTATAATATAGTAGAGTAGAGTAGAGTGGAGTAGAGTTATGTTAGCCTAAGCTAGGCTAGGTTAAGCTAAGGTAAGCTAGGCTAGAGTAGAGTAGGGTAGAAAAGAGTAGAGTAGAGCTTGTTTAGGCTAGGCTTATCGAGGGTATGTTAAGTTAGAGTAGAGTAGAGTAAAGTAGACTAGAGCAGAGCAGAGTAGAGCAAGACAGAGTAGAGAAGAGCATAGTAGAGAAAAGTATAACAGAGTAGACTAGAACAGAGCAAAGCATAATAGAGCTTGGTTAGGCTAAGCTATACTGGGCTTGGCTAGGCTAGGCTAGGTGTTAGCATAGTAGAATAGAGTAGAGTATAGTAGAGTTCAACAGAGTGTAGTAAATAGAGAAGATTAGAGTAGAGTAGAGCTAGGTTAGGCTTGGCAAGGCTACGTTAGGCTAAGTAAGAATAGAGTAAAGTAGGGTAGAATTGAGTAAAGTAGAGTAGAGTAGAGTGGAGTAGAGTAGAGCTAGGTTAGGCTTGGCTAGCTATAGTACAATAAAGTAGAGTATAGTAGAGTAGAGTAGAGTAAAGAAAAGTATAGTAGTGTAGAGTAGAAAAGAGCAGAGAAGGGCAATGTAAAGGAGAGCTAGTTAGGCTAGGCTAGACTAGATTAGGCTAAGCTAGGCAAGCATAGAGTAGAGTCAAGTAGAACTAAGATAGGCTAGACTAGGTTATGTTAGGTTAGAGTGGAGTATAGTAGAATAAAGTAGAGTAGAGTATGATAGAGTAGAGTAGAGTAGAGTTGAGCTAGTTTGATTAGGCTTGGATAAGCTTGGCTAGGCTATGCTATGCTAGACAAAGCTAGGGTAAGCTTGGCTAGATTAGAGTAGAGAAGAGTAGAGTAGAATAGAGTAGAGCTTGGTTAGGCTAGGCTAGAGTGGAGTAGAGTAGAGTAGAGCAGGCGAAAGTAGAGCAGAGTTGAGCAGAGTAGAGCAGAGTAATGCATAATAAAGCAGAGTAGAAAAGAGTAGAGCAAAAAAGAGTAGAGTAGAGCAGAGTAGAGTGGAGCTAGGTTAGGTTACGTATGGCTATGCTAGCCATGTTTAGAGTAATGTACAGTAGAGTATAATAGAGTTGAGTAGAGTAGGGAAGAGTATTGTATAGTTGAGTAGAATAGAGTAGAGAAGAGTAGAGCAGAGTAGAGTGGAGTAACTTAGCAAAATAGAGTTGAGAAAAGTAAAGCATAGTAGAATAGCAAAGAGCAGAGTAGAGTAGATTAGAGATGAGCAGAGCAATTTAGAGTAGAGTAGAGCAAAGTTAGGTTAGGCTAGGCTAGAGTTTGGTAGAGTAGAGTAGGGTTGAATAGAGTAGAGCTAGGTTAGGCTAGGCTAGGTAGGGCTATGTTAGAGTAGAGTTAGGTTGAGTCAAGCAGAGTAGTGTATAGTAGAGTATAGAAAGTAGAGTAGAGTAGTGCTAGGTTAGGCTAGGCTTGACAAGGGTAGGCTAGGTTATGCAGGGCTAGGCCAGAGTATAGTTTTGTAGAATAGAGTAGAGAAGAGTAGAGTAGAGTAAAGTAGAGTAGAGTAGAGTTCAGCTAGGTTAGGCTAGAGAAGAGTAGAGTAGACTATAGTAGAGAATAATGGAGTAGAGCAATGAAGAGTAGAGCAAAGCAAAGTAAAGTAGAGTATAGTATAGTATAGTAGAGTAAAGCTATGTTAGGTTAGGCTGGGCTAGGCTAGGTTGGGCTAGGCTAGGCTATGCTAAGGTTAAGCTCGGCTTAATTTAGTAGAGTGAACAAAAGTATAGCATAACAAAGCACAGTAGAGTAGAACAAAGTAGAGTAGAGAATAACAGAGTAGAGTAGAGTCAAGTAAAATAGAGTAAGGTAGAGCAGAGCATAGCAAAACATAACGAAAAAGAGTAGAGTAGAGTAGAGTAGGGTAGAGTAGAGTAGAGAAAAGCAAAGTGGAGTAAGGTAGAGTTGAGTGGAACAAAGAAGAGTTAGGTTAGACTATGCTTTGCAAGGCTAGGCTATAGTAGAGTACAGTAAAGTAGAGTAGAGTAGAGTATAGCAAAGCTAGGTTAGGATAGGTTAAGCTAGGCGAGGCTAGGATAGGCTAGGCTAAAGAAGACTAGTGTCAAGTTGAACTTGGTTAGGCTAGGCTACGCTATGCTTGGTTAATCTAGAGTAGAGTAGAGTGGAGTAGAGTAGAGTAGAATAGAGTAGAGTAGAGTAGAGTATAGTAGAGTAGAGCTAGGTTAGGATAGGTCAGGCGAAGCTAAGCTTGGTTGGGCTAGGCTAGGCTAGAGTAGAATAGAGTAGAGTAGAGTAGAGCTCAATTAGGCTTGGATAAGCTTGGTTAGGCTAGAGTAAAGTTTTAAATAACAAAAGAGAGTTGAGTAGAGTAGAGCTGAGAAGAGCAGATTAGAGTAGAACAGAATAGAGTAGAGTAGTGTAGAGTAGAGTAGGCTAGAGTTAGGTTAAGCTAAGTAAGGTTAAGCAATGCAAGGTAAGGCTACCTTAGAATAGAGTGTAGTAGAGTAGAGAAGAGTAGATTAAAGTGGAGTAACGTAGAGTATACTATAGTAGAGTAAAGTAGAGTAGAGTAGAGTTAGGTTAGGCTGGGCTAGGCTGGCTAGGCTATGCTAGAGTAGGATAGAGTAGATGGAATAGAGCAGAGAAAGGTTAGGGATAGCTAGGCTAAGTTAGGTTAGGTTAAAGTAGAGTAGAGTAGAGTAGAGCATAGTAGAGTAGAGTAGGCTAGAGCTAGGTTAAGCTAAGCAAGGTTAAGTAATGCTAGGTGAGGCTACATTAGAATAGAGTGGAGTAGAGTAGAGAAGAGTATATTAAAGTGGAGTAAAGTAGAGTATACTATAGTAGAGTAAGGTAGAGTAGAGTAGAGTGAGATTAGGCTGGGCTAGGCTAGGTTGGGATATGCTAGAGTAGAGTAGAGTGAATTTGAATAGAGTAGAGCAAGGTTAAGAATAGCTAGGCCAAGTTAGGCTATGTTAGAGAAGAGTAGAGTAAAGTAGGGCAAAGCAAAATAGAGCAGAGCTGAGCATAGAAGTGCAGAGCAGAACATAGCAGAGTAGAGTCGAGCAGTGATGAGCAGAGTAGAGCAGACTAGGTTAACCTAGGCTAAGCAAGGCTTTGCTAGAGAAGAGTATGGTGCAATAGAGTAGAGTAGAGCTAGGTTAAGCTAAGCTTGGTTAGAGTAGAGTAGAGTAAAGGAGATTAGTATATAGTAGAGTATAGTAGAGTATAATACAGCCTGGATAGGCTAGGGTAATCTAGGTTAAGCAAGGCTTGGAAAGATTAGAGTAGAGTAGAGTTGTGTAGAGTAGAGTAGAGTAGAGTAAAGTATAGTAGAGTGGAGTAAAGCAAGGCTAGGCTAGTGTTGAGTAGAGTAGAGTAGAGAAGAGTAGAGCAGAGTAAAGTAGAGTAGAGCAAAGTATAGCAGAGTAGAGCAGAGCAAAGTTAGGTTAGGCTTGGCTAGGCTCAGTTAGGTTTGGCTAGGCTAAGGTTAGGCTAAGTTAGGTTCAATTAGAGTAGAGTTGAGAAGGGTAGAGAAGAGCATAGTAGTGTGGAGCAGAGTAGTGTTGAGTAAAGCAGAGTAGAGTAGAGCAAAGTATAGCTGAGCAAAGCAGAGTAGAGCAGAGTAGAGAAGAGCAAAGAAGAGCAGAGAAAAGCTGAGCAGAGTAAAGCAAGGATAGGCTATGCTTGGCTTGGTTAAGTTAGGCTTGGCTAGAGTAGAGTAGAGTAGAGTAGAGTAGAGCTTAGTTAGGTTAGCCTAGGGTAGGTTAGAGTTATTGGAATGGAGCAGATTAGAGTATAGTATAATAGAGAAGAGTAAATTAGAGTAGAGCTAGGCTAGACTAGGCTAAGCAAGGCTAGATTTGGCAAGGCTAAGCTAAGCTATGCTAGAGTATGTATAGTTGAGTAGAGTAGAGTTGATCTAGGTTAGGCTAGGCTCAGCTAGAGCATAGTAGAGTAGAGTAGAGCAGAGATGAGCAGAGTTGAGCAGAGTAAAGCAGAGCAGAGCAGAGTAAAGTAGGGATGAATATAGTAGAGTGGAATAATGTAGAGCATAGTAGAGTAGAGCAAAGTACAGCAAGGTTAAGCTAAGCTAGGATAAGGTATGCTAGGATAGAGTGGTGTAGAGTAGAGCTAGGATAGGCTAAGCTAAGCTAGGAGAGGTTAGAGTAGAATAGAGTAGAGTATAGTATCATATTATAATGTACAGCTGAGTAGGGCTAGGTTAAGCTCAGACAGGCTTGGCAAGTGTGGAGTAGTGTAGAGTACTATAAAGTAGGGATGAGTAGAGTAGAGAAGAGTAGAGTATAGTTAGGTTAACCTAAGCTAGGCTAGAGTACAATAGAGTAGAGTAGAGTAGAGTAGAGTAGAGCATAGTAGAGCATATCAGAGTAAAGTAAAGTAGAATAGAGTATGATAGAGCAGAGCAAATAGAGTAGGGTAGAGAAAAGTTGAGAATAGTAGACTAGAGGAGGGTAAACTAGAGTAGAGCAGAGTAGAGTAGGGCTAAATTTTGTTATGTTAAGCTTGGCTAGAGTAGAGTAGAGTAGAGTAGAGTAGAGCTAGGTTAGGCTAGGCAAGGCTAAGTTAGAGTAGAGTAGAACCGAGTATAGTAGAGTAGAGCAAGGTTAGGCTAGGCTAGGTTTGTCTTGGTTAAGCTCTGGTAGGCTAGGCTAGGCTAGGCGAGAGTAGAGGAGAGTAAAGCTTAGCAATGATAGGATAGTCTAGGATAGGCTAGAGTTGAGTAGAGTTTAATAGAGTAGAGTAGAGCATAGTAGAGTAGAGGTGAGTAGAGCAAAGAAGAACAGAACAGAGCAGAATAGAGTAGAGCAAAGTAGACCAGAAGCAAGTAGAGTAGAGTAGAGCAGAGCAGGGTAGAGAAGGGTACAGTAGAGCAGAGTATAGTAAGTAGAGCAGAGCAAAGAAGAGAAGAGAAGAACAAAGTAGAGTAGTGTAGGGTAGGGTAGAGCAAAGCAGAGAATGATAGAGCATACTAAAGTAGGGTAGAGTAGACCTAGGTTAGGTTAGGCTAAGCTAGAGTAGACTAGAGTTGAGTAGAGTAGAGCAGAGCAATGTAGAACACAACAAAGTAGAGCAAAGGAGAGCAAAGGAGAGTAGAGTAGAGTAGTGTAGAACAAGCTTACATTAGGCTAGGATCGATTATGCTAAACTAGAGTGGAATAGAGTAAAGTAGAGTGGAGTAGAGAAGAATTGAGTATAGCTAGGTAAGCCTAGGCTAGGTGAGTGCAGAGTAAACTAGATTAGAGTAGAGTAGAGTAGAGTAGAGTAGAGTAGAGTATAGTTGAGTAGAGTAGAATAGAGTAGAGAATAGTAGAGTTAGGTTAGGCTAGTGTAGGCTAGGCAAAAAATGAAGCTAACATAGGCTAGGCTAGGTAAGGGAAGAGTTGACAAGAGTTGAGTAGAGAAGAGTTCAATAGAGCTAGGCTATGTTAGGTTATGCTAGGTTAGGCTAGGATAGGTTATGTTAGGATAGGCTATGTTAGGCTAGAGTAAAATAATGTAGAGTATAGTAGAGTAGAGTAGAGTAGAGCTAGGTTAAGCTAGGCTAGGCTAGGCTAGAGTATAATAGAGTAAAGTAGAGTAGAGTAGGGAAGAGTAGAGAAACATAGAGCAAAGCAAAGTAGAGTAGAGCAAAGTCTTTCAAAATAGAGTAGAGCTAAGTTAGTGTTGGCTAGGCTAAGATTAGCAAGGTTAGGCTTGAGTAGAGTAGAGTTGAGTAGAGGTAGGCTAAGCTAGGTTAGGCTATGTTAGAGTAGAGTATAGTAGAGTAGTTTATAGTAGAGTAGAGTATAGTGGGATGGTTAGGCTAAACTTGGCTAGAGTAGAGTAGATTTTAGTAGAGTAGAGAAGAGTATAGTATATTATAGCTCGATTATGCTATGCTAGAATAGAGTAGAGTAGAGCATAGTAGAGTAGTGCAGAGTAGAGTAGAGCAAAACAAAGCATAATAAAGAAGAGAAGAGTAGAGTAAAGTAGAACATAACAAAGCATAGCATAGTAGAGTAGAGTAGAGCAGAACAAGGCAATGAAGAATATGACAGAGTTTAGTAGAGAAGAGTAGAGCTAGGTTAGGCTAAACTATGCTAGGCTAGAGTAGAGTAGAGTAAAGTAGAGTTAGGTAAGGCTAGGCTAAGTAAGGCTATGTAAGAGTAGAGCATAGTAGAGTAGAGTGGAGCAGAGCAGAGCATAACAGAGCAAAGCAGAGCAGTGCAACAAAGACCAGAGTAAAGAAGAGGAGAGTAGAGCAGAGCAGAGTAGAGCTAGGTTTGGCTAGGCTGGCTAAGCTAGGTTAGGCTAGAGTATGGTAGAATAGACTAGCATAAAGTAGAGTAGAGCTAGGTTAGGCTAGGTTAGGTAAGGTTAGAGTAAAGTAAGGTAGAGTAGAGTATATTAGTGTAGAGTAGAGTGGAGTAGAGTAGAGTGGAGTAGAGTAGAGTATAAGAGAGTAGAACAGAGTAGAGTAAAGGAGAGAAGAGTAGTATAAAGCAGAGCAAATTAGAGGAGAATAGAGGAGAGAAGGGTAGAGTAAAATAGAGTAGAGCAGAGCATAGTAAAGTAATGTAGAACATAGTAGAGAAGCATAGAGTAAAGTAGAGCAAAGCTAGGTTATGCAAGGCTAGGCTAGGCTAGAGTAGAGTAGAGCTGAGCAAATTAGTGCAGAGCTAGGATAGACTAGGTTAGGTCAAAGTGGAGTAGAATAGAGTAGAGTAAAGTAAAGTGGAGTAAAGCTAGTATAGGCTAGGTTAGGTTATGCTACACTTGGCTAGACTAGAGAAGAGTAGGGTAGAATAGAGTATAGTAGAATAAGGTAATGTAGATCTAGGTTAGCCTAGGCTTAGATAAATTATAATAAGATAGAGTAGGGTAGAGTGGAGTAGAGCAAAGTAGAGCTGAGCAGAATGGAGCAGAGTAAAGTAGAGTAGAGTAGAGCAGAAGAGTAGAGTAGAGCAGAGTTGAGTAGAGTAGAGTAGAGATAAGTTAAGCTAGGCTAGTTATGCTATGCTAGGCTAGGCTAGAGTATAGTAGAGTAGAGTAGAGTAAAATAGAGTATAGTGGAGTAGGCTAGAGTAGAGTAGAGTACAGCTGGGTTAAGCTAGGCTAGGCCACACTAAGATAGGCTAGGTTATAGTAGATAGAGTGTAGTAGAGTATACGAGAGTAGAGTAGAGCAGAGCTTAATTAGGCTAGCCTAGGCCAGGCAGGCCTAGGCTAGAGTAGAGTAAAATAGAGTAGAGTAGAGTAGAGTAGAGGAGAGCATTGTAAAGAAGAGCAGGGTATTGTGGAAAGCAAAGTAGAGTAAAGAGGAGCAAAATAAAGTAGAAGAGAGCAGAAAAGAGCAAAGTATAATAGAGCTAGCATAGGTTAAGCTAGGCTAGGCTAAGCTAGGCTAGAGTAAAGTAGAGTATAATAGAATAGAGTAGAGTAGAGCTAAAGGCTAGTCTAGGCTAGGTTTGAGCAAAGTAGAGTAGAGTAGAGTAGGGTAGGGTTAGGCTATGCTAAGCTAGGGTTGGCTTAGGTAGGCTATGTTAGGCTATGTTAGGCTAGAGTTGAGTATAATAGAGTAAAAGTATAATGGAGTAGAGCAGAGTGGAGCAAGGTTAGGAAAGGCTAGGTTAGGCTAAAGTAGGCTAGGCTAGACTAAACAAGAGTAAAGTATAGTATAAAAGTAGAGTATAGTAGAGTAGCACTTGATTTAGCTAGGCTAGATTAGAGTAGGTTAGAGTATAGTAGAGCAGACAAGAGCAGAGTAGAGTAGATTAGAGTAGAGTAGGGTAGGGAAGAGCTGAGTAGAATAGAGCAGAGTAGGGCAGAATAGGGCAAAGCAGAGCAGAGTAGATGAGTGCAGAGTAGAGTAGAGCAAGGTTAGGCTACGCTGGGGTTGGAGATGTTAGAGTAGAGTAGAGTAAAGTAGAGTAGAGAAAAGTTGAGTATAGTAGAATAGAGTCGAGTATAGTAAAGTAGAGAAGAATTGAGTAGAGTAGAGTAGACCTAGGTTAAGTTAAATTAGGCTAGGCTAAAGTATAGTAGAGTAGAGTAGAGCAGAATAAAGTAGAGTAGAGAAATATGTAGTAAAATAGAGTAGAGTAGAGCAAAATAGAGTAGAGCTAGGATAGGTTAGGGTAAGCTAGGCTAGAGTAAAGTAGAGTAGAATAGAGCAAGGTTAGGCTAGGCTATGTTAGAGTAGAGTAGAATATAATATAATTGAGTAGAGTAGTGTATAGTAGAGTATAGTAGAGCTAGGTTAGGTTAGGCTAGGCTAAGCAAGGCTAAGCTAGCCTTGACTAGAGTAAAGTAGTGTAGGCAAAGCTAGGCTTGTCAAGGTTAGAGTCAAGCTGAGCAAAGAAGAGTATAGCAGACTAGAGTAGAATAGAGCAAAATAGAGAAAAGCAGAGTAAGTGGATAAGAGTAGAGTTAAGTTAGGCTAGGCTATGCTTGAATAAAGTAGAGTAGAGTAGAGCTATTAGCAAGGCAAGGATAGGCTAGAGTAGAGTACAACAGAATAGAGTATAGCAGAGTAGAGCAAAATAGAGTAGCATATAGTAAAGTAGAATAGAACTAGGTTAGGTTGGGCTAGGTTAGGTTTGGCTAGGCTCAAATAGGCTAGAGTAAAGTAGAGAAGAGTAGAGTTTAGTAAAGTAAAGTGAGGTTAGACTAGGGTAGGCTAGACTAGGATGGAGTACAATAAAGTAGAGTTGAGCAGAGCATAGTAGAGTAAAGTAGAGGAGAGTAGAGTAGAGTAGAGTAGAGTAGAGTAGAGCTAGGTTTGATGAGGTTAGGCTAGGTTAAGTTAGAATGGAGTAGAGTAGAATAGAGCAGAGTAGAGTATAGTATAGTATAGTATAGCATGGTATAGTATAGTAGAGTGGAGTAGAGTAGCATAGTGCTTGGTCAGGCAAAGCTAGGCTAGGGTAAGCTAGGCTAGGTTGAGATAGAGTAGAGTTGTGTTGATTAGGGTAGAGTAGAGTAGAGCTTAGATAGGCTATATTAGAGTAGAGTAGAGTAGAGTAGTGTAGAGCAGAAGAGAGTAAAGTAGAGCATAGTAGAGCATAGAAGAATAAAGCATAGTATAGTAGAGTAAATCAGAATAGAGAAGAAAAGTGTAGAGTAGAGCTAAGAAGAGCATAGTAGATAGAGTCGAATAGAGCAGAGTATGGTAGAGCAGAGTAGAGTAGTGCAGACAGGAGTAGAGCTAGGTTAGGCTAGGTTAGAGTAGAATAAAGTAGAGTAGAGTAGAGTAAAGTAGAGTAGTAGATTAGAGTAGCATAAAGTAGAGTAGAGCTAGGTTAGGCTACGCATAGTAGGGCTAAACTAGGCAAGGATAGGCCAAGCTAGGTTAGGCTAGGCTAGAGTAGAGTAGAGTAGAATAAAGTAAAGTAGAGTGGAGCTAAGTTAAGAAAGACTAGGCTAGAGTATAAAAAAGTAAAGTAGAGTAGAGCAATGCCAACAAAGAGTAGAGTAATACAAAATTGAGTAGAACAGAGCAGAACAGGGCAAAGCAGAGCAGAGGTAGGTTAGGCTAAGTGAGGCTAGGCTTGGCTAAGGTAGGTTAAGCTAGATGAAAGTAGAGTAGAGTTAAGCTAGGTTAGGCTTCACTGGGTAAGGCTAAGTTAATGTGGAACATAGTAAAGTAGAGTAGAGTGGAACAAAGTATAGTAGAGTAAAGTAGAGTATAGCTCAATTTGATTAGGCTTGCTTAGGCCAAAGTAAGATATGCTAGGCTAGGCTCAGTTAGAATAGAGTAAAATAGTATACAGTAGAGCAGACCTATGTTATGCTAGGCTAGATTAGGCTAAACTAGCTAAAGTAGAGTAGAGTTGAGTAGTGCATAGTAGAAAAGAGTAGAGTAGAGTAGAGTATAACAGAGGAGAGCTAAGCAAAGAAGAGTAAAGCAGAGTAGAGCATTGTGGAGCACTATAGAGCTAGGTTAGGCTAGGCCTAATTAAAGTAGATTAGAGTAGAGCTAGGTTAGGCTAGGTAAGCCAAGGTTAAAGTAGAGTAAAGAAGAATATAGTAGAGTAGAGTATTATAGAGTAGAGTAGAGTAGAATAAAGCTATGTTAGGCTAGACTAGACTATACTAGGTAAAGCTAGGCTAGGTTAGGGTAGAGTAGAGTAGAGTAGAGTAGAGTAGAGTGTAGTAGAGAAAAGTAGAGAAGAGTAGAGTAAAATAGAATAGAGCAAAGTTAAGCAAGGCTAGCTAAAGTATAATAGGGTAGAGTAGAGCAGAGCAGAGTAGAGCAGAGTAGAGTAGAGCAGAGAAGTGCAAAGATGAAGCTAAATTGAGCAGTGCATAGCAGAGTAGAGTGGAGCAGAGATAGGTTACGCTAAGATAAGCTAAGCTATGTAAGAGTTAAGAAGAGTATAGGTAGGTTAGAAAAGAGTAGAGTAGAATAAAGTAAAGTAGAGTAGAATATAGTATAGTAGAGTAGAGAAGAGTAGAGTAGAGTAGATTTAGGTTATGATAGGCTATGTTGGGCTAGACAAAAATAGGTTAGGCTTGGTAAGTTAGAGTAGAGTAGAGTAAAGTAGAGTAGAGCTTGATTAGGCTAAGCTAGGAAAAAGTAGAGTAGAGTAGATTAGAGTAGAGTAGAGAAGAGAAAAGCAACATAGAGAGGAGTAGAGCAAAGCAGTGTAGAGCAAAGCAAATTAGAGTAGAGCAGAGAAGAAGAAAGCTATGTACAGTAGAGTAATGTAGAATTGAGTAAAGTAAAGCTAAGTTAGGACTGACTTGGCTAGGAAAGATGGGTTAGAGTAGAGTGGAGTAGAATAGAATGGAGTAGAGTGGAGTAGAGTAGAGTAGAGTGTAGTATAGTAAAGCAGAGTAAGATAGAGTAGAGTAGAGCTATGTTAGGCTAGGATAAGCTTGGCTAGAGTAAAGTATAGTAGAGTAAAATAGAGTAGAGCTAGGTTACGCTAGGCTATGCTAGGGTAGGCTATGTTAGGTTTGGCCAGGAAATAGTAGAGTAGAGTAGAATATAGCTCGATTAGGCTAAGCTAGACAGGAGAAAAGTAGAGTAGAGTAGCGAAGAGTAGAGTAGAGAAGAGTAGAGCCTAATAGAGCAGAGCAGATCAGTATAGAGTATGGCAAAAAAGAGTTGAACAGAGTAGAGTAAAGTAGAGCAGAGAAAGTGGAGATGAGTAGAGCAAGGTTAGGCTAAGCTAAGCAAGGTTATAGTAGAGTTGAGTATTGTCGAGTAAAGCAGAGTTAAGTTGAATATAGTAGAGTATAGTAAAATGTATTAGACTAGTGTAAAGTAGGATAGAGTATAACAGAGTAGAGTAAAGTAGAGCTAGGCTCGTTTATGTTAGGTTATGTTAGCCTAGGATAGGTTATGCTAGAGTAGAGAAGAATAGAGTAGAGTTAAGCTAGGTTAGGTAAGGCTTGGCTAGACTAGGTTAGGTTAGGATAGGCTAGGTTAAGCTAGGCTAGGCTATATTAGAATTGAGTATGGTAGAGCAGAGTAAAGTAGAGAAGAGTAGAGTAAAGTAGAGCTAGGTTATGCTGGGCTAGGCTAGGCTAGGGTAGAATAGAGTAGTGTAGAGTAGAGTAGAGCAGAGTCGAGTAGAGTAGAGCAAAGTAGTGTAAAGTAGGGCTGAGCTGAGCTAAGCAGAGTAGAGCAAAGCAAAGTAGAGTACAATAGAGTAAAAAAGAGAATTGTAGAGTAGAGTGGAGCTAGGTTAGGCTAGGCTAGGCTTGGCTAGGCCAAGTTTGAGCAGAGTAGAGTAGAGTAGAGGAGAGTGGAGTAGAGTAGAGTAGAGCAAGGTTAGGTGAGGTTAGGCTAGCTAGCAAGGCTAAGCTAGCTAGCAAGGCTAAGCTAGCTAGGATAAGCAAGCCTACACTAGAGTATAGTAGAGTAGATTAGAGCTATTTTAGGCTAGGCTAGGCTAGAGTATAGTAACATAGAATAGAGTAGAGTAGAGCAAAGAAAATTAGAACAAAGTAGAATCGTGACAAATAAAGTAGAACATAGTAGAGTGAGCAAAGCATAGCAGAGCTGAGCAAAGTAGAGAATTGCAAAGCTAGGTTAGGCAAGGCTATTCTAGGCTAAGTTGGGCTAGGCTAGGCTAGAGTAGAGTAGATTAGAGCAGTGCTAAGTTAGTCAAGGTAGGGCTAAGCTTGGTTAATGTAGGGTAGAGTAGAGTAGAGTGGAATAGAGTATAACAGAGTATAGTAGTGTAGAGTAGAGTAGAATAGAGTTGTAAAGAGTTGAGCTAGGTTAGGCTAGGCTAGGCTAGGGTGGGCTGTGCTAGGCTAGAGTATAATAGAGTAGAGTAGAGTAGAGTAGAGCAGAGTAGAGTAGCATAGAGTAGAGTAGAGTAGAGTAGAGTTGAGTAGAGTAGAGTAGAGTGTAGTAGAGTAGAGTAGACTATGGTAGAGTAGACTAGAGTAGAGCTAGGTTCGATTAGGCTAAGCTAGGCAAGGCTAGGTTATATTAGGCTAGGCTAGCATGGAGTAGAGTAGAGTAGAGCAAGGTTAGGCTAAGCTAGGCTAGAGTAAAGTAGAGTAGAGTAGAGAAGAGCAGAACAAAGCAGAGAAGAGCAGAGTAGAGCTAAGCAGATTAAAGTGGAGCAGACTAAGACAGAGTAAAGCAAAGCTAAGTCATGCTAAGCTAGGCTTGGCTCATCCATGTTAGTATAGGATAAGTTAAGCTAAACTAGGCTAGGTTAAGTTATAGTAGAGTAGAGTAGGGTTGAGTTGAGTAGAGTAGAGCATAGTAGAGCTAGGCTTGACTATGTTAGGTTAGGCTAGGTTATGGTTGGCTAGGCAACACTTGGCTGGCATAGAGTAGAGTAGAGTAGAAGTGCTAGGTTTGGCTAACCTATGTTAGGCTAAGCTAAAGTACAGAGCAGAGAAGAGTAGAGAAGAGTAGAGTAGAATAGAGTAGAGTAGATTAGAGTAAAGAAGAGCAGAGTAGAGCATAGCATAATAAAGGAGAGAGGAGCAGAGTTAGGTTAGGCTTGGTGAGGCTAAGCAGGACTAAGCTACAGTTGAGTAGAGTAGAGTAGAGCTTGGTTAAGCTAGGCTAGACAATGTTAGGGTAGAGTAGAGTCAAGTAGAGTAGAGCTAGGGTAAGCCAAGCTAGGGTAGGCTGGGTTAGAGTATAGTGGAGTAAAGTAAAGCTAGGTTTGGTTAGGCTAGGCTTGATTAGAGTAGAACATAGTAGAGTAGAGTAGAGGAGAGTAGAGTAGAGTAGATTAAAGTAGAGTAGAGTAGAGTAGAGTAGAGTAAAGTAGAGTAAAGTAGAATAGAGCAGAGTAGAATAGAGAAAAGTAGAGGAGAGGAGAGTAGAGAAGAGTAATATAGAGCAAAAAACAAGAGCAGAGCAGGGCAGACTAGTGTAGAGTAGAGTAGAATAGAGCATAGTAGAGCAAAGTAGAGCGAGGTTAGGTAAGGGTAGGCTAGTCTAGAGTAGAGTAGAGTAGAGTGAGGTTAGGTTAAGCTAGGCTTGGGTAGGCTAGGCTTCACTATAGTAGAGTAGAATAAAGTAGAGCTAGATTAGGCTAGGTTAGGCTAACTTGAGTAGATTAGAGATGAGTAGAATAGAGTAGAGTAGAGTTTAGTAGAGAAGAGTAGAGTAGAGTAAACTATAAGAGAGGAGAGGAGAGTGAAGAGAAGTGAAGAGAAGAGGTGAGCAGAGTATAAGAGAGAAGAGGAGAGGAAAGTAGAGAAGAGGAGAGCCGAGCAGAGTATAATAGAGTAGAGCAGAGTTGTGTAGAGATGAGTAGAGTTGAGTAGAGAATAGCAGACAAAAATAGACCAAAGTAGAGTAGAGAAGAGCATAACATTATAGCAGAGAGTAGAGCAGAGTAGAGAAAAGTTGAGCAAAAGAGAGTAGAGTAGAGTTAAGTTTGGTTGAGCTAGGCTAGGCAAGGCTAGAGTAGAGTAGAGTAGAAAAGAGTAGAATATGGTAGAGTAAAGCTACGTTAGGCTGGGCAAGAGTACAGTACAATAGAGTATAGTAGAGTAGACCAGAGTGAGAATACAGTTGAGCAAAGAAGAGCATAGTAGAACAGAGAAGAGCTAGGTTATGTTAAGTTAGGCTAGGGGAGGCTAGAGTAGAGTAGAGTTGAATAGAATAGAGTAGAGTAGAGTGAAGTATAGTAGAGCTAGGGTATGTTAGGCGAAGCTAGGGTAGGGTAGGCTAGGCTAGGCTAGAGTAGAGTATAACAGAGTAGAGTAGAGTAGAGTAGCAGAGAGCTAGGTTTGGCTTGGCTAACCTAGGCTAAGCAAGGCAAGGATGTGCTAGTCTAAGCTAGAGTAGAGTAGAGTACAGTGGAATAGAGTAGGGTAGGGTAGAGTAGAGCCAAGTTAGGTTAGGCTAAGCTAGGGTAGACTACTATAAAGTAGAGTAGAGTAAAGCTGAGTAGAGAAGAGTAAAGTAGAGCAGAGCAGAGCAATGTAGAGTAAAGTAGAATAGAGCAAAGTAGAGCTGACCATAGTAGGTCAGAGCAGAGTAAAGCTAAGTTAGGCTAGGCTACGTTAGGCTGGGTTAGGAAAAATTAGGCTAGTCTAGGTTAGAGTAGAGTAGTGTTGAGCTAAGTAGAGTAGATCGGAGTAGAGTAGATTTGATTAGAGTAGATCTAGGCTAGGCTAGGCTATTATTGGCTTGGCTACGTGAGGCTAGAGTAGAGTAGAGTAGAATAGTGTAGAGCTAGGTTAGTCTAAGCTAAATTAGGTTAGGGTAGAGTATAAGGCATAGTAGAGTAAAGTAGAGTAGAGTAGAGTAGAGTAGAGAAGAGTAGAAAAAAGTAAAACATAATAGAGTAGAGCAGAGCAAAGCAGAGCTAGGTTAGGCTAAGTTAAGCTAGGCTAGGTTAGGTAAGGCTAGGCTAGAGTAGAGCATAGTAGTGTAGAGTAGAGTATAGTAGAGCTATATTAGGGTAGGCTAGGCTAGGTTAGAGTAGAGTAGAGTAGATTAGAGTAGAGTAGAGTATTTTATAGTAAAGTAGAGCTGGTTAGGTAAGGGTAGGCTAGCCTTGGCTAAGATTGGCTAGATTAGAATAGAGTAGAGCTAAGTTATACAAGGCTTGTTAAGGATTGGATAGAGTGTAGTGGAGTAATAGTAGAGTAGAGTAAAGTATTGCAGAGTTGAATAGAGTAGAGCTAAGTAGAGTAGAGTAGAGTAAAGGAGAGCAGAGTAGAGTAAAGTAAAGTAGAGTAGAGTAGAATAGATTGCAAAGTAGAGTAATGTAGAGTAGAGAAGACCAGAGTAGTGTAGAGTATAGTAAAACAAAGCAGAGTATAGTAGAGCAGAGCAAAGGTGGGTTAGCTATGTTAAGCTAGTCTAAGGCTATACGAGAGTAAAGTAGAGTGAAATAGTATATAGTAGAGTAGAGTAGAGCTAGGTTAGTTTAGGCTTGGCTAGGCTTGGCTAAGTTAGAGTAGAGTAGAGCAGACTAGAGAAAAGTTTGGATAGGCTAAGTTAGAGTACAATATAATGGAGTTTAGCAGAGCACAATAGACCAGAGTAGAGCAGAGCACAGAAAAGTAGAACAAAGTAGAGCAAAACAGAATAAAGCATAGCAGAGCAGAACAAAGCATAGCAAATCTATGTTAAGCTAGACTAAGCGAGGCTAAGCTAGGCAAGGTTAGAGTAGAGTACAGTAGAGTAGAGCTAGGTTAGATTAGGCTAGGCTAGGCTAAGTTATAGTAGAGTAGAGTAAATTAGAGTAGAATGGAGTAGATTTTAGTAGCATAGAGTTGAGTATAATAGAGTAGAGTATAGTTATGTTAGTCTAGGCTAACCTAGACAAGGGTAGGTTAGGCTAGGCTAGGTTATAATAGAGTAGTGCTTAGTTAGGCTAGGCTATGCTAGGCTATGGTAGAGTAAAGTGGAGTAGAGTAAAAAGACTACAGTAGAGCAAAGCAAAGTAGAACAGAGTATGGCAGGGCAGAATCGAGTAGAGAAGAATAGAGCAGAGTAGAGCAAAGTAGAGTATAATAGAAGAGAGTAAAGCAGAATAGAGCAAAGTAGAGTGTAGTAGAGTAGAGTAGAGTGGAGCTTGGTTATTGTAAGCTAGGCTTGACTAGGTTAGGCTAGGCTAAATAAGGCTAAGCTAGACTACAGAGTAGAGAAGAGTAGAGAAAAGCAAAGTAGAGTAGAGCAAAGTAAAGTGGAGCTAAGAAGAACATAGCATAACAAAATCGAGTAGAGCAGAGCTCTATTAGGCAAGGCTAGGTTAGCGTAGGCAAGGTTATGGCAGGTTAGGCGAGGCTAGAGAGAGTAAAGTAGAGCTTGTTTAGGCAAGGCTAGGCATTGTTTGAGTAGAGTCGAGTAGGGTAGAGGAGAGTAGTGTAGAGTAGAGTAATTAGAGCTAGTTTAGGCTAGGCTATGTTAGAGTAGAGTAAAGTGCAATAGAGTGGAGTAGACTATTGTAGAGTGGAGTAGACTAGAGAAGAGTAGAGTATAGTAGAATACAATAAAGTAGAGTAGAGTAGAGTAGAGTGGAGTAGAGTAGAGTAGAGTAGAGGAGAGGAGAGGAGAGTAGAGTAGATAAGAGTAGAAGAGTAGAGAAGGGAAGAACAAAGCAAAGAAGAGTAGAACTGTGCAAAGTAGCAAAGAAAAAAGTAGAGTAGAGTAGAGCTAGATTAGGGTAGGGTAGGCTTTCTTAGGCTAAGCTAGAGTAGAGTTGGGTTAGGCTAGGGTATGATAAGCATGGCTAGGCAAGGTTAGGCTAGAGTAGAATAAAGTAGAGTAGAGTTAGATTATGCTGGCTAGGCTAGGCTAGAGTAGAGATGAGTTTAATAGAGTAGAGTATAGTAGAGTAGAGTAGAGAGAAGTAGAGTAAAGTACAATAAAGTTGAGTAGAGTAGAGAAGAGGAGAGCAAGAGCAGAGTTGAGTAGAGCATAATAGAGCAGAAAAGAATAGATTAGAGTAAAGCAGAGTAGAGCAGAGCAAAGGAGACTAGAGTAGAGTAGTGAAGAACACAGCAAAGTAGAGGTGAGCAGAGCAAAGAAGTGAAAAGTATAACAGAGAAGAGTATAATAGAGCAGAGTAGAGCAGAGAAGAGTAGAGCTAGGTGAGGCTAGGCTAGAGTTGAGTAGTGTAGAGCAGAGTAGGTTAGAGTAGAAGAGAGTAAAGTAGAGTAGAACAGAGCTAGGTTAGGCTAGGCTAACCTAGAGTACAATAGAGCAGAGTAAAGTAAAATAGAATAGAGCATATTAGAGTAGAGAAGAGTGGAGTAGAGCATAGTAAAATAGAGGAGAGCAGAGTAGAGTAGAGCAAACTAGAGTAGAGCTTGGTTAGGCTAAGCTAGGTTAGGTTAGTCTAGGCAAGGCTAGAGTAGAATATAATAGAGTATAGTAGAGTAGAGTAGAGCTAGGTTAAGAAAAGCTAGGCTAGGCTAAGTTAGAGTAGAGTAGAGTAGAGTAAAATAGCGTAGAACAAGGTTAGACAAGGCTAAGATAGGTAAAGGTAGGCTCGGATAGGCTAGGATAGGCCAAGTTAAGCTAGAGTAGGGTAGAATAGAGTATAATAGAGTAGAGTTGAGTGGGGTAGAGTAGAGTAGAGTAGAGATCAGTTTAGTTGGGCTAAGTTAAGCAAGGGTAGGCCAAGCCTATGCTAGAGTAGAGTAGAGTATAGAAGAGTATAGTAGATTTAGGTTAGGCTAAGCTAGGTTAGGCAAAGCTAGAGTAGAGTAGAGTAGAGTAGAGTAGAGTAAAGAAGAATAGAAATAAGTAGGATAGAATAGAGTTTAATAGAGTAGAGTAGATTAGACTAGAGTGGAGTAGAGCATAGTAAAGTAGAGTTGAACAGAGTAGAGCTAAGTTTGGTTAGGTTAGGATTGGGTAGGCTAGGTAAGATAAGGCTAGGCTAGATTGAGTTAGACTAGAGTAGAGCAGAGCTGAGTAGAGTAGAGCAGAGTTGAGTAGAGTAGAGAAGAGCTGAGTAGAGTAGAGTAGAGTTGAGCTAGGTTAGGTTAGGCTATGCTAGGCTAAGCTAGGCTAGGCTAGTCTATGATAGGCTAGGTTGGGCTAAGCTAGAGTTAAGTCGAGTAAAGTAAGGCTAAGTTAGGCTAGGCTAGAGTATATAGCAGAGCAGAGCAGAGTAGAGTAGAGCATAATGGAGCAAAGCAGAGAAGAGAAAAGTAGTGTAGAGCATAGTAGAGTACAGAAGAGAAAAGCAGAGATAGGTAAGCTAAGCTAGGTTAGGTTAGGGTAAGTTAAGCAATGATAGGCTAGAGTTAGAGTATAGTGAAGTAGAGCTTGGTTAAGGTTGGCAAGGTTAGTTAGAGTAAAGTAGATCTTGGCTAAGCTTGGCTATTCTAGGTTAGTGTAGAGTAGAGTTTAGTAGAGTAGACTATAATATAGTATAGTAGAGTTAGGTTAAGCTAGGCTAGGGTTGGCTAGGCTAAGTTATGATATGCTAAAGTTAGGTAGAGCAGAGCATAACAGAGTAGAGCTAGGTTAGGTAAGGCTATGCTAGGCTAGGCTAGAGTTGAGTAGAGTGGAGTAGAGTAGAGTAGAGTAGAGCAGAGTAGAGGGGAGAAGGGTAAAGCAAAGTAGAGTAGAGAAAAGTGGAGTAGAGCAGAGCAAAGTAGAAGAGCAAAGCAGAGTAATGCAAAGCAGAGCAGAGTAGAGTAGTGTGAAGTTGAGTAGAGCAGAATAGAGTAGAGTAAAGAATAGTAGAGCTAAGTTAGCCTATACTAGGCAAATCTAGGTAAGGCTAGAGTATAGTAGAGTAGAGTAGTGTTAGGCTAGGTTAGGCTAGTCTAGAGTAGGCTAGGCTAGGCTAGAGTAGAGTAAAGTAGAGTAGAGTAGAGTAGAATAGAGTAAAGTAGAGTTAGGTTAAGATAAGATAGGCCAGTATAACCTATGCTATGTTAGGCTAGGTTAGGGTAGAGTAGGTTAAAGTAGAGTAGAGAAGAGCTATGTTAGGCTAGACTAAGATATTGTATAGTAGAGTAGAGTAGAGTTGAGCAGAGTAGAGTAGAGTAGAGCAGAGTAGAGCAAAGTAGAGTCTAGTAGAGCAAAGCAATGTAGAGCAGAGTAGAGTAGAGTAGAGCAGAGCAGAGCTAGGTTAGGTTAGAAGAGGCTAGGTTTGGCTAGGTTAGGGTAGTGTAGATTAGATTTAGTTTGGGCTTGGTTAGGCTAAGCATGGTTAGAGTAGAGTATAGTGGAGTAGAGTTAAATAGAGTAAAGAAGAGTAAAGTAGAATAGTGTAAAGTAGGGTAGAGTAGAGCAAAGTTAGGCTAGTCTAAGCTAGGAATGGCTAGGCTATGTTAAGCTAAACTAGGTTAGGCTAAGCTAGGCCAGAGTAGAGTATAGTAAGGTTAGGATAGGCTATGTTAGATTATAATATAATAGAATATAGTAGAGTAGAATAGTGTAGAGCAGAGCAAAGTATAACAAAGTAGAGCAGAGTAGAGCAAAATAAAGTAGAGCATAGCAGAGCAGAACATAGCAGAGCAGAGCATAGCTAGATTAAGCCAGGTTAGGCAAGGCTAGGCTATGCTAGGCTAGAGTAGAGAAGATTATAGTAGAGTAAGGAAGGGTAGAGTAGAGTAGAGTAGAGCAAGATTAGGCAAGGCTTAACTTGGCTAGAGCATAGTAGAGTAGAGTAGGGTAAAGTAGAATAGAGTAGAGTATAATATAGTAGAGTAGAGTAGAGATGAGTAGAGCAGAGTAGAATCTAGTAGTGTAGAGTAGAGTAGAGGAGACGAGAGGAGAGGAGAGGAGAGGAGAGAAGAGTAGAGGAAAGCAAAGTTGTGTAGAGCATAGCAAAGCAGAGAAGAGCAGAGTAGAGTATAGTGGAGTAGAGTATAATAGAGTAGAGTATATTATAGAAAAGTAGGGAAGAGTAGAGTAGACAAAAGTAGTGTAGAGAAGAGCATACCAGAGTAGAGGAGAGCAAAGTAGAGTAAGGAAATGTAGAGCATAGAAGAGTAGAGCAGAGTAGAGTAGAGTAGAGTAGAGTAGAGCTAAGTTAGCATAGGCTAGACTAAACAAGGCTAGGCTAGAGTAGAGTAGAGCAGAGAAGGTTTGAATAGAGTGGAGCAGATTAGAGTAAAGCAGAGCTAGGTTAGGTTATGCTATGCTAGAGGATAGCAGAGCAGGGTACAGCAGAGTAAATTAGAGTAGAGCAGAGCAGAGTAGAGTAGAGTAGAGCAGGGCAAACCATAACAAAATATAGCAGAGAAAAGCAGAGCATAATATAACAGAGCTAGGATAGCTTAGGCTTGTCTTTGCTAAGCTAGGCTGGGTTCTACTCTAATCTATTTCACTCTAGCCTAGCCTAGGCTAACTTAGCCTTGCCTATCCTAGCCTAACCTCACTCTACTCTACACTAGCCTAGCTTATCCTACTCTAACCTAGTGTATCGTAGCCTAACCTAGCTCTGCTTTACTTTGCTCTATTATATTATACTATACTCTACTCTATTCTAATATAATTTACTCTACTCTAGCCTAACCAAGCCTAGCCTAGCCTTGCCTAACCTAACTCTCCTTTAACTTACTCTAGCCTAGCATAGCCTAGCCTAGCCTAGCCTAGCCTAGCTTAGCCTACTCTTGCCTAGCATAGCCTAGCCTAACCTAGCTCTACTCTACTTTACTCTACTTTACTCTTTTCTACTCAACTCTAGCCTAGCCTAACCAAACCTAACTCTACTCTGCTTTACTCTACTCAACTTTACTCTACTATACTATACTACACTCAGCTCTACTCTAGCCTAACCAAGCCTTGCCTACCATAGCTTTACTCTACTCTACTCTAGTCCACACTACTCAACATTAGCCTAGCATAGCCTAGCTCTACTCCAACTCTGTTCAATTATGCTTTGCTCTCCTATACTCTACTTTAGTCGGCTTATATTTGCTCTACTTTGCTCTATTATGCTCTGCTCTACTCTGCTCTTCTCTACTCTGCTCTACTCTACTCTTATCTGCTCTGCTCTACTCTACTCTTATCTGCTCTACTCTACTCTTACCCTGTTTAGCCAAGCCTAGCTTAGCCTAGCCTAAGCTACCTCTTTTCTACTCTACTCTTTTCTACTCTAGCCTAGCCTAGCCTCTCTTAGCATACTCTAGCTAGCCTTTCTTAGTCTAACCCACCTCTACTCTACTCTATCCTACTCTACTCTACTCTACTATAATCTACTCTATTAAACTCTAGCCTACTCTAACTTAGCCTAGCCTAGCTTAGCCTTGTGCTGCTTCACTCTACTGTAGTCTACTCTAGCCTGGCCTTGCTCAGCCTAACTTAATCTAGCTATGCTATGCTATTGTCTACTTTGCTCTACTATACTCTGCTCTACTCATTTTTACTCTACTCTACTCTACTCTTCCCTAGCCTAGCTTAATCTAGCCTAGCCTAACTTATCCTAGCTCTACTCTATTCTACTATACTCTACTCTACTCTACTCTTCCCTACTCTATTATATCCTATCCTAGCTTAACCTAGCCTATCCTAGCTTAGTCTTGCCTAACCTAGCCTATCCTAACTTACCTCTGCTCTACTCTACTCTACTTTAATCAACTCTGCTGTACTTTTCTCTACTCTACTCTACTCAATAATAGTTTACTCGACTCTAATCTATTGTGCTCTAGTTTAGAGTAGAGTAAAGTAGAATATAATAGAGTAGGGTAGAGCAGAATAGAGAAGAATAGAGTAAAGTTTAGTAGAGCAGTGCAGAGCATTGCAGAGCATTGAAGAGCAGAGTAGAACAGAGCAGAGCATAACAGAGCAAAGAAGAGTAGAGCATAGTTGAGCTAGTTAGACTAGGCTAAGATAACCTAGGTAAGAGTAAATTAGAGTAGAGTATTATAGAGTAAAGTAGAGCTAGTTTAGGCTAGACTAGCCTAAGGTAAGTGAGAGTATAGGAGAATAGAGTAGAGTAGAATAGACTAGGAGTAGAGTAAGTATAATTAAGTTAGGTTAGGTTAGGGTAGGCTAGGCTAGTCTAGGCTAGGCTAGAGTTGAGTAAAGTAATGTAGAGTAAAGTAGAGTATTTTAGAGTAGAGTCGAGCTAGGTTAAGCTAGGCATGGCTTGGGTACAGTAGAGCAGAGTAAGGTATAGTATAGTAGATTAGATCATAATAAAGCATAGTAGTTTAGAGCATAACATAGTATAGTAGTGTAGAGTAGAGTAGACTAGAGTTAAGTGGAGTTGAGTTATGTTATATAGGGTAGGCTAGGCTAAGTTAGAGTAGACTAGACTAGAGTAGAATAGATTAAAATAAAGTAGATTAAAGTAAAGTAGGGCTAGGTTAAGCTAGGCTAGGCTAGGCTTAGCAAGGATAGGGTATGCTGGGCTTGGTTGAGCTAGAGTAGAGTAAAGTATAGCTAGGTCAAGCTAGGCTTGGCTAGGCTAGAGTTGAGTAGTGTAGAGCTGAGCTGAGCAGAGCAGAGTAGAGTTAAGAAGAGCAAAGTAGAGTAGAGTAGAGTATTGTTAAGCAAAATAGTGTAGAGTAGTGCAATGAAGAGCAGAGCAGAGCAGAGTAATGTAGAGCTAGGTTAAGCTAGGCTAGGATAAGTTAAGTTAGGCTAGGCTAAGTTAAGTTAGAGTATAGTAGAATAGATTAGAGTAGATAGAATAGAATAGAATAGAGTAGAGTAGAGTAGAGTAGAGCAGAGCAAAGTAGAGAAGAGTAGAGAAGAGTAGAGTAGAGTAGAGTAGAGCTATGCTAGGCTAGGCTAGGCTCTGCTTGGCTAGAATAAAGTAGAGTAGATTAGAGTAGAGATGAGATAAGCTAGGCTAAGATAAAGTATAGTAGAGCATTATAGAAGATAGGAGAGGAGAGTACAATAGAGTAAAGGAGAGTAGAGTAGAGCAAGGTAGAGTAAGGTTGAGGAAAGCATAGTATAGCAGAGTAAAGAAGATGATAGTAAAGTAGAGCTAGGTTAGGCTAGGTGAGAGAAATATAGAATAAAGCTAGGTTAGATTTGAGTAGAGTAGAGTATAGTAGAGTAGAGTGGAGTAAAGCAAAGAAGAGTAGAGCAAAGTAAAGTAGAGTAGAGAAGAGCAAAACAGAGCTAAGCAGAGCATGGTAAAATAAAGCAAAGCTAGCTTAGTCTAGGTGAGGCAAGGCTAGGCTAGGCTAGAATAGAGTAGACTAGAGTACAAAAGAGTATAGAAGAATAGAGCTTGGTCAGCCTAGGCTAGGCTCAGAAATGTTAGAGTAGAGTTGAGTTGAGTATAATGTAATAAAGTAGAGTATAGTAGAGTTAAGTAGAGGAACGAAGAGTCAAGCTATGTTAGGCTAAGCTAGGCAAGGGTAGGCTAGGTTAGGTTAGGCTAGGCTTGAGTAGAGTAGTATAAAGTAGAGAAGAGTACAATATAGTAGAGTAGAGCTACGTTAGCTTTGGCTAAGCTAGGCTAGGCTAGAGTATAATAGAGTAGAGTAAAGTAGAACAGAGTAGAGCAAAACAGAGTAGATGAGAGCAGAGTAAAGAAGAGTAAAGTAGAATAGAGTAGAGTAGAGCTAGGTTAGGCAAGGCCAGGTTAGGCTGTGCTAGAGTAGAGTATATTAGAGCTAGGTTAGGCTCGATTAGGTTAGGTTAGAGAAATGCAGACTAGTGCCTAGTAGAGTAGAGTATAGTAGAGCTTGGTTAAGCTAGCCTAGGCTAGAGTAAAGTAGAGTAGAGTAGAATAGAGCAGAGAATAGAGTAGAGTAGAATAGAGTAGAGTAGAGTAGAGTAGAGTAGAATAGAGTAGAGGAGAGTAGAGAAAATTAGAGTAAAGTAGAGTATAGCTATGTTAGGCTAGGTTAGGCTAGGTTAGAGTATAGTAGAGTAGAGCTAGGTTATGCAAGGGTAGGCTAGAGTAGAGCAGAGTAAAGTAGAGAAGAGTAGAGTAGAGTAGAGTAGATCTAGGTAAGCTTAGGCATAGCTAGGCTAGGCTGGAGTAGAGTAGAATAGAGTAGAGTTGAGTAGGGTAGAGTAGAGTAAAGTAGAGTAAAGTGGAGTAAACATAGGATAGACTAGGCTAAAGTAGAGTGGGTGGAGTAGAGTAGAGTATAACCAAGCTAGGGTAGGTTAGGCTAGGCTATGCAAGAGTAGAGTAGAACCGAGTATTGTAAAATAGAGCTCAGTTAAGCTAGGTTATATTAGGCTAGGCTATGATAGAGTATAGTAGGTAGAGCAGAGAAGAGTAGAGAGGAGCAAAGAAGAGTAGAGTAGAGAAGGATAGAATAAAGAAGAGTAGAGTAGAGTAGAACTAAGTTAAGCTATGTTAAGCTATACTAGGCTAGAGTAGAGTAGAGTAGAGCTAGGTTAGACTAAGCTAGGCTTGGTTAGAGTTAAGTAGAGTTGTGTAGAGCATAATAGAGTTAGGTTAGGCTAGGCTATACCAAGCAAGGTTAGAGTAGAGTAGAGTATGGTATAGTATAATAGAGTAGAGTAAAGTAGAGTAGTACTCTAGTCTAGAGTAGAGTAGAGTAGAGTCGAGTACAGTAGAGCTAGGTTAGGTCAAGCTCGTCTAGGCTAAGTTTGAGTAGAGTGTAGTAGAGTAGAATAAAGTAGGGCAGAGAAGAATAGTGTAGAGTGGGGTAGAGAATAATATAGAAGAATAGAGTAGAGTAGAGCGTAGAAGAGCAGAGCAGAGTAGAGTAAAGTAGAGTGAGGTCAGACTAGTGTAGAGAAGAGTAGAGTAGAGTATAGTAGAGTTAGGTTAGGCTAGGCTAGGTTAGGTTAGGTTAGGCTAGGCTCGGCTGGCTAAATTTGAGTAGAATACAGTAGAGTTGCTTAGAGTAGAGTAGTCTAGAATAAAGTTGACTGGAGTTAGGTTAGGCTAGGCAAGGGTAGAGTATAATAGAGTATAGTATAATAGAGTAGAGAAGAGTAGAGTAGAGTAGAGCAAAGAAGAGTAGAGAAAATAAGAGCAAAGTAGTGCAAAGAAAAGCAGAGTAGAGCTACATTATGCAAAGCAAGGCTAGGCAAAGCTCTGCTAGGCTGAGCTCGAGTAGAGCAGAGTAGAGTAGGACTTGGTTAGGCAAGGTTAAGTGAGGTTGGACTAGATTACAATAGAGTAGAGTAGAGATAGGTTTGGTTTGGTTAAGCTGGGCTGGGGTAGGTTAGGATAGGTTAGACAAGACTAGGCTAGAGTATACTACATAAGAGTAGAGTAGAGTAGAGTAAAATAGAGTAGAGTAGTGTAGAATAGAGCTTGATTAGGCAAGGTTAGGTTAGGCAAAGCTAGGGTAGGCAAGAATAAAGCAGAGCAACGTATAGTAGGGAAGAGAAGAGTAGAGTAGAGCAGAACAGAGTAAAGTAGAGCATAGTAGAGCTACGTTAAGCTAACCTAAGCTAGGCTAAGCTAAGTTTGGGTAGAGTAAAGTAAACTAGAATATGGTAAACTAGGGTAGAGTAGAGTGGAGAAGAGTAAAGTATAATAGAGTAGAGTAGAGTAGAGTAGAACTAAGCTAAGCTTGGCTAGGCTATGCTAAGTTAGGCTTTGCTAAAGCAAAGTGGAGTAGAGTAGAATAGAGTAGAGAAAAGTAGAGTATAATAGGGTAGAGTATAGCAAGGTTAGGTTAGACTAGGCTAGGCTATGCTAAAGTGGAGTAGAGTAGAGTAGAGAAGGGCATAGTAAAGTAGAGCAGAGTGGAGCAGAATGAAACAGAGTAGAGCAGAGCAGAGCTGAATAAAGCAAAGTCAATTAGAACAGAATAGGGTAGAGTATATCTAGGTTAGGTTAGGTTATGCTAGGCTAGGCTAGAGTAGAGTAGAGTTGGGAAGAGTGGAGTAGAGGAGAGTAGTGCTAGGTTAGGTTAGGCTAGGCTAGGCTTGGTTTGAGAAGAGTGGAGTAGAGGGGATTAGAGTAAAGTAGAGTTGAGTAGAGTATAGTAGAGTAGAGTAAAGCATGGTTAGGCTAGGCAAGGTTAAGGTAAGCTAGGCTAGGCTAAAGTAGAGTAGAGTAGAGTAGATTTAGGTTTGGTTAGGTGAGGCTAGGCTAGGCTATAGTGGAGTAGAGTAGGGTAGAGTAAAGTAGTAAAGAGCATGACAGAGTAAAACTAAGCAGAGTAGAGTAAAGTAGAGTAGAGAATAACAGAGTAAAGAAAAGAAGAGCATAGTAGAGTAGAGTAAAGCAAGGTTAGGCTAAGCTAGGTTAGAGTAGGGTAGAGTAGAGTAGACTAGAGTAGAGCAGAGCAGAGTAGACCAGAGCAAGGTAGAGTGGAATAGAGCATAGTAGAGTAGAGCTAGGTTAAGCTAGGCTAGGCTAAGTTAAGATAGAAAAGAGTAGAGTAGCATAAGGTTAGACTAGGCTATGTGAGGATAGGTTAGATTATAATAAAGTAGAGTAGAGTATGGTAGAATAGAGCAGAGTAGAGCAGAGTAAAGAAGAGCAGAGCAAAGCAGAGTAATGCATTATAGAGCAGAGCTGAGCAGAGTAGAGCATAAAAAAGCAGAGCAAAGCATAGCAAGGTAGAGCAGAGTAGAGCTAGGTTAGGTTAGGCTAAGCTTTGCTAGGAAGAGTAGAGTATAGTAGAGCTAGGTTAGGCTAGGGTAGGCTAGGTTAGTGTATTGAGTAGAGTAGATTACAGTAGAGTAGCACAGAGTAGAGTAGAGTAGAGTTAGGCTAAGGTAGCCTAGGCTAAAGTAAAGTTGAGTAGAGTAGAGAAGAGTAGAGTAGAGTAGAGGAGAGTAAAATAGAGTAGAGAAGAGCTCGGTTAGACTATGCTAGGCTAGAGTAGAGTTGAGCAGCGCAAAGGAGAGCAAAGCAGAGCAGGGCAAAGCAGAGTAGAGAAGAGAAGAGAAGAGTCGAGTAGTGCAGAGTAGAGCAAAGTTGAGCAAAGCATAGCAAAGTAGAAGTAAGCTAGTTAGGCTAAGCTAGGTCAAGTTATAGTAGAGTAGAGTAGAATAGAGAATAGTATAGTATTGTATTGCATAGTTGAGTAGAGTAGAGTAAAGTGATGTCAAGCTAGGCCAGATGAAGCTATTCTAACCTTGGCAAGGAAAGGCTAGGCTAGGTTAGGGTGGGCAAGGCTAGGTTATGCTAGGCTGGAGTGGAGTAGCATAGGGTAAAGAAGAGTAGAGGAGAGCTAGGATAGGCAAGGCAAGGCTTGGCTAGGTTCGAGTAGAGTAAAGAAGAGTAGAGTAGAGTTGAGTAGATCTAGATTAGGCTTGGCTAAACTAGCTCTACTATACTATACTATACTCTACTCTACTCTGCTTTACTCTATTCTACACTACTCTACTCTACTTTACTATACTCTAATTTAGCTAGCTTAGCTTAGCCATGCTTACCCTTGCTTAGCATAACCTAGCCTAGCCTATCCTAGCCTAGGCTGACCTAACACTACTTGACTCTTCTCTACTCTACTTTATTTTACTCTACTCTACTCTACTCTACTCTACTCTACTCTACTCTACTCAACTCTACTCTATTCTATGCTACTCTACTCCACTCTACTCCACTAAAACCAAGCCTAGCAAAACTGAGCCCACTTAAGCTCTACTCTACTATACTTTACTCTAGCCTAACTCAACCTTGCCTACCCAAGCCTAGCCTAGCTTAACCTAACTCTATTCTACTCTACTCTACTATACTATACTATACTATACTCTACTCTACTCTACTATACTCTACTCTATGCTTACATAGCATAGCCTAGCCTAGCCTAACCTTGCTATACTCTATTCTACTCTACTCCAGCCTAGCTTATCCTAGCCTAGCCAAGCCCGACCTAGCTTACCCTACATTAACCTAACCTCACTCTACTCTGCTCGCTCTACTATGCTCTTCTCTGCTCTACTCTACTCTACTCTGTTCCACTCTACTCTACTCTATTCTACTCTAATATATTGTAGCTTATCCTAGCCTAATCTAACTCTACTCCATCTATTGTTTCTACTACGTTATACTTTATTATACACTACTCTACTCGACTCTAGCCTAGCTTAACCTAGCATAGCCTAACCAAGCCTAGCCTTGCCTAGCCAAACCTAGCTTAACCTAACCTAACACTACCTTACTCTACTCTACTATGCTCTACTGTACTGTACTCTACTCTACTCTACTCTACTCTATTCTACTCTACTCTACACTACTCCAACCTAACTTAGCCTAGATTAGCCTATCCTAGCTTATCCTAACCTTGCTATACTATGCTCTACTCTATTTTACTCTACTCTACTCTACTCTGCTCTATTCTACTCTGCTCTACTCTGCTCTGCTGTACTTTACTCTACTCTACTCTACTCCTCTCTACTCTACTCTACTCTACTTTGCTATACTCTTCTCTACTCTACTCTACTCTAACCTAGCCTAGTCTTGCTTAATCGAGCTCTACTATACTCTACTCCACTCTACACTAACCTACCTAGGCTAACCTACCCTAGCCTAGCCTAACATAGCTTTACACTACTCTACTCAACTCTACTCTAGTCTACTCTATTCTATTATTCTCTACTATAGTCTACTCTACTCGACTCTAACCTAGCCTAGCCTAGCCAAACATAACCTTGCTTGACTCTACTCTACTCTAGCATAGCTTAGCCAAGCTTAGAGTAGCCTAGCCTAGTCTAACCTAGCTCTAGTTTTCTCTACTTACACTAGTCTGCTCAGTTTTGCTCTACATTACTCTGCTCTGCTCTTACCTAGCCTAGCCTAACCTAACCTAGCTCTATTATGCTCTACACTTCTCAGCTTTGCTATGCTCTTCTTTACTCTACTTGACTCTTCTCTACTCTACTATGCTCTACTCTACTCTTCTCTACTCTATTATGCACTACTCCTCTCTACTCTACACTACATTGCTCTGTACTACTCTACTTTGCTCCACTCTACTTTTCTCAACTCTACCCTAAACTAAGCTAAGTTAGAATAGAATAGAGTGGAGGAAAGTATAGTATAATAGAATATAATAGAGTAGAGTAGAGTAAAGTAGAGATGAGTAGAGTAGAGTTTAGCTAGGTTAAGCTAGGCTAGGCTAGGTAAGGATAGGCTAGGCAAGGCTAGGTTAGAGTAGAGTAGGATAGAGTAGAGTACAGTAGAGTAAAGTAGAGTAGAGTAGAGATATGTTAGGCTAAGCTGGGCTATAATATAGTTGAGTAGAGTGGAGTAGAGTAGAAAAGAGTAGAGAAGAGTAGAGCAAAGTAGAGGAGAGCATAGTAGAGTAGAATAGAGTAGAGTAAAGTAGAGCTATGTTAGGTTAGGCAAGGTTAGGGTTAGCAAAAGAAGAGTGAGTAGAGTAGAGCTAGGTTAGGCTAGGCTAAGCTAAGTTAAGGTATAGTAGAGTAGAATAGAGTAGAGGAGTAGATTAGAGAAAAATAGAGTGAAGTAGAGTAGAGTAGTGTAAGGTTAAGCTAGGCTAGGCTAGGGTAGCCAAGGCTAGGCTAAGCTAGGCTAGAGTATAGTGGAGTAGGGTAGAGTAGAGTAGAGTAGAGTAGAGCTAGGTTAGGCTATAGGTTAGGCGAAGATAAGCTATGCAAGGCTAGACTGGAGTAAAATAGAGTAGAGTAGAGTAGAATAGAATATAATATAGTAGATTAGAGTAGAGTAGAGCTTGGTTATGCTATGCTAGGCAAGGCAAAGTTAGGCTAGGCTTGAGTAGAGTAGAGTAGAGTAAAGTAAAGCAAAGCAGAGTAGAGTGGAGTAGGGTAGAATAAGGTAGAGTAGTGCATAGCAAAATAAAGCAGAGCAAAGTAGAATAGAGTTCAGTAGAGTATAGCAGATTAGAGTAGAGTAAAGTAGAGTAGAGTAGAGTAGAGCTAGGTTAGAGCAGGTTTTAACAAAGTAGAGTACAGTAGACCTAGGTTAGGCTATGCTAGGCTAGGCTGGACTAGGTTAGAGTAGAGTCGAGTAAGGTAGTGTGGAGTACATATAGTAGAGTAGAGTAGAGCAGAGTAGAGTGGAGCAAGGTTAAGCTAGGCAAGTCTAGGTTAAGCTTGGCTAAAGTAGAGTAGAGTAGAGCTAGGTTAAGTTATGCAATACTAGGCAAGGCAAAGTTAAAGTAGAGTATAGTAGAGTAAAGTAGAGCAGAACAAAGTAGGATAAGGTAGAGAAGAGCAAAACATAGCAAAGCTATAGTAGAGTAGAGTAGTGTAGAATAAAGCAAACAAGAGTAGAGTAAAGTAGAGTACAGCTACATAAGGCTAGACTATGGCTAAACTAGGTAAGAGTAGGTCGAGTAGAGTATTATAGACTAAAGTAGACCTAAGTTAGGTTAGACTTGGCTTGGCTAGGTAAGAGTAGAGTAGAGTATAATAGTGGATAGTAGCTTAGAGTAGAGTAGGGTTGATTATTGCAAAGTAAAGTAAACCTAGGTTAGGTTAGGCTAGGCTAGGCTATGTTTTGTTATGATAGGTTAGGGTAGTCTAGGCTAGGCTAGTGTAGAGTAAAGTAATGTAGAGTAGAGTAAATTAAAGTAGAGCTAGGTTATGCTAGAGTATAGTAGAGCAGAGTAAGGAAGAGTAGAGTAGCATAGAGTGTAGTAGAGCAGAGTAGTTCAGGGCAGAGCAGAGCAGAGCTAGGTTTGTCTAGGCTAAGCTAGGCTAGGCTAGGCTAATTTAGAGTAGAGTAGAGTTGAGTATAGCAGAGTAGAGTAGAGTAAAGTAGAGAAAGGTTAGGCAAGGCTAGGCTAAGTTAGGGTAGATTAGAGTAGAATAGAGTAGAGTAGAGTAGATGAGAGCATAATAGATTAAAGTAAAGTAGAGTTAGGTTTGCTAGGCTAGGATTGTTAAGGGTTGGCTAGGCTAGTCTTTGCTAGGCTAGATTAGAGTAGAGTAAAGTAGAGTAAAGTAGAGCTAGGCTTGGCTAGGTAAGGACAAAGTAGAGTAGAGTGGAGTTGAGCAGAGTAGAGTAGAGTAGGGTAGAGTAAAGTAGAGAAAAGTAGAAATGAGCAGTGCAGAGTAGAATAGAGCAAAGTAGAGCAGAGAAGAGAAGAGTAGAGAAGAGTAGGATAGACTAAAGCTAGGTTAAGCTAGGTTAGGCTAGGCAAGGTTAGAGTAGATTAGAATAGAATATAGTGGAGTTTAGTAGAGTAGAATAGAGAAGAGTAGAGTAGAGTAGATAAGAGTAGAGAAGAGTAGAGTAGAGGAGAGTGAGGTAAAGAAAAGCTATGTTAGGTTAGGCTAGGTAGGGGTATACTAGGCTAGGCTAAGCTAGGCTAGAGTAGAATAGAGTAGAGTAGAGATAATTAGAGTAGAGATAGGTTATGCTAAGCTAAGGTAGAGTATAGTATAGCATGGTAGAATAAAAAAGAGTAAGTAGAGCAATGGTGAGCAGAACAGGGCAAAGTAGAGTACAGCATAGTAGAGTAAAGCAGAGCAAACAGGTGAAGAGTTGAGCAAAGCTAGGTTAGGTGAGGCTATGCTTGGTTAGGCTAAGCTAGAATAGTGTAGAGTTAGGCTAGGTTGGGCTTAGCTAGGCTAGGCTAGGTTATAGTAGTGTAGAGTAAAATAGAGTAGAGTAGAGTAGAGTAAAGTAAAGTAGAGTAGAGTAGAGCTAGGTTAGGCTAGGCTAGCAAGGGTTGGCTAAGCTAGGTTAGCCTAGATTAGGCTAGGCTAGGCTAAAATAGAATATAGTATAGTAAAGTAGAGTAGAGTACAGTAAAGCTAGGTTAGGCTAGAGAAGGCTAGGCTAGGCTTGAGTTGAACAAAGTAGAAGAGTGTAGAGAAGAGTAGTACAAAGTAGAACTAAGCTGAACAGAGTAGAGAAGAGTAAAGCAAAATAGAGTAAAGAAGAGTAGAGGAGAGTAGAGTGAGGTTAAGCTAGGCTAGGCAAGGTAAGGCTAGTTTAGAGTTGAGTAGAGTAGAGTAGAGCTAGGTTAGGTTAAGCTAGGCTAGGCAAGGTTAGAGTACAGTAGAGCTAGGTTAGGTTAGGCTTGGCTAAGATAGCTAAGGCTAGGTTTGGCTAGGCTAGGCCAAGCTGGCTAGAGTAGAGTAGAGCTAGGTTAGATTAGGCTATGTTATGCTAGGCGAGGTTAGAGTAATGTAGAATAGAGTAGAGCTAGGTCAGGCTAGGTAAGGCTAGGCTAGGCTATGGTAAGGTAGGGTAGGCTATGCTAGTGAAGAGAGTAGAGTAGAGTACAGTAGAGCTCAGTTAGGTTAGGCAAGGTTTTGTTGGGCTAAAGTAGAGTATAGTAGAGTTTAGTGGAGAAGTGTAGAGCAAAGAAGAGTTGAGCAGAGCAGAGAAGAGATGAAATGGCAAAAATAGAGAATAATAGAGTAGAGTAGAGTAGATTAATGCAGAAGAAATAGGAGTAGAATTTAATAGAGTAGAATGGAGTAGAGTAGAGTAATGTAGAGTAGAGTAGAGAAGAATATAGTAGAGTTAGATTAAGCTAAGCTAAGCTAGGCTAGGCTAGGGAAGGCTAGGTTAAGTTAGAGGAGAATAGAGTGGATAGAGTAGAGTAGAGTAGAGTAGAGTAGAATAGAGTAGAGTAAGTTAATGTAGAGTAGAGTATAGAATAGTATAGTATAGTATAATATGTAGAGTAGAGTAGAGTAGAGCTAAATTAAGCTAGGCTAGGCTAGGCTAAAGTAGAGTGGAGTAGAATAGAGTAAAGTAGAGTAGGGTAGAGCATAGTAGAGTAGAGCAGAGAATAGTAGAGTAGAGCATAGCAAACTGGAGTAGAGAATAGTAGAGTAGAGTATCGTAGTTAGAGCAGTGCAGAGCAAAGCAGACCAAGGTTTGTCTATACTAGGCTAAGCTAGGTGAGGCTAGAGCTGAGTAGAGAAGAGTAGACTTAGGTTAGGCTAGGCTAGGATAGAGTATAGTAGAGCAGAGAAGAGTAGAGTAGAGTAGAGTAGAGTAAGGTTTGGCTGGGGTAGGCTTTGGTAAGCTTTGCTAGGCTAGGTTAAGCTAGAGTAGAGTAGAATAAAGTAAAGTAGAGTAGAGGAGAGTAGAGGAGAGTAGAGGTACATTAAGCTAGGTTAGGCTAGTATAGTATAGTAGAGTTGAGTAGAGCATAATAGAGTAGAGCAGAGTTGAGTAGACCAGAGCAGAGTAGAGCAAAGTAGAGAAGAGTAGAATGGAGCAAAATAGAGTAGAGCTAAATTAAGCAAGGCTAAGTTATAGTAGAGGAATAATAGAATACTGTAGATTAGAGTAGAGTAGAATAAAGCAAAATAGTGTAGAGCAAAATTAGGCTAGGCTATATTCGGCTTGGCTAAGCTAGAGTAGAGTATATTATAGTAGATTAGAGCTAAGTTAGGCTTGGCTAAACTAAGGTAGAGTATAGTAAAGTATTGTAGAGTATAGCACGAATGAGCAGAGAAGAGTAAAGCAGAGTATAACATTGTAAAGAAGAAAATAATATAGTAGAGAAAAGTATTGTAGAGTATAGTGGAGTAGAGCTTGGTTATGCTAAGCTAGGTAAGGATAGGTTAGACAAGGTTAGGTTAGAGTAGAATAGAGTAGGGTAGAGTAGAGTAGATTAGAGTAGATTAGAGTGTACTAGAGTAGAGAAGAGTAGAATGGAGCTTGTTTAGGTTAGGCTATGTGATGCTAGGCTAGGTTAGGCTATATTAAGCTGGGCTAGGATAGAGTTGAGTAGAGTAGAGTAAAGTAAAGTAGAGTAGAAATAGGTTAGGCTAAGCAAGGTTAGGTTAGGCTAAAGTGAAGTAGAGTAGAGTAGAGCAGAGTAGAGCAGAGTAGAGTAGAGTAGAGCATAATAGAATGGAGTAGAGCAGAGTAGAACAGAGCAAAGCAGAACAGGATAGAGCTAAGTAGAGCAGGAGATAGCATAGTAGAGTCAAGTAGAGAAAAAAAGAGTAGAGTATGGCTAAATTAGACTAGGCTAGGCTAAGCTAGTGTAGTTTGGCTATGCTAGTATAGAGTAGAGTAGAGTAGAATAGAGCATAGTAGAGCTAGGTTAGGCTAGACTAGGTTAGAGGAGACTAGAGTATAGTAAAGTAGAATAAAGTAGAGTAGAGTAGAGTAAAGTAGAATAGAGTAGAGCAAAGTAGAGCAGAGTAGAGCAGAGCAGAGCTAGATTAGGTTTGTCTATGCTAGGCTAGCCAAGGTTAGACTAGAGTAAAGTAGAGCTAGGTTAGGCACGGCTAGATTAGAGTAGAATAGAGTAGGGTAGAGTAGGGTAGAGTAGAGTAGGAGAGAGTAGGGTTGTGTAAAGCTTGGTTAGGTTAGGTTAGGCTAGGTGAGGTTAGGCTATGTTAGGCTAGGTTAAGCTAGCCTAGGTTAGGCTAGAGTATAATAGATTAGAATAGAGCAGAGTAGAATAGGGTAGAGTAGAGTAGAGTTGAGTAGAGTAGAGTAGAGCTAGGTTAGCAAGGCTAGGCTAGGCTAGGTAAGAGTAGAGTAGAATAGAGTAAAGTAGAGTAAAGCTAGGATAGGTTAGGCTAGGCTAGAGTACAATAGAGTAGAGTAAAGTAGAATATAACAGAGCAGAGTAGAGCAAAGCAGAGCAAAAAAAAGTAGAGCAGACTAGAGAAGATGAAAGTAGATCTAGGTTAGGCTAAGTAAGGTTAGGCTAGGCAAGATTAGAGTAGAGTAGAGTAGGATAGAGCTAGGTTAGGCTAGGTTATTCTAGGCTAAGTAAGAGTAGAGTAAAATATAGTAGATTAGAGTAGAGTAGAGTATAGGAAAGTAGAGCTAGGTTAGGCTAGGTTGTGCTACGGTATACTAGATTAAGCTTGGCTAGGCAAAGCAAGGATTAGCTAGGCTAGAGTAGAGTAGAGTATGGCTAGATTATGTTATGCTAGGCTAAACTAAGCTACAATAGAGTAGGTTAAAGTAAAGTATAGTAGAGTAGAGTAAAGAAAAGTAGAGTAAAGCATAGCAGAGTTGCATAGAGCAATGCAAAGTAGAGTAGAGTAGAGCATTATTTGGCTTGGCTAGGCTAGGCTAGGTTGTAGTAGAGTAGAGGTGAGTAAAGTAGAGTAGAACTAGGTTAGGACATGCTAGGAAAGGATAGGCGAGACTACGCAAGGCTAGGTAAGGCAATTATAGACTCGACTGTGTTAGGCTAGGATAGAGTAGAGTTAGGTTTTGTTAGGCTAGAGTATTATAGAATAGAGTAAAATAGAGTATAGCTGAGTAGAGCAAAGTAGGGAAGAGCTAGGTTAAGCTAGGCTAGGTTACAGTAGTGTAGAATAGAGTAGAGTGGAGTGAGATTAGGCGAGGCTGTGTTAGAGAAGAGTAGAGTAGAGTAGAGTAGAGTAGGTTGGAGAAGAGTAGGGAAGAGTATTGTAAAATAGAGTAGAGCTTTTTTAGGCTAGGTTAGGGTAGGTTGAGTTATGCTAGGCTAGGCTAAAGTATATTAGAGTAGAGTAGGGCAGAGTAGGATAGAGTAGAGTAGAGAAGTGTAGAGCTAGGTTAGGCTAGGCCAAACTTGGTTAAAATAGAGTGTAATACTGTAGAGTAGAGTAGAGTAGAGCAAAGAGTAATAGAGCAGAGCATATCAGAGCAGAGATGTGTAGAGTAGAGTAGAACATGGTAGAGTAGGGCAACGCAAAGCAGAGCAGAGCAAAGCTAGGGTAGGGTAGGCTAGGTAAGGCTAGGATTAAAAAAGGCTAAAGTAAAGTGGAGTATAATAGAGTAAGATAAAGTAGAGTTGAGCAGAGTAGAGTTGAGAAAAGAAGAGTAGAGCAGAGTAGAGTAGAGTAGAATAGAGTAGAGTACATTAGAGCTTTGTTAGGCTAGACTAGGTTAAACTAGGCTAAGGTAGGGTAGCCTAGGCTATACTAGAGTAGTGTAGAGTAGACATGAGTAGAGTAGAGAAGCGTAGAGTAAAGTAGGGTAAAATAGAGCTAGGTTAAACTAGTTGAGGCTAGGCTAAGCTAGAGTATAGTAGAGTAGAGCAGAGTAGAGCAGAGCGGTGTAGAGAAGAGAAGAGAAGAGTAGAGTAGAGTAGAGTAGAGCAAAGTAGAGCAGAGTAGAGTAGAGTAGAACATAGTAAAATAGAATAAGAAAGAGCTTAGAAGTCTTGAGTAGAGAAGAGAAAAGTTAGGCTAGGCTAAGCAAGGCTAGAGCAACAAAGATTAAAGCTAGGTCAGGCTAGGTTAGGTTAAATTGAGTAAGGTAAAGTAAAGTAGAGTAGAGTATTATAGTGTAGAGTAGAATAGAGTAGAGTAGAGCAGAGCATAGTAGAGTTGGTAGAGTAGAGTAGAGCTAGATTAGGCTTGGCTAGGCTAGGCTAGTTGAGACTAGAGTGGAGTAGAGCTAAGTTAGGTAAGGCTAAGTTAGAGTAAAATAGAGTAGAGTAGAGTAGAGTAATGTAGAGAAGAGTAGAGTAGGGCTTGGTTAGACAAGGCTAGGCTAGGCTATGTTAGGCTAGGATAAGCTAGGCTGCGCGAGGCAAGAGTAGGTGGAGTAGAGTAGAGTTGAGTCGAGTAGAGTAGAGTAGAGTTAGATTAGGCTAGGAAAGTCAATGCTATACGAGGGTACTATAGAGTAAAGTACAATTGAGCAAAGCATAACAGAGTCGAGCAGAGCAAAGTAGAGCTTAACAGAGCTAAGAATAGTATAGTAGAGTAGAGCTGAGCAAAGTAGAGTAGAGAAAAGCAAAGCAAAGTAGTGTAGAGTAGAGCAGAGCTAAGTTAAGCTAGGCCAACTTAGGCTTTGCTAGAGTAGAGTAGAGTAGAGCAGAGTTAGGTTAGGCTAAGCTATGAAATGCTAGGTTAGAGCTGAGTGGATTAGAGTAGAATAGAGTTGAGCATTATAGAGCTAGGTTTGGTTAGGCTTGGCTAGAGTAGGCTAGGCTAGGGTAGGGTAGGCTAGGTGAGGCTAGGCTAAGAGTTAGAAGAGTAGCATAGAGTATATTGGAGTAGAGTAGGATAGAGTAGAGCAAGATAAGTTAAGCTAGGTTAGGTTAGGCTAAGATAGATTAGAATAGAGTAGACTGGAGTAGTATAGAGTAGAATAGAGTAGAGTAGAGTATTATAGAGTAGAGTAGAATAGATTAGAGTAGGGCTAGGCTAGGCTAAGCAAGTCTAGGTAAGAGCAGAGAAGAGCATAAAAAAATAGAGCAGAGTAGTGAAGAGCAAAGTAGAATAGAGGAGAGTAGAGTAGAGCAAAGTAGAGTGAGGAGAAGTAGAGCAGAGCATAGTAGAGTAGATCACAGTAGAGCATAATAAAAAAGAGTAGAGAAGACAAAAGCTATGTCAGGCTAGGCTAGGCTAAGGCTGGCTTGACTAGCTAGAGTAGAGTAAAGCGTAGTAGAGTGGAGTAGAGCAGTACAGAGAAGAGTGGAGCAAAGTAGAGTAGAGTAGAGTAGAGTATAATAGAGTAGAGTATAGGTAGTTTAGGCAAGACAAGGCTTGGTTAGGCTAGGCTAAACTAGGCTAGGCAAAGCTGGAGTAGAGTAGAGTAGAGTAGTGTAGGGTATAATATAGTAGAGCAGGTTAGAGTAGAGCTTGATGGCTTAGCAAGGCAAGGCTACTTTATAATAGAGTAGAGTAGAGTAGAGTTCAGAAGAGCTAGGTTAGGCTAGGCTATGCTTGGCAAGGCTAGGCTAGGGCTAGCTAGGCTAGGTTAGACTATGCAAGAGCAGAGTAGAGCTAGGCTAGGCTAAGGTCGGCTAGGTTTGGCTAGAGTTGAGTAGAGTAAAGTGGACTAAAGTAGAGTAGAGTATAATAAAGTAGAGTAGAGTAGAGTAAAGTAGAGTAGAGCAAGGTTAAGATAGGCAAGGCTAGAGTAGCATAGGTTAGGCCAGGCTAGGCTAAGTTAGAGTAGAATAGAGTAGAGTAGAGCAAAGTTAGGCTAAAGCTAGGATAGAGTACAATAGAGTAGAGTATAGTAGAGTAAAGTAGAATAGAGAAGAGCATAGTAAGGCAAAGCAGAGTAAAGCAAAGTAGAGCAAAGTAGAGTAGAGAAGAGTTAGGTTAGGGTAGCTTGGCAAGGTTAAGCTAGGCTAAAGTAGATTCGAGGATAGTAGAGTAAAGTAGAGTATAGTAGAGCGACGTTTTGTTTGGCTAGGCTTTGCGAGGCTAGAGTAAAGTATAGTAAAGTAGAGTAGAGTAGAGTAGAGAAAAGCAAATCAAGGTAGAGTAGAGGAGAGCAACACATAGTGGAGCAAAGAAAGGCTAAGCAAGAAAATAGTGGTGTAGAGTAAAGTAGAGAAGAATAGAGCTAGGTTAGGCTAAGATAGGTAGGGTTAGGTTCGAGTTGAGTAGAGATAAGTGGAGTAAAGAATACTAGAGTATAGAAGAGTGAAGTAGAGTAGAGCCAAGTTAGGCTAGGCTGAGCTAGACTAGGCTTGGTTTGGCTAGGCTCTAGAGTAGAGTAGAGTAGAGTATAGTAGAGAAGAGCAGAGTAGAGTAGAGTAGAGGAGAGGTAAGTTAGGCTAGGCTAGGCTTGGCTCAAGTAGAGTAGAGTAAAGTAGAGCAGAGAAGAGTAGAGAAGAGTAGAGCTAAGTTAGGCTAGGCTAAGCCAGGATAGGCTAGGCTAGGCTTAGTTATAGTAGAATAGAGTAGAGTTAGGTTATGCTAGGCTAGGCTATGTTATGTTAGAGTAGAGTAGAATAGAGTGTAGTAGAGTAGAGAATAGTAGAGTAGAGTAGAGTAGAGTAAAGCAAAGTTTGGCTATGCTAGGTTAGACTAGGCTAGAGTAGAGTAGAGTAGAGTAGAGAAGAGTAGAGTAAAGTAAAGTAGATTGAGCTAGGTTAGACAAGGCTAGGCTAGGCTAGGCTCGAGCAGAGTGAGTAAAGCAGAGCAGAGAAGAGTAGAGTAAAGCAGAGCAGAGCAAAGTAGAGTAGAAAATAGCAGAGCAGAGTAGTGCAAAGTAGAGCTAGGTTAGGCTAGGCTATGATAAGCAAGGCTAGGCTATAATAGAGTAGAGAAGAGCTAGGTTAGGCTAGGCTTAGCTAGAGAAGAGTAAAGTAGAGTAGAGTAGGGTAGAGTAGAGTAAAGTAGAGTAGAGTATAGTAAAGTAGAGCAGAGTAGAATAGAGTAGAAGAGAGCAAAGTTAGGCTAGGCGAAGCTGAGCTTGGCTAAGATATGATTTGCTAGGCTAGGATAGGCTATTATAGAGAAGAGTAGAGTAGAGTAGAGCTAGCTTGGGTTAGGCAATGCTAGGCCAGGTTAGAGTATAGAGTAGAGATGAGTAGAGTAGAGTAGAGAAGAGCATAGTAGAGCAAAGCATAATAGAGCAAAGTAGAGTATAGTAGAGCTAAGTTAGACTAAACTAGGTCGATCTAGGTTTGGCTTGGCAAGGCTAGGCTAGAGTAGAGTAAAGTAATGTAGAGTAGAGCTTGGTTAGGCTGGGCTAGGCTATTTTCTTGTAGAGGAGAGTAGAGTAGTGTAGAGTAGAGTAAGACACAGTAAAGTAGAGTAGAGTTGAGTAGAGTATGGTAGAGCTAGGTTAGGTTAGGCATGGCTAGGTCAGGCCAAGCTAGGGTTGGCTAGGCTAGGTTATTGTTGAGTAGAGTAGAGTAGATTAGAGTGTTATAAAGCTAGGGTAGGCTAAGCTAGGCTAAGCTTGCCTATACTAGAGTAGAGTAGGTAGAATAGAGTAGAATAGAGTAGAGTAGACTAGAATAGAGTAGAGAAGAGTAGAGTAGAGTAGAGTAGAGCAGAGTAGAGTAGAGGAGACGAGAGGAGACAGAGGAGAGCAGAGTAGAGTAGAGCATAATAGACCAGGATAAAAGAGCAAGGCAGAGCAATGTAGAGCAAAGTAGATTAGAGTAGTATAGAGCAGAGCAGAGTAGAGAAGAGTAAATCAGGGTAGTGCTAGGTTAGGCTAGGGTAGGCTAGACTAAACATGCCAAGAATAGAGAAGAGTAGAGTAGAGTAGAGTATGATAGAGCTACGTTTTGCTAGCTATGATAGACTAAGCTAGGCGAGAGTAGAGTAGAGCAGAGTAGAGCATAGTAGAGCGAGATTAAGCTAGGATAGGTTATGTCAGTGTATAGTAAAGTTGAGTAGCTTAGATGGAATAGAGTAGAGTATAATGGAGTAGAATAGAGAAGAGTAGAGTATAGTATTGTAGAGAAGACGAGAGGAGAGGTGAGGAGAGGAGAGGAGAGGAGAGCACAGTTGAGTAGAGCACAAAAAGCAAAACAGAGTAGCGTAGGGTAGAGTAGAGCATAGTAGAGTTGAGCAGAGAAGAGTAGAACAGAGTAGAGTAGAGTAGAGCAGATAAGAGTAGAGCAGAGAAGAGCATAGTAATGTAGAGGAGAGCAAAGTAGAGTAGAGGAAAGCAGAGCAGTGTAGAGTAGACCAGAATAGAGTAGAGTAGAGCAGATTAAGGTTAGGCTCGATTAGGCTAAGCTAGGCTAGTGTAATGTAGAGTAGAGCAGAGTACAGTAGATTAGTGTAGAGTAGAGCAGAGCTTGGTTAGATAAGGCTAGGCTAGAGTAGAGTAGAGTAAAGTGGAGTAGAGTAGAGTAGAGTAGAGTAGAGCAGAGTAGTATAGCAAAGACCAAAGTAAAGTAGAGCATAGTAGAATAGAGTAGAGTAGAGCAGAGTAGACTAGAGCAGAGCTATGTTAGGGTAGACTGGAGTAGAGTATAATAGAATAGAGTAGAGTTGAGCTGATCTGTGTAGAGAAGAGAAGTGTAGAGCATAGTAGAGTAGAGAATTGTAGAGGTATGTTAGGCTAGGCTAGGTTAAGCTAGGCTAGGTTAGGCTATGTTATGGTAGGCTAGATAGGCTAGCCTATGGCAAGTTAGGATACACTAAGCTAAAGTAGAGTAGAATAAAGTAGAACTAGGTTAGGCAAGGCTAGTGTATAAAAAAAATAGAACAGAGTACAATAGAGTAGAGTAGAGTTGAGTGGAATAGAGCAGAGAAGAGTAGAATTGAGTTGAGCATAGTAGAGTAGAGCATACTAGACCAAAGCTAGGTTAGGATAAGCTAACCTTGGCTAGGTTAGGCTAGGTTAAGAAAGTAGAGTAGAGTAGAGTAAAGTAGAGTAAAGCTTGGTTAGGCTAGGCTAGGCCAAGTTAGGCTTTAGTGGAGTAAAGTATTGTAGAGTAAAGTATAGTTGAGTAGAGCTAGGTAAGGCTAGGCAAGGCTAGGCTTATTTATAGTAGAGTATAGTAGAGTACAATAGAGCTAGGTTTGGCTAGAATTGGATACAATACAATAGAGCAAAGTAAAGTAGAGTAGAGTATAGTGGAGATGAGTAGAGCAAAGTAGAGCAAAGAAGAGCAAAGTAGAGTAGAACAGAGTAAAGAAGAGCTAAGTTAGGCTAGGCTAGGCTTGGTTAAGATAAGATAGTGTGGAGTACAAAAGAGTAAAGTAGAATAGAGTAGAGTAGAGCTAGGTTGGGTTTGGCAAGGCAAGGCTAGGCTAGAGTAGAGTAGAGTAGAGTAGAGCAAAGCAAAGTAGAGTAGAGGAGCACAAAGTAGAGCAGAGTATAGCATAGTAGGACAGAGCAACATAGAGCAATGTAGAGTAGAGCATAGTAGAGTAGAGCAGAGCAGAGCTAGGTTAGGCTAGGCTAGGCTAGGTTAGGTTGGAGTAGAGTAGAGTAGACTAGAGTAGAGTATAATAGAGTATAGTAGAGTAAAGTAGAGTAGAGCCAGGTTAGGGTTGGTTAGGCTAGGCTAGGTTATGCTGGGCTAGGCTAGAGTAGAGTAGAGTAGAGTGAGTAGAGTAGAGTAGAGAAGATTGGAGTAGAGTAAAGTAGAGTAGAGTAGAGTTAGGTTTGGCTAGCTAGGCTAGGCTCAAGTAGAGTAGAATAGAGTAATAATAAGTAGAGTAGGATGGAGTAGAGCAAAGCAGAGCAGATAAAAGTAGATTAGAGTGAAGAAGAGCTAAGTTAGGCTAGGTTAGAGAAGAGTGGAGTAGCGTAAAGTAGAGTAGAGTAGAGTAGAGTAGAGTACAAATGGCTATTCTGGAGTAGAGTAGACTAAAGCATAGTAGGGTAGACTTGAGCAAGGTTAAGCTGGGCTAGGATAGAGTACAATAGAGTATAGTAGAGTAGAGTAGGACAGAGCAGAATAGAGTAGAGCATAATAAAGAAGAGCATAATAGAGTAGAGCATTATAGAGTAGAGCAGAGCAGAGCTATGTTAAGCGAGGCTTGGCCAGGCTAGGCTAGGCTAGAGTAGAGTAGAGTGTAGTAGAGCTAGGTTAGACTAGGCAAGGTTACATTAGAGTAGAATAGAGTAGAGTATAATAGAGTTGAGTGGAGTAGAGTAAAGCTGAGTTAGGCTAGGCTAGGATAAGCTAAGCTAGGCTATGCTAGGTTAAGCTAGAGTAGAGTACAATAGAGTAGAGTAGAGTGGAGTAGAGTAGAGCTCTATTAGGTTAGGACTAAGCAAAGCTCGCAAGAGTAGAGCAGAGTAGAGTAGTGCAGAGCAGAGAAGAGCAAAGTAGAATCGAGCAAAGCAAAAAGAGTAAAGCAAAGAAGAGTAAAGTAGAGCATAGCAGAGCACAGTAGAGTAAAGCAAAAAAGAGCAGAACGAAGTAGAGTAGAGCAGAGCAAAGCAGAGTAGAGCAAAGGTTAGGCTAAGCTAGTCTCCGGCTCGGCTCAGTTAGGCTTGGTTATAGCAGAGTAGAGTTGAGTAGAGTAGAGTTTAGTGGAGTAGTGTAGTGTGGAGTAGTGTAAAGTAGATTAGAGTAGAGGAAAGGAGAGAAAAGAAAAAGTAGAGTAGAGTTGAGCAGAGTTGAGTAGAATAGGGAAAAATAGAGTAGAGTGGAAAAGAGCAGAGTAGAATTAGGTTAGGCTAGGCTAGGCTAGGTTAGGATAGGTTAGGCTAAGCTAGGCTTGAGTAGAGTAGAGTAGAATAAAGTAGAGCAGAGTAAAGTAGAGTAGAGTAGAGCTAGTATGGTTAGGCTAAGCTAGATTAGAGTATACATACTAGAGTAGAGTAGAGTATAGTAGAGTAGAGAGCAAAGTAGAGTAGAGTAGAGTAGAGTAAAGTAAAGCTAGGGCTAGGATAGGTTCGACTAAGCTAGAGTAAAGTAGAGTAGTAGAGTGAAGTTGAGTGAAGCTAAGTTATGTTAGGCTAGGCTAGTCTAGAGTATAGTAGAGTATAGTAGAGTAGTATAGAGTAGAGTAGAGTAGAGCTGAGTAGAGTAGAGTATTATTCAGTTTGGCTAGGTTATGTTAGGTTAGGTTAGAACCAAGTAGAGTAGAGTTGAGTAGAGTGGAGCAGAGTAGTACTAGGTTAGGCTAAGCTAGGCTAGGATAGGGTAGGCTAAGCTAGGGTAGAGCAGAGTATAATAGAGTAGAGTATATTAGAGTAGAGTAGACTAGAGTAGAGTAGAGTACAGTATAGTAGAGTAGAGTAGAGTAGAGCTAGGTTAGGCTCGACTAGGTGAGGCTAGGCTAGGCTTGGGTAAGCTATGCTAGGTTAGGCTAGGTTAGAGTAGAATAGATTTAAAGTAGAATAGAGCTAGATTAGGTTAGGTTAAGCCAAGCTTAGCTAGGCTAAAAATAGAGTAGTATAGAGTAAAGTAGTGCAGAGCAGGGTATAATTAAGTAGAGTATAGTACAGTAGAGTAGTGCATAGTAGACTGGAGCGAAGCAAAGTGGAGCAAAGTTGAGAAATGCAGCATAGAGTAGAGCATAGCATAGCAGAGCAGAGAAGAGCAAAGTGGAGCATAACAGAGCTAAGCTTTGGCTAGGCTAGGCTAGGATAGGCTATACTAAACTAGGCTAGGTTAGAGTAGACTAGAGTAGAGCTAGGTTAGGTTAGGCTAAGCTAGTTTAGGTTAGAGTAGACTAGAGTAGAGCTAGGTTAGGCTAGGCTAAGCATGTCTAGGTTAGAAAGTGGAGTAGAGAAGAGTAGAGTAGAGAGAGCTAGGTTTAGCTAGCTTAGGTGTAGCTAGAGTAGCTAGAGTATAGTAAAGTAGAGCTAAGTTAGGGTTGGCTAAGCTAAGCTAAGTTTGAGTAAAGTAGAGTAGAATATAATAGTTTTGAGCAGAGTAGAGCTTGGTAGAGAAAAGTAGAGTAGAGTTAAGTTAGGCTAGGCATGGTTAGGCTAGGCAAAGTTAGAGTAGGGCTAGGCTAAAGTAGAGTAGAGTAGAGTAGAGTAAAGATAGGTTAGGCTAGGCTAAACTAGGCAAAAGTATAGTAGATTAGAGTAGAGCAGAGAAGAGATGAGAAGAGTTAGTGAAGAGAAGAGTAGAGCAGAGCAAAACAGAGTAAAAGTAGAGCTAGATTAGGCAAAGCTAGGCTAGGATAAGTTAGAGGAGAGTAGAGAAGTAGTAGAGCTAGGTTAGGTTTACGCTAAGTTAGGTCAGGCTAGGTCTAGGCAAGGCAAGAGTAGTGTTGAGTAGAGTAAAGTACAATATAGTAGAGTTAGGCTAGGCTGGAGTATAATAGAGTAGCTTAGAGTAGAGGAGAGCAGAGAAGAGCAAAATAAAGTAGAGCAGAGTGGAGTAATGTAGAGTAGAATATAATAGATTAGAATAGAGTAGAGTAGAGTAAAATAAAGTAGAGTAGAGATAGGTTAGGCAAGGCTAAGCTAGGCTAGAGTAGGTTAGGAAAAGGCAAGGTTGGGCTAGAGTAGGGTAGAGTAGAGTAGAATAGAGCATGGTTAAGCTAGGCTAGGTTAGGCTAAAAAATGATAGAGTAGAGTAGAGTAGAGTAGAGCAGAGTAGAGCAGTGTAGAGTTGAGCAGAGCAGAGTAGAGAAGAGTAGAGCAAAGTAGAATGGATTAGAGTAGAGTAGGGGAAAGTAGAGCAGAGTAGAGAAGAGCAGAGCAGAGAAGAGTAGAGCTTGGTTAGGCTATGCTAAGGAAGGCTAGGTTAGAGTAAAGTAGAGTAGAGTATAGTTAGGTTAGGTTAAGCTAGGTTAGAATAAGTTAGGTCAGAGTATATTAGAGTAGAGTAGAGTAGAGAAGAGTAGAACAGAGTTGAGTAGAGTAGAGAAGAGTAGACCTAAGTTAGGCTAGGCTAATATACAATAGAGAAAATTAGAGTAGAGTAGAGCAAAATAACGTAGAGTAGAGCAGAGCAAAGCAAAGCAGAGTTAGGTTAGGCTAGGCTTGGCCAAGTTGTGTTAGGCTAGGCTAGGCTAAGATATAGTAGAGTAAAGTAGAGCTAGGTTATGCAAGGCTAGGCTAGGCTAAGTTAGAGTAGAGTAGCATAGAGTAGAGTAGATTGGAGTAGAGTAGAGTAGTGTAGACTTGAGTAAAAGTGGAGTGGAGCTGTGTTAGGTTAGGGTAGAGGCTAGGCTATGCTAAACTAGGCTAGATTAGAGTAGATAGAGTAGAGTATAGTAGAGTAGAGTACAATAGAGCAGATTAGAGAAGAGTACAATAGACTAGAGCAGAGTAGCACGGAGCAGAGACGAGTAGAGTAGAGCAAAGCAGAGCAGATCAAAGTAGAGCAAAGTAGAGAAAAGCAGAGCAGAGCAAAGCAGAGCAGAGGTAGCTTAGGCTTGGCTAAGTTAGGGTAGGCTAGAGTAGAGTACAGTAGAGTAGAGTAGAGTTAGGTTTGGCTAGGCTAGGCTGGGTTCTAGTAGAGTAAAATAGAGTAGAGTAGAGTAGAGTAGAGTAGAGGAGAGCAGAGCAGAGCAAAGCAAGGTTATGCTAGAGTAGGTTAGGCAAAAAGTAAGTAGAGTAGAGTAGAGTAGAGAAGAGAAGAGAAAAAATAGAGTAAAGTAGAGCTAGGCTAGGCATAGCAAGGCTTGGCTAGGCTAGATTAGAGTTAAAGTAGAGTAGGAGTTGAGCAAGGTAGAGTAGAGCAGAGTATAGTGGAGCAAAAGCAGAGCAAAGCAAAATAGAGCAAAGTAGAGTAATGTAAAGCTAGGCTTGGTTAGATTAGGCTAGGCTAGGTTAGACTAGAGTAAAGTAGAGTAGAGCAGAGTAGAAAAAGAGCAAAGTGTTAAAGAGTAGAGTAGAGCAGTGTAGAGATGAGTTGAGCTAAGAAGAGAAGAGCAGAGTAGAGCATACTAGAGTAGAGCTTGGTCAGGATTGGCTACATTATGCTATGTTACAGCAAATAAGAGTTAATAGAGCAGAGTATAGTAGTGCATAGCAGAGGCAGAACAGATTAGAGTAGAGCTAAGGAGGCTGAGCTAGGTTAGAGTAGAGTAGAGTAGAGTAAAGTAAAATTATGTTAGGCTGGGCTAGGCTAAACTATCTAGAGTAGAGTAGAGTAGGGTAGAGTAGAGCTTGGATAGGCTAGGCCAAGCTAAGCTAGAGTATAATAAAGTAGAGTAGAGTAGAGAAGAGTAGAACAGAGTAGTGTAGAGAAAAGTAAAGCAAAGTAGAGTAGAGTAGAGTGGAGTAGAGCAGAGAAGAGTGGTAAAAAAAAGAGAAGAGCTTAATAGCATAGAGAAGAGCTAGTTTAGGCTATGTTAGCATAGGTTAAGATAGGCTAGGTTAGGCTAGATTAGGCTAGGCTAGGCTAGAGTGGAGTAGAGTAGAGTAAAGTTGGAGGTAGAGAAGAATAAAATAGTGCAGAGAAGAGTAGAGTTAAGCAGAGCAAAGAAAAGTAGAGTAGAGATGAGAAGAGCAGAGTAGAGTAGAGTAGAGTTAAGTTTGGCTAAGCTAAGCTAGGCTCAGATAAAGTATACTAATAGAGAGAGGATAATAGTAGAGTAGAGTAGGGTAAAGTAGAGCTAGGTTAGACAAGGCTAGGCTATGTTAGGTTAAAGTAGAGCAGAGTAGTGTAGAGTAGAGTAGCGTAAAGTAAAGTAGAGGAGAGTAGAGCAGCAGCAGAGCAGAATAGAGTAGAGTAGAGGAAAGTAGAGCAGAGAAGGGTGGAGCAGAGCAGAGCTAAGCTGAGAAAGGTTAGGCTACTCTAGGTTAGGCTAGAGTATAATAGAGTAGACCTAGGTTATGCTATGCTTGGTTAGAGTAGAGTAGAGTAGAGTAGAGTGGAATAAAATAGAGTAGAGTAGAGTAGTGCAGAGCAGAGTAGAGCTAAGTTAGTCTAGGCTTGGCTTGGCTGGGCTATGGCAAGACTAGAGTAGGTTGAGCAGGTAAGCTAGGCTAGATTAGAGTACAGTAGTGTACAGTAGAGTAGAGTGGAGTAGAGTAAAGTATAACTAGGTTAGGCTAGCCTAGGTTAGGCCTAGGCAAGGCTAAGCTAAGCAAGAGTAGAAAGTGTAGAGTAGAGTAGAGCTATGTTAGGCTATGCAATGCTAGGCTAGAGTACAATAGAGTAGAGTATATTAGAGAAGAGTAGAGTTAAGCAGAGGAAAGCAAAGCAAAGCAGAGTTGAGCTGAGTAGAGCAACGAAAAGCAGAGCAAAACAAAGTAGGACAGAGAAGAGCAAAGTAGTAAAAAGCAAAGTAAAGCATAACAGAGTAGAGCAAAGTTAGGTTAGGCTTGGCTAGACTAGGCTGGGCTAGGCAAGGCTAGGCTAAAGTAGAGGAGATTATAGTAGAGTTAAGTTGAGTTAAGCTAGCTTCGGTTAAAGAAGAGTAGAATAGTGTAGAGTACAGTATAGTAGAGTTTAGGAGAGTAGATAGAGCAGAGCAAATCTAGGTTAAGCTAGGCTAGGCTTGGTTTGGCTAAGTTAGGGTAGGTTGGGCTTGGCTAAGCTAGAGTTAAGTAGAGTAGAGTAGAATATAACAACTTAGTTACATTAGGCTAGGTAAGGGCAAAGTAGAGTAGAGTTGATTAAAAAGGAGAAGAGCAAATTAAAAAAGAGCTGAACAGAGTAAAGAAGAGTAAAGTAGGGTAGAGTAGAGCAAAGTAGAATGGAATAGAGGAGAAGAGAGCAGAGTATAATAGAGCAGGGCATAGTAGAGCTAGGTTATGCTAAGCTATGCACGGCTAGGCTAAGTCAGGCTAGTTAGAGCAGAGTTGAATAGAGTAGAGTAGAGTAGAGTAGAGTAGAGAATAGTAGAGTAGAATAAAGTGGAGTAGAGTAGAGTAGAGAATAGTAGAGTAGAATAAAGTGGAGTAGAGTAGAGTAGAGTAAGGTAGAGTAGGGTATGGAAGAGTAGAGTTAAGTTAATCTAAGATAAGTCTGCAAGACAAGGCTAGGAAAGGTTAGGCTAGGCTAGATTAGAGTAGAGTAAAGTAGAGTAAAGCTAGGTTAGGTTAGGCTAGGCTAGGCTAAATTAGAGTAGAGTAAAATAAAGTGAAGTAGAGTAGAGTAGAGTAGAGCATAACAAAGCAAAGCAAATCAAAGTGAATAAAAGTAGAGTAGAGCAGAATAGAGCAAAGTAGAGCAGAGTAGAGCAAAGCTAAGCATAGAATAGTAGAGCTAAGTTAGACTAGGCTAAGCTCGGGTAGGCTATGTAAGGTTAGGTTAGGCTAGAGTAGAGTTAGGTTAGGAAAGGCTACGGTAGGATAAGCTAAGTAAGAGTAGAGTAGATTAGATTAGAGTATATTAGAGTATTGTAGAGTAGAGTAAAGCTAGGTTAGGCTGGGCTAAGCTAGGTTAGGCTAGGCTAAGCTTGATTAGGCTAGCTAGAGTATAGTAGAGTAGAGTGGGGTAGAGCTATGTCAGGTTTGGCTTGGCTAGGCTAAGCTAGGCTTTGCTAAAGTAGAATAGAGTATAGTAATGTAGAGCAGAGCAGAGCAAAGCAGAGTAGAGAAAAGTAGATTAGAGCAGAGAAGAGTAGCTTAGTTAGGCAAGGCTAGGCTCGACAACACTAAGCTAGGCTAGAGTCAAGTAAATTGTAGTAGAGTAGAGTAGAGTAGAGCTAGGTTAGGTAGGCTAGGATAGGCTAGTGAAAAGTAGAGTAGAGTAAAGTAGAGCAAAGCAGAGTAAAGTAGAATAGAGCAGAGTAGAGCAGGGTAGAGCAAAGTGGAGTAGAGCAGAGCGTGCAAAGTAGAGTAGACTAGAGTAAAGTAAAGTAGAGTATAGGAGCTTGATTAGGATAGGCTAGGCTAAGCTAGGCTAAAGTAGAGTAGAGTAGGGTTAAGGAGAGTTGATTTGAGTAGAGTAGAGTAGAGCATAATATAGTGGAGTAGAGGAGAGCAGAGGAGAGTAGAGGTTAGCAGAGCAGAGCAAAGTAGAGCAGAGCAGACCAAAGTAGAAGAGCAAAGTAGAGTGGGGCAAAATATAGTAGAGTAGAGCAAAGTAGTGTAGAATAGAGTAGTGTAGAGTAGAGTAGAGGAAAGTAGAGCTACATTAGGTTATGCTAAGCTAAGCTAGGCTAGGCTAGCATAGAGTATAGTAGAGTAGTATAGAGTAGAGTAGAGTAGAGTAGAGCTAGGTTAAGCTAGGCTAGGCTAGAGTAGATTAGAGTAAGGTAGAGTTGAGTAGAGCTCAGTTCGACTAAGCTAGGCTAGGCTTGAGTAAGGCAGCTTATAGTAGAAAAGAGCAGAGCAGAGTACAACAAAGCAGAGAAAAGCAGAGCAAAGAAGTGCAGAGCAAAGCCAAGAAAAGCTAGGTTATGCTAGTATAGGCTAGGCTAGGCTAGCTAGAGTAGAGTAGAATAGGGTAGAGTATAGTATAGTAGAGTTGAGTAGAGTAGAGTAGAGCTAGGTTAGGTTAAGCTAGGGTTGGCTCGGCTAAAGTAGAGTAGAATAGAATGGAGTGGTGCAGAGTAAAGCAAAGTAGAGTAGAGAAGAGTAAAGAGAAGAGTAGAGTAAAGTAAAGAAGAGAAAAGTAGGTTAGAGTAGAGCAGAGTAGAGTAGAGTAGAGTAAAATAGAGTAGAGTAAGGTTTGGCTAAGCTAAGCTAGGCTTGGTTAGGTTAAAGTAGAGAAGAGAAGAGTAGAGTAGAGTAGAGTGTATAATAGAATAGAGTACAGTAGAGTAAAGTAGAGCATAGTAGAGCATAATAAAGTAGAGTATAGTATTGTAGAGTATAGTAGAGTAGAGCAAGGTTTGGCTAGGCTAGTCAAGGCTCGACTAGGCTAGGCTAAGTTAACCTAAGCGAAGTTAAGCTAGGCTAGGATAGAGAAGAGTTGAGTAAAGTAGAGTAGAGTAGAGTAGAGTAGTGTATACCAGAGTAGAGTAGAGTAAAACAATGTAGAGGGAGGCACAGTGGAGAAGAGTAGAGAAGAGTTCAGTAATGTAGAGCGGAGCTAGGTTAGGCTAGAGTTGAGTAGAGTAGGGCTAGGTTAAGCAAGGTTAGGTTAGAGTATAACAGAGTAGAGTGGAGTAGACTAGAGTAGAGCAAAGTGGAGAAGAATGGAATAGAGTAGAATAGTGTAGAGTAAAGTAGAGTACAACAAGGTTAGGATAGGCTAGGCTAGAATAGGGTAGGCTTAGCTGGCCTAGAGTAGAGTAGAGTATAGTAGAGCTATATTGGGCTAGGTAAGGCTCGAGTATAGTTGAGCAGAGTAGAGTAGAGTAGAGTAGAGCAAAGCAGAGAATGGAAGTGCAGAGTAATGCATGGCATAGTAGAGCAGAGAAGTGTTGGGTAGAGTAGAGCTAAGAAGAGCAGAGCAAAGCAAGATTAGGGTTTGCTGGGCTAGACTAGGGTAGAGTAGAGTAGAGTAGAGTAGACTAGAATAGAGTATAGTTAGGTTATGCTCAGATAGGCTAGGCTAAACTAGGCTAGCATAGACAAGAGTGGAGTAGAGTAGAGTAGTGTACAGTGTAAAAGGGAAGAGCACAGTAGAGCATTGCCGAGCAAACTATAGCAGAGTAGAGCTAGGTTAGGCTAGGCTTGAGTAAACTACAGTAGAGTAGAGTAGAGTAGAGCTGAGCTAGGTTAGGTTTAGATAGGCTTGGCTAGGCTAGGCTAGGCTTGACTAGGTGTTACACCCCATTTTTTCCTAGGCTGATTTTTGGCATATTTTTTTTTTTTTTTTTACATATAGACAGCTCAGATCGTCCCATACCAACCTGAGTAGCCTACGAAAAACATAGGATATAACACATCATTACACACCTACTTTCCTTAACAATGTGGATCCCATCTCCCGGGTACACCATCAAATCAGGTTCATGACTCCTGAATTAACAGATGGACTCGCGCAATGTTACTCCTACTAGACCCCATACTCCTAACCCATACCGGTAGGAGAACCGATCTAATAGAAGTCTGAATCCCCACGGTTAAGTTCCATAGTCATGTAATGACCTCACAATCAAAAATAAAATACATAACATCTTCAGATAAAATATGGCACTCCACACACTATACCACCAAGACAATAAAGTAAAACAGTGAATGGAATCTACATCACAAGAATAAGATCCAAGTCCAACAAATACAATATCATCCAACTAGATACATAAGTCAGAATCACCCTCACATATTACATGACATAAGAATAACAGTCTCCCTGAATACATCCAATAGTATCAATCACACTAACCAAAATGTCTCAGAAAATCACAGATCAAATATCCTCCACTAGCCTGCTGACCACGATCCCACCTAATCTGGGTGGCGTCAAGGCTGTCGAGCCGCTGGAAAAATATAGATAATAAAGGAGTGAGCTACGCCCAGTAGGAAAGACAGCTAGTAAAAACTCACATGCAAGAGAAGGATAATAGCAAGAGTATAGGAATACAGCATAACAATGTAGGGTGGAAAGGCACTCTCAGTTCCAGACTCCGACCAACCACAGTCACCCCAGTCACACCAGAGTAGCTCTCCTCTGAGCTTCCAGGTAGCATGCGAGTGGGATTGCCCATCTCGAAACATGCATGGCGCTTAGGCAAAGCATGCCAGTGGGATACGCCCATCTCGAAACATGCATCATAACGCCTAGCACCCGACACCTCAGCGTCTACGTAGCATGCCAGTGGGATTGCCCATCTCGAAACACGCATGGCGCCTACCAGTCACATGTATACTGTGGAAGCTAAGTCTGAACCGCACAGTTACCTACCACAACTACCCTAAAACATCATATAGGGTCTATAGTAGTCCGGTCCAATATGCCAATCCGTGAAATATGCCAACACTGAGTAAACTGACTCAAACCATGCCATTGCCATCCAAGCAACACAAACTGTACCAAAATTCTGACTATTCTGGTAGCACTTACCCAAGTGTCACACTTCCTTCCAACTAATCCAGCTGCACTGAATTTATGGATAATTTCCAACAGTCAATTTCAACTTGGCTATGTGATTTCCTAAAATCACCTTTTTCTCACTTCAGGAAATTTTTAAATTCCAAAATCAATTTCCGCCCTTTATCCATTCTCCGAAATTCGGAATAAATTTTCGAATAAAATTTAAATTCCACATATATCCTTTTTCCAAAAATTCGGATTAATTTCCGAAATTAAATTTTCCTCCGCGCCGCGCCGTTCGTCCGCGCCGAATCTCCTGAACCGGATCTCGCCACCGGTTCGGGTCTTCGCGCTGAATCGAGAACCCACCGGCCGAATATTTAATCCAAATTTCCAGCCGACGTTTAGCATTTAATTATTAATAAATATTGAATAATTACAATTACTTAATTAACTAGACCGTAATTAATCTAATCCATCTCCTTCCTCCGCCCGGCGCCCGCGAAACCCTAGCCAACGATTCCTCCGGGAAAATTCCGTTTTCCCCGTCGATTTCCGGCGACCGAGATCAAGGAGAAACAAAATCCGATGTTCGTACTATCCTAATGTTTCAATAATGCCACTAATTTCTAAGGTTCAATCAAAATTTCCGCCGAAGTTTCATCCGATCCCCATTTTAACAATCTATGAAATTAAACAAATTTCAGCATTTGATACTATCTTAACATGATTAAAGCACATAATCGAATCAACACATGCTCGGTAAAATTTCCGAATTCGGCGGGTATAATTTTCTTAAAACCTAAAATGCTAAAATCAATCATTTGCATTAATCAATTTCAAAAACCACAATCCGCATGCTCCGGTAGCTATTTGCAAAATAATCCATATTTTTAATTTGCTAAATAACTAATTTAAATCTGAATTTCCTACAATTCGCAAAATAATCCATATTTTAATTTGCTAATTAATTAATTTAGACTGAATTTCCTACCTTTCTTCTCCGGCGACGGTGAAGCTCGCACGCGACCAACCGCTGCTCCTCGCCGAACGAAACCGGTACCAATCGATTCTCCTCGGTCCCGCGAACCTCCAAGTACAAAAAGCCCCTTGAAAGGCTGCCGGAAAGTATCGCCGTTCGCCGCGAACACTTCGTCTCCGGCCACCGCTTGAAACCCTAACAGCCGAACAGTTTTGGTTAAATACCCCGCTTAAACTGGTAATAACCCGTTAAGAATCCATTAAGCGCCGCTGACTTTCTAATAACGCCGCTTAACCCCGACCAGCCTGTTAATCTCCACCGCTGTTCTCATCCGTCCGATTCGCTTATCCGCAGCTTATCCAACCGCACGTGCAAACGCACTCGGCGGACCGCCCCCGCCTTCGCTGAACCGCTCCGGTCCGGTTCACGCGCGGTAAAAACCAAATTCCGGTTTAAAAATCTAATGGACCGATTTAAATAGATTTTCGAATTTCCAAAAATCCAATTAAACAGGGAAAATTACTTAAAAATTTCCTCGGTGCTCCGAAAAATCCCCAGAAAATTTCAGAAATTCCAACAGCCTCCAATTGAGCTCCTGGCTCATCCTACTGTCGATCTGAAATCATCAAAGCCACAATTGAATTATTGAAGATTAAACATATAATATTTTACCGGTTATAACAATCTCCCCACCTTATCAGGAATTTCGCCCTTGAAATTCAGCAAGAAGTTCCGGCCACTTTTCCGCAACATCCTGCTCTAGCTCCCAGGTTGCCTCCCTTTCGTCATGTCTATTCCACAGAACCTTGACCATAGGAAACGACCTGTTCCTCAGCTGCCTGCTGCTCTCCTCGAGGATGCGAACTGGCAGTTCCACATAAGAAGAATCTGGTGCCACTTGCAAACCAGGAAGATCATCACCGATACAATGAGAAGGATCTGGCACATATCTCTTGAGATTTGAAACATGAAACACATTATGAATCCCAGTCAGATGCTCAGGAAGTGCCAACCTGTAAGCCACTTCACCAATCCTCTCCAGAATAGGATAGGGTCCAATGTAACGAGGTCGAAGCTTAGAAGACTTGCCAAACCTGAATAGACCTCGCATAGGACTGATCCTCAGGAATACCTTATCTCCCACAGAAAACTCAACAGCTCTGTGCTTAGGATCATAATATTTCGTCTGGCGATCTTGCACAGTACGTAATCTGTCCTGCAATAACTTGACTTCCGGGTTGGTCTCCTCTACAATCTGGGGTCCCCACACTCTCCTGGAATTACCCTCCTCCCAACAAAGAGGAGATCTACACCGACGTCCATACAGTGCCTCGTAAGGTGCCATACTAATCGACGCCTGGAAACTTTTATTATACACAAATTCTACCAAGGGTAACCGTCTGGCCCAGTCTGCTGAGTAAGTCTGTACGCTCAGGCGTAGCAAATCCTCGAAGGTCCGAATAGTCCGCTCAAACTGTCCATCTGTCTGAGGATGATAAGCAGTACTGAACTTCAACTGTGTACCCATGGCAGTGTGTAAGCTCCTCCAAAACTGTGATGTGAACTTGGCGTCTCTGTCAGAAATAATAGATCGGGGAATCCCATGCAATCTGACAATCTGCTGAATATATACTTCTGCCAATTGTGCCGCTGAATCCGTCTTCTTAATTGATAAAAAATGGGCTGACTTGGTCAATCGATCCACGATGACCCAAATGGCGTCAAAACCTTGTCTGGTACGAGGAAGACCAGTGACAAAGTCCATAGTGATGTCATCCCATTTTCACTCCGGAATCGGCAATCTCTGCAACAATCCTCCAGGTCTCTGGTGCTCGGCCTTAACTTGTTGACATGTAAGGCACTTCCTAACAAAAGCAGCAACATCTACCTTCAAACCCCTCCACCAGAAAACACTCCTCAAATTCCTGTACATCTTGACTTCTCCAGGGTGCATAGCCAAAGTTCCATTATGAGCCTCTCGAAGGATCCTCTCCTTGAACTCCTGATGTGATGGCACACACCAGCGACCCCTGAAAGTCAAAATGTCGTTTCTGAGAGCAAAGTCTCCTCCCAATCCCTGCGATGCCAACTCAAACTTCTCCTTCAGCTCTTCATCACAAAGCTGAAGATCACGCATCTCAGATAACCAGTCAACCCGAATAGTCATCGAGCTGAGTCTGTGAACCAGTCTCTGAATAGACAACTGTTCCTGACATCTTTCAATATCCCAATCCAAGTCTAGTATAGAGTCACAGACTAACATAGTATGCATAACTGTGTGCCTGCTCAAAGCATCAGCAACAGGATTAGCCTTACCCTCGCAGTAATTTATCACCAGCTCATAGTCTTTTATCAATTCCAACCATCTCCTGTCTCAAATTCAGTTCCTTCTGAGTGAATAGATACTTGAGACTCTTGTGATCAGAGAAGCAATCTACGGACACTCCATATAAATAATGCCTCCATATTTTTAAGGCAAATATGATAGCAGCTAACTCCAAATCATGAGTGGGATAATTCTTCTCATGATCCTTCAGTTGTCTCGAAGCATACGCCACAACCCTGTCATCCTGCATCAGTACAGCTCCCAAGCCTATATGTGAAGCATCAGTGTACATCTGATAAGGCTTCCCTTGAGTAGGTAAAATCAATACTGGAGCGGTACTAAGCCTCTGCCTCAGCTCTAGGAAACTGTTCTCACAACTCTCCGACCACTCAAAAGATTTTCCCTTCCGGGTCAGCTGTGTCAGTGGAGCGGCCAGCCTAGAAAAGTGAGGAACAAATTTCCTATAATAACCTGCCAGACCAAGGAAACTCCGGATCTCAGTGACAGAAGATGGTCGTTTCCAATCAGTAATAGCTCGTATCTTGCTAGGATCAACAGCCACGCCTTCTGCACTGACAATATGTCCTAAGAATGCTACTGAGTCTAGCCAAAAAGAACACTTGGAGAATTTTGCATACAGCTCATTCTCCTACAATACTGTGAGCTCTGTCCTCAACTGATCTGTATGAGCCTCCCTATCTCTGGAATAAATCAATATATCATCTATAAATATGATCACGAACTGGTCCAAGAAAGCATGAAAAACTTGATGCATCAGATTCATAAACACTGCTGGAGCATTAGTCAATCCAAAAGGTAACACTGTGAACTCATAATGTCCATATCTAGTACAGAAGGCTGTCTTGGGTATATCAGAATCTCTAATCCGAATCTGGTGATAACCCGAACGCAAGTCGATCTTGGAGAACACAGTTGCCCCCTGCAGCTGATCTAGTAAATCATCAATACGTGGTAAAGGGTACCGGTTACGAATCGTAACCTTATTCAATTCCCTATAATCCACACACAGCCTCATACTACCATCCTTTTTCTTGACGAATAAGACAGGGGCACCCCAAGGTGAACAAGTGGGGCGTATGAGTCCCTTGTCTAATAGGTCCTGCAACTGAGTCTTCAACTCTGCTAGCTCGGCTGGAGCCATCCTGTAGGGAGCTCTAGCAATAGGAGCTACTCCTGCCTCCAACTCAATCGAAAACTCCACTTCCCTAGCTGGTGGAAGTCCAGGCAACTCCTCTGGAAAAACCATAGGGAAGTCTCTCACCACTGGAATATTTGACAAAGGGGTAGTGGTGGCTTGACTACCTGCCACATAAGCCAACCAACCAGTACAACCCTTACTCACTAGCCTCTCTGCCTGAAGAACTGAGATCAGGGAAATCTGCCTATTCAGACCAAAGTATATCACATCCTCCGAACCAGGCACCCTGATCCTAACCTTCTTCTCACAACAATCCAGAACCACTGCATGGTAGCACAACCAATCCATCCCCAAAATGATGTCGAACTCTGTTAGCGGCACACATATCAACTCTGTCACGAACTCGTGTCCACTAATCAGAATAGACCCATCAATCTTCTGAACAGTGGGAATCTCTTTCCCATCAGGAAGCCTAACCAGTAAGGGTTCTTTTAAATAACCCTTGGATCCTGATATCTGATTCCAAATCCTCTCAGCAACAAAAGAATGAGATGCACCAGTATCAAACAAAGTCACGCACTGTACGTTGCCAAAATAAAGCATACCTGTGATCACTTCTGGTGACTCTGTAGCCTGCTGCCGAGTCAATGCAAATACTCTGGGCTGTCCCCCAGATGAACCAACCGGTCTTGTGATCCTCTGTTTCTTCCATAACGGGCAGTCATACCTTATGTGTCCTGGCTGCTGACAGTGGTAGCAAATAATCCCCCCAGTCCGAGTACCTGTCTGCTGCACTGGCCTCTCGGAAATAGGCCGTGGCTGGACCACGCCCTCCTGGGTACCACGGTGATCTCTGTGTCTCTTGTCCTTTTTGTTCTGTTGGGCATTTCTGAATCCCTTCCTCTTATTGTGATCCTTACTCTGGGCCTCCATCCGGATGTCAATAAGCTCAACGGATCTCGCAGCCTCCACTAAGTCACCAAATCTGGCAAACTGGTTCACAACCAACTGACGCTGCAGCATAGGACGAAGTCCCTCCAAGAACATCTCACATCTACGCTCCTTAGATGGTACCAGCTCTGCGGCATACCTCGCCAGATAAGTGAATCTCGATAAGTAGTCATTTACTGACATCTGGCCCTGCCTGAGGTGTATAAGGTCCCTCCTGAACTGAGACATGGCAGAAGCCAGAATGTAGCACTCCCTGAAAGCCTCAACAAAGTCCTCCCAAGCTATCTCGCTGTTCAGGACCTCCCCAAACACAGCGCGCCGCTGGCCTCTCCACCAGGTAGCAGCCTCTCCCTCCAATACTAGAGCAGCAAGTACTACCCTCCTGCCAAGTGGACATCCCAAGGCATCAAACAGCTCAAGCATATGAGCCATCCAGTCATCAGCCACCGCTGGGTCAGCCGACCCACTGAAGCTCCGCGGACGCAACCGCATAAAGGCATCGATCCAACGATCTACGGCTTGCTCAACTGGCAATGCTGGGATCGTCTCCGGGGTAGGAGTAGCAGATACAGGTCTGCCTCTAGCTGCTCCACGAAAGGGGAGTCTCCTGGTACCAGCCATACTGTCAAAAGCAACTAATCTGGCATTAGAGTCGTCATTTGGCATTTGGCATACGGACTACCATAGTATAATAAAATGACCAACAGTTCTCCCCACCTTGGGTTGAACTTCTATACATGTCTAGCCCCGCTATCCTAACCTAGGGCTGAACTTCTATACATGTCTAGCCCCACTATCCTAACCTAGGGCTCTGATACCACTCTTGTTACACCCCATTTTTTCCTAGGCTGATTTTTGGCATATTTTTTTTTTTTTTTTTACATATATACAGCTCAGATAGTCTCATACCAACCTGAGTAGCCTACGAAAAACATAGGATATAACACATCATTACACACCTACTTTCCTTAACAATGTGGATCCCATCTCTCGGGTACACCGTCAAATCAGGTTCATGACTCCTGAATTAACAGATGGACTCGCGTAATGTTACTCCTACTAGACCCCATACTCCTAACCCATACCGGTAGGAGAATCGATCTAATAGAAGTCTGAATCCCCACGGTTAAGTTCCATAGTCATGTAATGACCTCACCATCAAAAATAAAATACATAACATCCTCAGATAAAATATGGCACTCCACACACTATACCACCAAGACAATAAAGTAAAACAGTGAATGGAAACTACATCACAAGAATAAGATCCAAGTCCAACAAATACAATATCATCCAACTAGATACATAAGTCAGAATCACCCTCACATATTACATGACAAGAATAACAGTCTCCCTGAATACATCCAATAGTATCAATCACACTAACCAAAATGTCTCAGAAAATCACAGATCAGATATCCTCCACTAGCCTGCTGACCACGATCCCACCTAATCTGGGTGGCGTCAAGGCTGTCGAGCCGCTGGAAAAATATAGATAATAAAGGAGTGAGCTACGCCCAGTAGGAAAGACAGCTAGTAAAAACTCACATGCAAGAGAAGGATAATAGCAAGAGTATAGGAATACAGCATAACAATGTAGGGTGGAAAGGCACTCTCAGTTCCAGACTCCGACCAACCACAGTCACCCCAGTCACACCAGAGTAGCTCTCCTCTGAGCTTCCAGGTAGCATGCCAGTGGGATTGCCCATCTCGAAACATGCATGGCGCTTAGGCAAAGCATGCCAGTGGGATACGCCCATCTCGAAACATGCATCATAACGCCTAGCACCCGACACCTCAGCGTCTATGTAGCATGCCAGTGGGATTGCCCATCTCGAAACACGCAAGGCGCCTAGGCAAAGCATGCCAGTGGGATTGCCCATCTCGAAACACGCATGGCGCCTACCAGTCACATGTATACTGTGGAAGCTAAGTCTGAACCGCACAGTTACCTACCACAACTACCCTAAAACATCATATAGGGTCTATAGTAGTCCGGTCCAATATGTCAATCCATGAAATATGCCAACACTGAGTAAACTGACTCAAACCATGTCATTGCCATCCAAGCAACACAAACTGTACCAAAATTCTGACTATTCTGGTAGCACTTACCCAAGTGTCACACTTCCTTCCAACTAATCCAGCTGCATTGAATTTATGGATAATTTCCAACAGTCAATTTCAACTTGGCTATGTGATTTCCTAAAATCACCTTTTTCTCACTTCAGGAAATTTTTAAATTCCAAAATCAATTTCCGCCCTTTATCCATTCTCCGAAATTCGGAATAAATTTCCGAATAAAATTTAAATTCCACATATATCCTTTTTCCAAAAATTCGGATTAATTTCCGAAATTAAATTTTCCTCCGCGCCGCGCCGTTCGTCCGCGCCGAATCTCCTGAACCGGATCTCGCCACCGGTTCGGGTCTTCGCGCTGAATCGAGAACCCACCGGCCGAATATTTAATCCAAATTTCTAGCCGACGTTTAGCATTTAATTATTAATAAATATTGAATAATTACAATTACTTAATTAACTAGACCGTAATTAATCTAATCCATCTCCTTCCTCCGCCCGGAGCCCGCGAAACCCTAGCCGACGATTCCTTCGGGAAAATTCCGTTTTCCCCGTCGATTTCCGGCGACCGAGATCAAGGAGAAACAAAATCCGATGTTCGTACTATCCTAATGTTTCAATAATGCCACTAATTTCTAAGGTTCAATCAAAATTTCCGCCGAAGTTTCATCCGATCCCCATTTTAACAATCTATGAAATTAAACAAATTTCAGCATTTGATACTATCTTAACATGATTAAAGCACATAATCGAATCAACACATGCTCGGTAAAATTTCCGAATTCGGCGGGTATAATTTTCTGAAAACCCTAAAATGCTAAAATCAATAATTTGCATTAATCAATTTCAAAAACCACAATCCGCATGCTCCGGTAGCTATTTGCAAAATAATCCATATTTTTAATTTGCTAAATAACTAATTTAAATCTGAATTTCCTACAATTCGCAAAATAATCCATATTTTAATTTGCTAATTAATTAATTTAGACTGAATTTCCTACCTTTCTTCTCCGGCGATGGTGAAGCTCGCACGCGACCAACCGCTGCTCCTCGCCGAACGAAACCGGTACCAATCGATTCTCCTCGGTCCCGCGAACCTCCAGGTACAAAAAGCCCCTTGAAAGGCTGCCGGAAAGTATCGCCGTTCGCCGCGAACACTTCGTCTCCGGCCACCGCTCGAAACCCTAACAGCCGAACAGTTTCGATTAAATACCCCGCTTAAACCGGTAATAACTCGTTAAGAATCCTTTAAGCGCCGGCTGACTTTCTAATAACACCGCTTAACCCCGATCAGCCGGTTAATCTCCACCACTGTTCTCATCCGTCCGATTCGCTTATCCGTGGCTTATCCAACCGCACGTGCAAACGCACTCGGCGAACCGCCCCCGCCTTCGCTGAACCGCTCCGGTCCGGTTCACACGCGGTAAAAACCAAATTTCGGTTTAAAAATCTAATGGACCGATTTAAATAGATTTTCGAATTTCCAAAAATCCAATTAAACAGGGAAAATTACTTAAAAATTTCCTCGGTGCTCCGAAAAATCCCCAGAAAATTTCAGAAATTCCAACAGCCTCTAATTGAGCTCCTGGCTCATCCTACTTTCGATATGAAATCATCCAAGCCACAATTGAATTATTGAAGATTAAACATATAATATTTTACCGGTTATAACACTAGGCTAGAGTAGTAAAGTAGAGTGAGGTAGAGTAATGTAGAGTAGAGTAAGTTTAGGCTAGGAATGTCTAGGTTAGGCTAGGAGTGCCTAGGCTAGAGTAGGGTAGGGCAGAGTAGAGTAGAGTCGAGTAGAGTGGAGTAGAGCATAGTAGAGTAGAGTATAGTAGAGGAAAGCTGAGTAAAGCATGTAGAGCATAATAGAGTAGAGAAGTGCAGAGTAGAGCAGAGAAGGGTAGAATAGTTCAGAGGATAAGAGAGTAGAGCAGAAAAGAGGAAAGGAGAGCAGAGTAGAGTAGAGAAGAGTGGAGTAGAGTAGAGTAGAGCTACAGTAGGCTAGGCCTAGGCTAGAGTAGGTAGAGTAAAGTATAGTAAAGTGGAGTAGAGTAGTGCTAGTTTATGCTTGGTTAGGCTATGCTGAACTAAGCTAGAGTAGAGTAGTGTAGAGTAGAATATAATAGAGCAGAGGAAAGCAGAGCATAACAGAGTGGTGTAGAGTAGAGTAGAGCAGAGCAGAGTGGAGTAGAGTAAAGTAGAGTAGAGTAGAGTAAGGCAGAGTAGAGTAAAGTAGAGGAGAGTGGAGGATAGGAGAGGAGAGGAGAGGAGAGTAGAGGAGAGGATAAGAGAGTAGATTGGAGCAGAGCATAGCAGAGTAGTAGAGTACAGCAGTGAAGATCAGAGTAATTTAGAGTAGAGTAGAGTAGAGTAGAGCAGAGCAGAGCTATGTTAGGTAAGACTAAGCTTGGCTTTGTTATGCTAAGCTATAGTTGAGTAGAGCTGAGTTTTGTTATGTCAGGCTAGGCTAGGCTAGAGTAGAGTAAAAGAGTAGAATGTAGTAGAGTAGAGCAAGGTTAGGCTTGGTTAGGCTAAGTTTTGTTAGGCTAGGTTAGAGTAGAGTAGAGCACAGTAGAGTACAATGGTGTAGAGTAGAGTAGAATAGAGAAGGGTAGAGCAGAGTAGAGCCAAGAAAAGCAAAGCAGAGTAGAGCAGAGTAGATCAGAACCAGGCTAAGCAAGGCTTGGATAGTCTAGGCTAGCATAAAATAGGGTAGAATAGATTTGATTTGAGTATAGTAGAGTAGAGTAGAGTAGAGCTGAGCTAAGTTGGGCTAGGCTAGGCTATGCTAAGCTTGGCTAAGCTAGGCTAGAGTGAGATAAAAGAGTAGAGTATAGCTAAGTTAGGCTAGGCTCAACTAGGATAGGCTAGGGTATAATAGAGTAGAGTAGAGTTGAGTAGAGTAGATAGGAGCAGAGCAGAACAAAGTAGAGCATAGTAGTGTAAAGCAGATTAGAGTAGAGCAGAGTAGAAGAGAGCAGAGTATAGAAAAGAAAAGTAGAGCAGAGTAGAGTAAAAAAGAGCAAAGTAGAGTAGAAAATTTATTTGGCTATGCTATTCTTGGATAGGCTAGAGTAGAGTAGAGTAAAGAAGAAAATAGTAGAGTGGAGAAGAGTAAAACAAGATTAGGATAGGCTAGAGTAAAGTGGAGTAGATGAGAGTAGTGAAGAGTGAAGTATAGTAGGGCTAGTTTAGGCTAGGGTGGGCTAGGCTAGGCTAGGCCAGAGTAAGAGAGTAGAGTAGAGAAGAGCAGAGTAGAACAAAGTAGTGTAGAAGAGAGAAGAACAAAGCAGAGCAGAGGATAATAGAGCAAAAAAGAGAAAAGTAGAGTAGGGCAAAGTAGAGCAGAGCAAAGAAGAGAAGAGCTATGTTAGGATAAGAGGCTAGGCTAGAGTAGAGTAGAGTATAGTAGTGTACAGTTAGGTTTATGCTAGGCTAGGCTTGGTTAATGTATAGTAGAGCAGAGTATAGTAGAGTAGAGTTGAGTAGAGTAGAGTATAGTTTAGTAGAGTAGAGTTGAGTTGAGTAGGGTAACATAGAATAGAGCTAGGTTTGTTGGGCTAAGCTAGGCTAGGCTAGAGTAGAGTAGAGTAAAAAGAAGTAGAGTAGAGTAGAGTAGAGTAGAGAAGAGTAGAGCAGAACAAAGTAGAGTAGAGTAGAGCAAAGCAGAGCAGAGTAGAGTAGAGCTAAGTTATGCTAGGCTAGCTGGGCTAGGTTAAGCTAGGTTAAGCTAGGCTAGGTTAGGTTAAAGTAAAGTAGAGTAGAGTAGAGGTACTTTATTTTAGGCTAAGCTGGGCTATGGTTGGCTAGGCTTGGCTATGCCAGAGTAGAGTAGAGTGGAGTATAGTAGAGTATAGCTTGGTTAGGTAAGGCTAAGCTAAGTTAGGCTAGAGTATAGAGTAGAGTAGAGCAGAGAAGAGATGTGTAGAGCAGAGCATAATAGAGTAGAGTAGAGAAGAGTAAAGTAGAGCATAGCATAACATAGCATAATAGAATAGAGAAGAGCTAAGTTAGGCTAGGAAAGGTTAAGTAAGAGTTTAGTAGAGTAGAGAAGAGCTTGGTTAGGCTAGGCTAGGCAAGGTTAGAGTAGATTATAGTGGATTAAAAAAGAGTAGAGTAGAGTGAAATATAGTAGAGTAAAGCTACGTTTGGCTAGGCTAAGCTAGGCAAGGGTAGGCTAGGCGAGAGTAGAGTAGATTACAGTAGAGTTTGGTTAGGCTTGGTTAGGCAAGGCTAGAGTAGAGTAGAGTAGAGCAAAGTAGTGTAGAGTAAAGGAGAGGTGAAAAGAGGAGAGCTGAGTTGAACAAAGTGGAAGAGTAGAGTAGAGCAATACAGATAGAGATGAGTTATTTACAGTAGAGTATGGTAGAGTAGGGTTTGGTAGAGCAAAGCTAAGATAGGCTAGGCTAGAGTAGAGTAGAGTGGAGTAGAGTAAAGTACAACTAAGTTAGCATAGGCTAGGCTAGGCATGTCTAAAGTAAAGTAGAGTAGAGCTAGATTAGGCTAGGCTAAGTAAGGTTAGAGTAGAGTAGAGTAGAGTAAAATATAATAGAGTAAAGTAGAGTAGAGAAGAGTAGACTTGAGAGAAGTGGAGTAGAGTAGAGTAGGGTAGAGGAGTAGAGAGGCAAGGAGAGGAGAGTAGAGGAGAGGTGAGGAAAGGTGAGTAGAGGAGAAGAGAGGAGAGGACAGTCGAGTAGAGTAGTGTGGAGTAGAGTAGAGTAGAGTAAAGCAGAGCATAGCAGAGCAGAGATAAGATGAGTTTAGTAGACCAGAGCATAGTTTAGATGAGTACAATAGAGTAAAGGAGAGTAAAGAAGAAAAGGGAAAAATAGAACATTACAGAGTAAAGTAGAGAAGAGCAGACCAGAGTAAAGTAGAGCTACGTTAGGCTAGGCTAAGCTAAGCTAGAGTAGAGTAGAGTAGAATAAGATATAGTATAGTAGAGTAGAGTAGACTAGAGTAGAGCGAGGTTAGGCTAAGCTAAACTAGGCTAGAGTACCGTTAAGTAGAGTAGAGTAGAGTAGAGTAGAGCAAAGCAGAGTAGAATAGAGTAGAGTGGAGCAGAGTAGAGCACAACAGAGTAAGGTAGACTAGAGCAGAGTAAGGTTAGGCTAGGCTAGAAAGTAGAGTAGAATAGAATAGAGTGGAGTATAGTAGAGTTAGGTTAGGTTAGACTCAGCTAGGCTAGGCTAAGCTATGGTAAGCTAGGTTAGGCTATGCAAGAGCAGAGTACAGTGGAGTATAGGAGAGTTGGGCAAGGTTAGGCTAAGTTAAGCAAGGTTAAGCTAGAGTATAGAGCAGAGTAGAGTAGAGCATAGTAGGGAAGAGCAAAGCAAAGCAAAGCATAGCAGAGTAGAGTAGAGAAGAGAAAATTAAAGTAAAGCAGAGCAGAGTATTATAGGGCTAGTTTAGGCTAGGCTAGGCTTGGAAGGGCTAGAGTAGAGTAGAGTAGAGTAGAGTAGAGTAAAGGAGAGTAGAATAGAGTAAAATAGGGTAGAGTAAAGTAGAGCTAGGTTAGCTAAGGCTAGGCCAGGAAAGAGTAGAGTATCATAGAGTAGAGTAAAATAAAGTAAAGTAGAGCTAGGTTAGGTTGGGCTAAGCTAATCGAGGCAAGGCTAGGATAGGCTAGGTTAGGCTAGATTAGAGAAGAGTAGAGTAGAGTAGAGTAGATTAATGTAGAGTAGTACAAAGTAGAGCAAATTAGAACAAAAAAGAGTAGAGTTGAGAAGAGCATAATAGAGCAAAGCATAGTATAGAAAAACAAAGCAAAGAAGTGCTAGGTTAGGTTAGGCTAGGCTAGTGTAGAGTGAGTGGAGTAGAGTAGAGTAGAGTTATGTAGAGTAAAGTAGAATAGAGCAAGGTTAGGCTTGGCTAGTCTCGGGTAAGCTAAGCTCCGCTGGCTAGGCTTGAGTAGAGAAGAGTAGAGTAGACAAGGTTAGGTATGGCTAGGCTAGCCTAGAGTATAATAAAGCTGAGTAGAGTAGAGTAGAGTAGAGCAGTGTATAGCAGAGCTGAGTAGAGTTTGGTTAGGCTAAGCCAGGCTAGGCTAGGGTAAGTCAAGCTTGGTTAGAGTAGAGTAGAGTAGAGTTGAGCTAAGATAACCGAGGCTAGGCTAGGCTAGGTTATAATAGAGTAGAGTAGAATATAGTTGAGTAGAGTAAAGTAGAGTAAGGTAGAGTGGAGTAGACTAGAGCAAAGAAGAGCAGAGCGAAGCAGAGTAGAGTAGAGTAGAGCATAGCAGAGTGGATTAGAGTAGAGTAAAGCAAAGTCCAGCAAAGCAAAGTAGTGTAGAGCAGAGCAAGGTTAGGCTAAGCAAGGCACGATGAGGCTCCGTTAGGCTAGGCAAGGCTAGAGTAGCGTAGAGTAGAGTGAAGTAGAGTAAAGAAGCATAGAGTAGAGCTAGGTTAGGCTAGGATATGCTATGCAAGGTTAGAGTGGAGTAGAGTAGAGTACAGTAGAGTTGAGTAGAGTAGGGTAGGGTAGAGTATAGTAGAGTTGAGTTGAGTGAAGTAGAGCTAGGTTAGGCAAGGCTAGGATAGGCCTAGCTAGGGTTGGCCAAGCTAGGCAAAATAGAGTAGAGTAGAGTATAGTAGAGCTAGGTTAGCCTAGGATAGTGAGGCTAGGCTAAGCTATTATAGCCTAGGCTAGAGTAGAGTAGAGTACAGCTTTGTTAAGCTAGGTTAGAGTAGAGAAGAATAGAGTATTGTAGAGTATAGTGTAGTAGAGTAGAGTAGAGTACAATATAGTAGAGTAGAGTAGAGCTAGGTTTTGTAAGGCTAGGCTAAGATAGGCAAGGGTAGGTAAGGCTAGGCTAAGCTAGGCTAGGCTAAACAAAAGTAGAGTTGAGTAGAGTAAAGTATAGTAGACTTGAGGAAGGTTAAGCTAAGCTAGCCTATAACATAATCAAGTTGGGTATAGTAGAGCATAGCAGAGCAGAGCATAGCAGAGCAGAGTAGAGCAGAGTAGAGCAGAGCAGTAGAGAACAGAGTAGAGCATAGTAGAGAAGAGCATAGTAAAGCAAAGTGAAGCATAACAAAGCTAGGTTAAGTTAGGCTAGGCTAGGCTTGGCTAAGCTAGGATAGGCTAGAGTATAGTAGAATGGAGTAGAGCCAGGTAGGCAAGGCTAGGCTTGGCTTTTTAAGAGTATAGTAGAGTGGAGTAGAGTAGAGTACAGTAACATAGAGTAGAGTAGAGTAGAGTAAAGCTAAGTTAGGCTAGGCTAAGCTAAGCAAGGCTAGGATAGGCTTGGCTAAGCAAGGCTAGAGTAGAGTGGAGAAGAGTAGAGTAGTTTAGAGTAGAGTCGAGTAAAGTAGAGCTCTGTTAGGATATGTTAATAGAGGATAGGCAAGAGTAGAGTAGAGTAGAGTAGAGCAGAGTAGAGTAGAGCAGAGCAGAGTAGAGTAGTGCAATGTATTGCAAAGCAGAGAAGAGTAGTGTAAAGCATAGCAGAGATGAGCAGAGCAAAGCAGAGCAAAGATTGGAGTAGATTAGAGAAAAGTAGAGTGGAGGTTGGTTTGGCTAAGCTAGGATAGGTTAAGCTTAGCTAGGCTAGGTTGGAATAGAGGAGAGTTGAGTTAAGTATAGTAGAATAGAGTAGAGTGGAGTAGAGTAGGTTATAGTACAGTATTTTATAGTTAAGTAAAGTTGAGCAGAGTTGAGGTTGGTTAGGTTAAGCTCGACTAGGTTGGGCTAAGCTAGTTTAGGCTAAGCTATGGAAGAGTAGAGTATAGTAGTGTAGAGTAGAGTAGAGCAAGGTTAGATTAGCCTAACCTAGGCTAGGCTAGAGTAAAATAGAGTAGAGTAGAGAAGAGAAGAGTAGAGCAGTGTGGAGTAGAGCAAAGTAGAGCTTGATTATGCTATACTAGGCTAGGCAAGGCTAGAGTAGACAAGAGTATAATAGAGTAGAGTAGAGAAAGGTTAGGTTAGGTAAGGCTAGGCTAACTTAGAGTATAGTAGAGTAGAGTAGAGCTACGTTAAGCTAAGATAGGCTAGATTAGGTTAAGCAAGGCTAGAGTAGAGTAGAGTAGAGTATAATAGAGAAGAGTAGAACATAGTATAGTAGAGTACAGAAAAGCAGAGTAGAGAAAACTAGAGTAGAGTAGAGTAGAACTAGGTTAGGTTAGGCTAGGCTAGAGTAGACTAGACTAGAGTAGAATAAAGTAGAGTAGAGTAGGGAAGAGTAGAGTAGAGTTGAGTAGAATAAAGTAGAGAAGAGTAGAGCTAGGTTAGGCTAAACTAGGCTAGGCAAGGTTAAAGTAGAGTAGAGTAGTGTAGGGTAGAGTAGAGTAAAATAGATAGGGTAGAGTAGAGGAGAAGAGACCAAAGTAGAGTAGAGCAGAGTAGAGTAGAGCAGAGCAGAGTAGTGAAAAGCATAATAGAGTAGAGAAGAGCAGAGCAAAGTAGAGTAGAGTAAAGCAGAGCTAGTTTAGGTTAGGCTAAGCTAGGTTGAGATAAGCTAGGCTAGAGTAGAATAGAGTAGAGTAGAGTAAAGTTAGGTTAGGTTAGGTTAGGCTAGGTTAGAGTAGTGTAGAGTAGAGTAGAGTAGAGTAGAGAAGAGTAGAGTAGGGCTAGGTTATGCTAGGCTATACTAGGGTAGGTTAGGCAAGACTAGGCTAACCTAGAGTAGAATATAGTGAAGTAGAGTAGAGTAGAGTAGAATGAAATAGAGTTAGCTTAGGCTAGGCTAAGCTAGAGTACAATAGAGCAAAGAAGAGCATAATAGAGCAGAGTAGAGCAGAATAAAGCTGAGCATAGTAGAGCTTTGCAAAGGAGAGGTGAGTAGAGTAGAGAATAGCAAAGTTAGGCAAGGCTAGGCCAGCCTATGCAAGAGTAGAGCTAGGTTTGCTTAGGTTACGCTATGCTGGGCTAGGTAGTAGTATAGTATAGTAAGGTAGAGTATAATAAGGTAGAGTAGAGCAAAGCTAGGTTACATTAGGCTAGGCTAGGCGAGGTTAGGCTAGGTTAGCCTAAGATAGGCTAGGCGAGGTTTGGCTAGAGTAGAATAGAGTAGACTAGAGTAGAGTAGAGTAGAGCTAGGTTAGGCTAAGTAAGGTTGGGCTAGGCTAGATTATAATAGAGTAGGACAGAGTATAATAGAGCAGAGCAAAGTAGACAAGAGTAGAGTAGAGTAGAGCATAATAAAGTAGAGGAGAATAGATCATAGCTAGGTTAGGCTAGGATAGGCTAGGCCATGGTAGAGTAGAGCTAGTTAGGCTAGGCTATGCTATGCTAGGCGAGGTTAAAGCAGAGTAGAGTAGAGTAGAGTAGAATAGAGTAGAGTAGAGTAGTGTTGAGTATGGTAGAGATAGGTTAGGTTAGGCTAGGCTAGGCTTAGCTATGATTGGCTAGGCACGACTTGGCTAGTGTAGAGTAGAGTAGTATAGAGTTTGTTAGAGTAGAGAAAAGTAGAGTAGGTATAGTAGAGTAAAGAAGAACTGAGTAGAATAGAGTAAAGTAGAGTATAGTAGAGCTCGGTTAGGCTAGGCTATTTTTGAGTAGAGTAGATTGGAGCAGTGCAGAATAAGGTAGAACAGAGTAGAGATGAGTATAACATAGCAGAGTAGAGTAGAGTAGAGTAAAGCTAGGTTAGGTTAGTTAAGTTAGGCTAGGCTAGGCCAGGCTCGACAAGTATTGAGTATAGTAGAGTAAAGTATAGTATAATATAGTATAATATTGTAGATTAGAGTAGAGTTGAGCAGAGAATTATTAGGGTAGGCAAGGCCATGCTAGGTTAGGCTAGGCTAGGGTTAGAGTAGAGTAGAGTAGAGTAGAGAAAAGTAGAGTGGAGTAGAGTATAGTAGAGCTGGGTAAGGTTGGGCTAGGTTAGGCAGGGCAAAAGTAGAGTAGAATAGAGTGGAGTAGAGAAGTGCAAAGAAGAGCAGGGCAGAGCGAAGTGGAGCGTAGTAGAGAAGAGCATTTTAGAGCTAGGTTCGGCTAGATTGGGTTAGGCAATAGTAGAGTAGAGTAGAGTTAGGTTAGGCTAAGCTAGGCTAGATTTGAGTAGGGTAGAGTAGAGTTGAGTGGAGTAGAGTAAAGTAGAGCTAGGTTAGTCTAGGCTTGGCTAGAGTAGAGTAGAGTAGAGTAAAGTGGAGGTGAGTAGAGTAAAGCATGGTTAGACTAGGTTATGCAATGGTTGGATAAAGTAAGATAAAGTAGAGTAGAGTAGAATAGTGTAAAGTAGAGTAGAGAAGAGCAGAGTAGAGCATAGTTGAGTAGAGTATAGAAAAGTAGAGCAGAGCAGAGTAGAGTAGAGAAGAGCAGAGCATAACTAGGTTAGGTTAGGCTAGGCTATGCTATGTTAGGCTGGGCTAGGTTAGAGAATATATGAGTATAGTAGAGCAAGGGTTGGCGAAGCTAGGCTTGGCTTGGTTAGGATAGAATATAGTTAAGTAGATTAGAATAGAGTATTATAGAGTGAAGTAGAGCTTGGTTAAGTTAAGCTAGGCTAGGCTAGAGAAGAGAGAAGAGTAGGGTAGAGTAGTGTAGAGTAGAGTTAGGTTTGGCTTGGCTAGGCTAGGCTAGGATTTAGTAGAGCAGAGTAGAGTAGAGCTAGGCTAGGCAAGGCAAGGCTATAATAAAGTACAATTGAGTAGAGCTAGATTAGGTTGAACATAACTATGCTAAGTTAGAGTAGACTAGAGTAGAATATAGTAGATTATAATGGAGTAGAGTATAGTAGAGTAGAGTTAGGTTAAGCTAGGCATGGTTAGGCTAAGCTAGGCTAAAGTAAGCTAGGCTAGGCTAGAGTATAGTAGAGTACAGTAGAGTAGATTAGAGTAGAGTAGAGTAGAGCTAAGTTAGGCTAAGCACAATTAGGCTAGAATAGAGAAGAGTTGAGTAGAGTAGTGTAGAATAAAGAAGAATAGAGTAAAATAGAGTAGAGTAGAGCTGAGTAGTGCTGAATAATGCAGAGTTTAGTAGAGTAGAACAGAGCAGAGTTGAGCAGATAAGAGTAGAGAAGAGCATAATAGAGCAAAGTAGAATAGAGAAAAGTAGGGCCAAGCAGAGCAGAGTAGAGTAAAGCTAGTTAGACAATGTAAGGCAAGGCAATGTTAGAGTAGAGTTGAGTAGATTAGAGTATAATTGAGTAGAGTATAGTAGAGTACAATATAGTAGAGTATAGTAGAGCTAGGTTAGGTTTGGCTTGGCGAGACTAGGCTAGGCTAGAGTTGAGTAGAGTATAGTAGAATAGAGTAGAGTAAAGTAGAGTAGAGCAAGGTTAGGTTAGGCTAGGCTAAAGTAGAGTAGAGTAGAGTTGAGTAGAGATAGAGTTGGGTAGAGTAGAATTGAGTAGAGAAGAGTAGAGCATAGCAGAGTGGAGCAAAACAGAGCAAAGAAAAGCATATCTAACCATAGAAAAGCTATGTAGAGTAAAGAAAGGTTAGGCAATGCTAGTCTCTTGAAGGCTACATTAGGATAGGCTAGGCTAGAGTGTAGGTTAGAGTAGAGTAAAGCTAGGTTAGGCCAGGCTAAGTTGGGCAAAGTTAGACTATAATACAATACAGTAGAGTAGAATAGAGGAGAGTAGAGAAGAGTACAGTAGTGTGGATTGAGGTAGAGTAGAGTAAAGTAGAGTAGTGTGGAGTAGAGCAGAGTAGAGTAGAGTAGAGCTTGGTTAGACAAAGCTAAGCTTCGCAAGGCTAGAGTAAATTAGAGAAGAGTAGAGTAGGGCAAAGTAGAGTTGAGTTGAGTAGAGTTGAGTATATTAGAGTTGAGTGGAGTAGAGTTTTGAAGAGTAATATAGAATAAAGGAAAGATGAGTAGAGGAGAGAAGTGCAAAGCAGAGCAGAAGAATAGAGTAGTTCAGAGAAAAGCAGAGTAGAGAAGAATAGGGTAGAGTAGAGCAAATCTAGGTTAGGTTAGGCAATACTAGGCTAGGATATGATAGAGTAGAGTAGTGTAGACTAGTGTAAAGTAGAGTAAAGTAAAGTAGAATAGAGTAGAGTAGAGTAGATTAGAATAGAGTAGAGTAGAATGTAGTAGAGTAGAGTAGAGTAGAGGAGAGGAGAAGTGAGGAGAGGAGAGGAGAGGAGAGGAAAGGAGAAGAGAGGAGAGGAGAGTAGAGGAGAGTAGAGAGCGTAGTAGAGTAGAACAGATCAAAGTAGAGTTGAGTAGAGCAGAGTAGAGCAGAGTAGAGTAGAGTAGAGTAGAGTAAAACAGAGTATAAGAGAGCTGAGTAGAGCAAAAAAAGAAGAGTAGAGTAGAGTATAGTAGAGTAGAGTTAGGTTAGGCTTGGCTTGGTGAGGCTAGAGTAGAGTAGAGTATAGCAGAGTAACGTAGACTAGAGTAGAGTAGAGAAGAGCTAGATTAAGATAAGTTTAGAGTAGAGTATAGTAGAGTAGAGTAGACTAGAGTTATGTTAGGTTGGAGTAAGCTAAGCTAGGATAGGGTAGAGTAAAGTAGAGTTGAGTAGAGTAAAGTAGAGTAGAGTAGAGTGGAGTAGAGCAAGGTTATGCTAAGCTAAGCTAGGGTTGGTTAAGCTAGGCTAGGCTATGGTAAGCTAGGCTACGTAAGGCTAGAGTGACATAGAGTAGAGTGGAGTAGGGCTAGGTTAGGCTAGGCTAAAGTAATAAGCAAAGTAAAGAAGAGCTGTGCAAAGCAGAGCACACTAGAGCTGAGTGGAGAAGAGAAGAGTTAAGCAGAGCATAGCTTAGTAGAGCTGAGTTGAGTTGAGGTGTGCTAGAATAGTAGAGGAGAGGAGAGCAGAGTAGAGCCAAGTAGAGCATAGCAAAGTAGAGCAGAGCACAGTAGAGCAGAGCAGAGCACAGTAGAGCAGAGCAAAGCAAAGCAAAGAAGAGTACTTTAGAGTAGAGCAAAGTGGAGTAGAGCAAAGTAGAGTAGATTAGAGTAGAGTAGAGAAGTGCATAAAAGATTAAAGGAGAGCAAAGCAAAGTAGAAAAAGGTAGAGCAAAGTAGAGTAAAGCAGGGTACAGTAGAGTAGAGAAAACCAAGGTTTGGCAAGGCTAAGCTAGACCAGAGTCGAGTCGAGTATAGTAGGGCTAGGTTAGGCTGGCTAGGTTTTGAGTACAGTAGTGTAGAGTAGAGTAGAGTGAAGAAGAGCAGAGTAAAGCAAACCAAAGCAGAGCTAGGTTAAGCTAGTTTAGGCTTGGTTAGAGTAGAGTATAATAAAGTATAGTAGAATAAAGTAGAGTAGTGCTAGGTTAGGTTAGGCTAACCCAAGCTAAGTTAGAGTAGAGTGGAGCATATTAGAGTAAAGTAGAGTATAGTATAGTAAAGTAGATTAGAGCTAAGTTAGGCTAGGATAAGCTAGGTGAGGCTAGGGATGGCTAGGCAAGCTAGGCTAGGTAAGAGTAGAGTTTAGTAGAGTAGAGTAAAGTGAAGTAGAGTAGAGCAAGGTTTGGCTAGGCTAAACTTGGCTTGAGTAGACCAATGTATAGTAGAGTAGAGTAGAGCAAAAAAGAGCAGAGTAGAGTAGAGTAGTGAAGAGCAAAGTAGAGTATTGTAAAGTAGAGTAGAGTAGAGCTAGGTTAGGCTAGGCAAGAGTTTAGTAGAGTAAAGTAGAGTAAAGCAAAGTTAGGCTAGGCAAGGTTAGAGTACATTGGAAAAGAATAAAGTTGAGTAGAGAATAGTAGAGTAGATTATAATAGAGTATAGCAGAGTAGAGTAGTGCTAGGTTAGGCAAGGCTAGGCTGAGCTAAACTAAGCTAAGCTAGAGTAGAGCAGAATAGAGTAAAGTAGGGTAGAGTAAAGTAGAGTTGATCTAGGTTAGGTTATGCTAAATTCGGCTAAGTTAGAGTAGAGTAGAGTAGAGTAAGGTGGAGTAAAGTAGATTATAGTTGAGTTGAGTAGACTATAGTAGAGTAGAGCTAGGTTAGGCTAGGCTTGGTTACGTTAGGCTAGATTAGGCTAGGATAGGTTAGGTTAGAGCATAGTAAATTAGAGTTAAGTATAGTAGGGTAGAGTTGAGCTAGGTTAGGTTAGGCTAAGCTAGGCTGGAGTAGAGTAGAGTAGAGCATAGTAGAGTAGAGTAGAGTGTAGTAGAATAAAGTAGAGCAAGGTTAAGCAAGACTAGGCTGGACTCGAGTATAGAAAAGTAATGTAGAGTAGAGTAGAGCAGAGCAGAGTAGAGCAGAGCAGAGTGGAGATGAGTAGAGAAGACAGATCATAGCAGAACAGAGTAGTGTACAGAAGAGCAAAACAGACAAGATTAGAGCTAGGTTAGGTTAAGATAGAGTAGATTAAAGTAGAATTAAGTAGAGTAGAGCAGAGCTAGGTTAGGATAGGCTAAGCTAGTAGAGTAGAGTAGAGTATAGTAAAGTAAAGTAGAGTAGAGCTAAGTTAGCCTAGGCAAAGCTAGGTTAGGGCAGGCTAGCATAGGCTGGGCTAGGCTAAGTAATGCTAGGTTTGAGAAGAGTGGAGTGGAGTAGAGTAAATTAGAGTAGAGTTGGGTTTGGCTGGGCTATGCTTGGTGAGACAAGGCTAAGCTTGAGTAGAGTAGAGCTTGGTTTAGGTTAGGCTAGGTTAAGCTAAGCTAGGGTAGGCTAGAGTAGAGTAAAGTAGATTAGAGAAGATTAGAGCAGAGTAGAGTAGAGTAGAGTAGTTTAGAGTAAAGTAGATCACAGTAGAGTAGAGTGGAGTAGAGCAGGTAAGAGTAGAGCAAGGTTAGGCTAGGCTAGATTAAGCTAGGATAGGTTAGGCTTGGCTAAGCTAGGCTAGGTTAGAATAGAGTAGAGCAGACTAGAGTAGATTAGAGTAGAGTAGAGCTAGGTCAGAGATAGCTAAGGTAGATTAGGCTATGGTAGGCTAGGCTAAACTAGGCTAGAGTAGAGTGCGATAAAGTAGAGTAGATTAGAGTAGAGTTTATCTATGTTAAGCTATGTTGAGCTAGGTTATGTTGGAGTACAAAGCAGAGTAGAGTAGAATAGAGTAGAGTAGATTTGAGCAGAGTAGAGTGGAGTGGAGTAGAGAAGACTTGAGCAGAGTAGAGGATAGTAAAGCTGAGCTGAGCTGAGCTAAGTAGAGTAGAGTATAATAGAGCATAGTAGAGTAGAGTAGATCTAGGTTAGCTTAGGCTAGGCAAGGCCAGGTTAGAGCAGAGAAGAGTAGAGTAGGGCAGAGAAGAGCCGAGTAGAGAAGAACAGAGTAGATTATAACATAATAGAGTAAACATAGTATAATAGAGTATAGTAGAATAGAGCAAAAAAGAGCAGAGATGTGTAAGCAGAGTAAGGTAGAGTTAGGCTAGGTTAGACTAGGCTACGCTAGGCCTGGCGAGGCGAGGCTAGGTCAGACTAGAGTAGAGTTAAGTAGAGCTAGGTTAGGCTAGGCTTGGTTGGAGTCGAGTAGAATAGAGTAGAGTAGAGTCTAATAGAGTATAGTAGAGTATAATAGAGTAAAGTATAGTTAGGTTAGGTAAAGCAAGGGTAGGCTAGTCATGGCTAGGCTAGGCTCGTGTAGAGTAGATCAGAGTAGAATGGAGCAGAATAAAGTAGAGTAGAGTAATGAAAAATAGAGCAGAGTAGAGTAGAATAGAGCAGAGCAGAGCAGAGTAGTTCAGAGGATAGTAGAGTAGAGCAGAGCTAGGTTAGGCTAAGATAGGCCAGAGTAGAGTAGAGTAGAATAGAGCTATGTTAGGTTAGGTTAGGCTCGGTTAGGCTAGGATAAAGTAGTAGAATAGAGTAGAGTAGGGTACAGCAGAGGACAGTTAGGTTAGGATAGGCTAGAGTAGAGCAGAGTAGAGTAGAGTAGAGCAGAGTAGAGTAGAGCAAAGCAGAGTTGAATAGGGCAGGGTAGAGTAAAGTAAAGTAGAGTAGAGTAGAGTAGAGTAGTGTAGAATAGAGCAGAGTAGAGTATAGTAGAGTAGTGCATTGTAGGGGAGAGCAGAGTATATTAGAGCTCAGTTAGGCTAGGTTAAGTTATGCAAGGCTTTCCTAAGCTAGGCTAGGCCAGGCTAGAGGAGTAGAGTCTTGTAGAGTAGAGTAGAATAGAGTATACTAGAGCTCAGTTAGGCTAGGTTAAGTTATGCCAGGCTTTCCTAAGCTAGGTTAGGCCAGGCTAGAGGAGTATAGTGTTGTAGAGTAGAGTAGATCTAGATTAGGTTAGGTTAGGCTTAGTTAGGCAAGAGTAGAGTAGAGTAGGGTAAAGTTAAATAGAGTAGATAAGAGCATAGTAGAGTAGAGTATAGTAGAGTAGAGTAGAGTAGAGGTGTGGAGAAGAGAGGAGGGGAGAGGAGAAGGGAGGAGAGGATAAGAGAGCACAGGAGATGAGAGATGAGATAAGAGAGGAGAGTAGAGTAGAGCCAAGCAGAGCAGAGTAGACCAGTATAGAGCAGAGCAGAGTAGAGTAGAGAAGAGCAAAGAGGAGCAGAGTAGAAGAGAGTAGTGCAGAGTAGAGAAAAATAGAGGAGAGTAGAGCATATAGAGTAAGGCTAAATTAGGCTAGGCTAGCGAAGAGTAGAGTAGAGTGGACTAGTGTAGAGTAGAGCTAGGCTAGGCTAGGTTAGGTAAGGCTAGGTTAGAGTAGAGTGGAGAAGTATAAAGTAGAGTATAGTAGAGCAAGGTTAGGTTGGGCTAAGCTAGGTTATGCTAGGCGAGGCTAGAGAAGAATAGAGTAGAGTAGAGTAGAGCTAGGTTAGGCTTGGCAAAGCTAGAGTATAATAGAATAGATTAGAGTAGAGTAATATAGAGTAGAGCAACATAAAGTAGAGTAGGATAGAGTAGAGCAGAGTAGAGTAGGGTAAAGTTAAATAGAGTAGATAAGAGCATAGTAGAGTAGAGTATAGTAGAGTACAGTAGAGTAGAGGTGTGGAGAAGAGAGGAGGGGAGAGGAGAAGGGAGGAGAGGATAAGAGAGCACAGGAGAGGAGAGATGAGATAAGAGAGGAGAGTAGAGTAGAGCCAAGCAGAGCAGAGTAGACCAGTATAGAGCAGAGCAGAGTAGAGTAGAGAAGAGCAAAGAGGAGCAGAGTAGAAGAGAGTAGTGCAGAGTAGAGAAAAATAGAGGAGAGCAGAGCATATAGAGTAAGGCTAAATTAGGCTAGGCTAGCGAAGAGTAGAGTAGAGTGGACTAGTGTAGAGTAGAGCTAGGCTAGGCTAGGTTAGGTAAGGCTAGGTTAGAGTAGAGTGGAGAAGTATAAAGTAGAGTATAGTAGAGCAAGGTTAGGTTGGGCTAAGCTAGGTTATGCTAGGCGAGGCTAGAGAAGAATAGAGTAGAGTAGAGTAGAGCTAGGTTAGGCTTGGCAAAGCTAGAGTATAATAGAACAGATTAGAGTAGAGTAATATAGAGTAGAGCAACATAAAGTAGAGTAGGATAGAGTAGAGCAGAGTAGAGAAAAGAAAAGTAGGGTAGAGTATAGTAGAGCAGAAGAGCAAAGTAGAGTAGAGGAGTGCAGAGCAGAGTAGAGAAAAGTAAAGTAAAGAAGTAGAGCAGAGTAGAGTAGATTAGAGAAAAGTTAGGTTAGGTTAGGCTAGGTTAGGTTAAGTTAGGCTAAAGTAGAATAAAGTAGAGTAGAGCTAGGTTAGGCTAGGTAAGACAAGAGTATAGTAGATAAGAGTAGAGCAGAGAAGAGTTGAGAAGAGCAGAGCAAAAAACAGTGAATAGAGCATAGTAGAGAAGAGTAGAGTGGATCATAGAAGAGTAGTCAGAGTGGAGTAGAGCTAAGTTAAGCTTAGTTAGGCAAAGCTAGGCTAAAGTAGAGTAGAATAAAGTATAGTAAAGAAATATAGAGTAGAGCTAAGTTAGGTTAAGCTAGGGTAGTTTAAGTTAGAGTAAACTATTATAGAGTAGAGTAAAGTAGAGTTAAGCAAAGTAGAGCTAGGTTAGGCTAGTCTAGGGAAGGCTAGACTAGGCAAGAGTAGAGTAGAGTAGAGTGGAGTATAGTAAAGAAAAGTAGAGTAGAGTAGAGTGGAGTATAGTAGAGTAGAGTAGAGTAGAGCAGAGTAGAGAAGAGTAGAGCAGAGTAGAGCAGAGATGGCCAGAGTATAATAGTGTAGAGAAGAGCAGAGCTAAGTAAACAAGAGCAAAGCAGAGCAGACCAGAGGAGAGTAGAGAAGAGTATAACAGAGTAGAGGAGTGCAGACCAGAGTAAAGAAAAGTAGAGCAAAGTAGAGAAGTAGAGTAGAGTATAGTAAAGCAGAGAAAAGTTAGGTTAGGCCAGGCTATGTTAGGCTAAGCTAGGCTAGAGTAGAGTAGAGTAGAGCTTACTTAGGCTAGGCTAGGCTAGAGTATTGTAGAGAAAAGTAGAGTATAGTAGAATGGAGTAGAGCAGAGTAAAGAAAATCATAGCAGAGCAAAGCATCTTAGAGTAGAGCAGTACAGAGTAGAGAAGGGCATAACAGAGTATAGCAGAGCTAGGTTAAGCTAGGCTAGTCTAGGCTAAGCTAGAGTAGAGTAGAATATAGTATAGTAGAGTAATGTAGAGGTAGGTTAGGTTTGGCTAGGCCAGGCTACGTTAGAGTAGTGTAGAGTAGAGTATATTGGAGTAGAGTAAGTAATGTAGAGTAAAGCTAAGTTAGGCTTGGATAGGCTAGGATAGTCCAGGGAAGCCTAGGCTGGGCTAAAGTAAAGTAGAGTATAGTAGTGTAAAGTAAACTAGAGTTGTGTAGATTATAGTAGAGTAGAGTAGAGCAAAGGCGAGTAGGGTAGTGCAGAATGGAGTAGAGTAGAGAAGAGTAGAGCAGAGCAAAGCAAAGTAGTGCAAAGTAGAGCATAGTAGAGTACAATAAAGAAGAGAAAATCAAAATTAGTGTAGAGCAGAGTAGAGCAAAGCCAGATTAGGCTTGGCTAGGCTAGAGTAAATTATAGTAGAGTAGAGTGGAGTAGACTAGAGAAGAGTTGAGCAAAGTAGAGCAGAGTAGAGAAGAGTAGAGTCGACTAGTACTAAGCAGGGTAGAGCAGTACAAAGAAGAGCAAAGTAGAACAGAACAGAGCTTAGCTGATCATAAAAGAGGTAGGTTAGGCTAAGCTAGCCTTGGCTAACCTCGTCTAGGCTAGACTAGAGAAGAGTAGAGCAAAGCAGAGCAGAAAAAATCATAGTAGAGCAGAGTAGAGTAGAGTAGAGTAGAGAAGAGCAAAGCTTGGTTAGGCTAATCTAAGCTTTAGTAGGCTCTCCTAAGATAGAGTAGATTAAAGTAGAGTAGAGTAGAGTAGTGCTAGGTTAGGTAAGGCTAGGCTAGCCAAAAGTAGAGTAGAATGGAGTATAGTAGAGTAGAGGAGAGTAGATTAGAGTATAGAAGAGTAGAATAGAGCTGAGCAAAGCAGATAAAAGTAGAGCAAAGTATAACAAGGCCAAGCCAGAGTAGAGTAGAGTAGAGAAGAGTAAAAAGAGCAAGGTTAGGCAAGGCTTGCCTAGGCTAGGCTAGGCTAGGATAAGCTATAGTAGAGCAAAGTAGAGTACAGTAGAGATAGGTTTTGTTAGGCTAAGATAAGCTAAAGTAATATAGAGTAGAGTAGAGTAGAGAAGAGTAGAGCAGAGTAGAGAAGAGCAGAGTAACGGTGAGTAGAGTAGAGCAGAGCATTGTAATGTAGAGTAGAGTTGAGCAGAGTTAGGTTAGGAAAAGTTAAGCTAGGCTAGGTAAGGCTACGCTAGAATAAGCGAGGCTAGGATAGGCTAAGCTAGGCTAGGTTAGAGTAGAGTAGAGTAGAGTAGAGTAGAGTAGAGCTAGGTTAGGTTGGCTAAGCTAAGTTATGCTAGGCTAGGGTAGGCGAGCTTAGGCTAGGCTACAGTAGAGTAGAGTAGAGTAGTGTAGAGTAGTGTAGGGTAGAGTTGAGTGGAGTAGAGTAGAGTAGCATAGAGTAGTGCCAGGTTAGGCAAGTATAGGCTAGGCTAAGCGAGGCTAGAGTAGAGTACAATAAAGAAGAGCAGAGTAGAGCAGAGTAGAGTTGAGAAGAGCAGAGTAGAGCAGAGCTAAGCTTAGTTAAGTGGAGCAGAGCTGAGCAGAGTAAGTTTAAGTTAGGCTAGGCTAGAGTAGTTTAGAGTTGAGTAGAGTAAAGAAGAGCTAGGTTAGGCTATGCTAGGCTAAGTTAGAATAAAGTATAGTAGAGTACAGTAGAATACATTAGAGTAAAGTATAGTAGAGTAGAGCTTGGTTAGGCTAGGTTAGAGTAGGCTAGGTTAGGCTAAAGTAGGCTAGGCTAGGCTTGAGTAAAGTAGAGAATAGTAGAGTGTAGTAGAGTATATTAGAGTAAAGTAGAGTAGAGTAGAGTAAAGGAGAGTAGAGCAGAGCTGAGAATAGCAAAGTATAACAGAGCAGAGAAGATCAGAGTGGAGCAGAATTGACTAGAGTAGAGTATTGAAAAGCATAGCAGGGCAGAGCAGATTAGAGTATAATAGAGTAGAGCTAGGTTAGGCTAGGCTAGGCTAAGATAGCCTTGGCTAGGTTAGAGTAGAGTATAGTAGAGTAGTGTAGAGTATAGTAGAGTAGAGTAGAGATAGGTTAAGTTAAGCTAGGCTAGGTGAAGTAGATTATTGTAGAATTTTGTAGAGTATAGTAGAGTAGAGAAGAGTATAACTTATTTAGGCTAGGGTAAGCTAGGTTAGGTTATGCTAGGCTAGTATAGAGTAGAGTTGAGTAGAGTGGAGTAAACTAATGTACAATAGAGTAGAGATAGGTTAGTCTAGGCTAGGCTAGGCTGGGCTCGAGTAGAATAGAGTAGTGTAGAGTAAAGTTAAGCAGAGAAGAGTAAAGGAGAGTAAAGTGGAGCAGAGAAGAGTAGAGTAGAGAACAGAAAAGTAGAGTATAACAGAGCAAAGAAAACTTAGGTTAGGTGAGGATAGGCAAGGCTAGGCTAGGCTAGGCTAGAGTAGAGTAGAGTTGAGTAGAATGGTGTAGAGTAGAGTATAGTTGAGTAGAGTCAAGTAGAGTAGAGCAGAGCAAGCTTACACTAAGGAAGGCTAAGCTATGTTAGTGTACAATATAGAGTGGAGTAGAGTAGAGTAGAGTAGCAGAGAGTAGAGGAGAGTAGAGCAGAGTAGAAAGAGCATAGTAGAGTAGAGCAGCATAGAGCAGAGCAGAGTAGAGTAGAGAAAAGTAGAGCATAGTAGAGTAGAGCAATATAGAGCAAAAAAAAGCTAGGTTATGTGAGGATAGGCTAGGCTATCGCAGGAGAGAGTAAAGAAGAGTAAAGTAGATTAGAGCTAGGTTAGGCTACACTAGTTTGGAGTAGAGTAGAGTAGAGTTGAGTAAAGTTGAGTAGAGTTGTGTAGAGTAGAGCTAGGTTAGGTTATGCTTAGCTAAGCAAGTGTAGGCTAGGGTAAAGTCATGTAGAGTAGAGTAGAGAAGAGTAGAGAAGAGCTCAATTAAGCTGGCTAGGCTTGGATAGAGTAGAGTAGAATATAGTAGAGGAGAGCAGAGCAGAGCATAGCAGAGTAGAGTAGTGTAAAGCAAGGTAAAGTAGAGCAGAGTAGAGTAGAGCTAAGTTATGCTAACTAGCCTAGGCTAGGCTTGGTTAAGCTAGAGTAGAGTAGAATAGAGTATACCTGAGTAGAGTATAGTATATTTGAGTAGAGTCGAGTAGCATAGAGCTAGGTTAGGCTAGTTGAGATAGGGTAGGATAGGGAAGGCTAGGTTAGGCTAGGCTAAAGTAGAGTGCAGTAGAGTAGAGTATAATAGAATAGAATAGAGTAGAGAAGCAGAGAGCATAGTAGAGTGGAACTGAGCTGAGTTGAGCTGAGAAAAGTAGAGTGGAGTAGAGCAAAGTAGAGTAGAGTAGAGTAGGGTAGAGTAGAGTAGAGAAGAGTAGAGCAATGTTAGGCTAGGCTAGAGTTGAGTAGAGTAGAGTATGATAGAGTAGAATAAAGTGGAGCGAGGTTAGGCAAGGCTAGGCTAAGCTAGGATAGGGGGTAGAGTATAATTGAGTAGAGTAGGGTAGAGTAGATTAAAGTAATGCTAGGTTAAGGTAAGCTAAGCTAAAGTACAGTAGAGTAGAGTAGAATAAAGTAGAGTAGAGTAGAATAGAGTAGAGTGTAGCAAAGCATAAAAGAGCATAGTAGAGTAGAGTTGAGTTGAGTAGAGTAGAGTATTATAGGGTAGAGTAGATCTAGGTTAGGCTCGACTAGGCATGTCTAAACTAGGATAGAGTAAAGTAGAGTAGAGTAGAGTAGAGTACAATAGAATAAAGCAAAGTTGAGCAAAGAAGAGTAGAGCAGAGCAAAGAAGTGTAGAGTAGAGTAGAGCAGAAAAAAGTTGAGTAGAGAAAAGTAGAGCTAATTTAGGCTAAGCTAGGCTAGGCTAGAGTAGAGTGGAGTAGAGTAGAGTTGTGCTAGGTTAGTTTAGGCAAGGCTAAGCTAGATTAGGTTAAGCTAGGCTGTAGGAGTAGACTAGAGCAGAGTAGAGTATAGTAAAGCATGGTTAGGCTAGGAGCAGCTAGGTTATGCTAGGCCAGGCTTGGCTAGACTAGAGTATAATAGAGTAGAGCAGAGCAGAGTAGAGCAAAGCAAGGTAGAACAAAGCAAGGCAAAGCAATGTGAAGCAGAGCAAAGTAGTGCATAGTAGAGCAGAGTAAAGTAGAGTAGAACAAAGTAGAAGAGAGTAGAGTAGAGATGAAAAATAGAGTAAAGTAGAGTATGGCAGAGTAGAGTGGAGCATAGTAGAGTAGAGCTATGTCAGTCTATGGTAGAGTAGAGTAGTGTAAGGTAATGTAGATTAGAGTAGAGTAGAGCTAGATTAGGCTAGCCTAGGTTACAATAGAGTAGAGTATAGCTAGTTTAGGCAAGGCTTAGCTAGGTTAGGCTGAATTAGGGTAGAGTAGAGTAGAGTAGAGTGGAGTAGAGTAGAGTAGAGCAGAGAAGAATAGAGCATAGCAAAGTCGAGCAGATTAGAGTAGAGTAGAGCATAGTATAGCTAAGTTAGTCTAGGCTAGGCTACACTAGAATAAAGTAGAGTAGTGTAGAGCTAGGTTAGGCTAAAGTAGAGTAAAAGAGAGTATAGTAGAGCACAACTAGGTTAGGTTAGGCTTGGCTAGGCTAAATTAGAATAGATTAGAGTAGAGTAGAGTATATTAGTGTAGAATAAAGTAGAGTAAAGTAGAGTAGAGCAATATTAGGATTAGCTAAGCTAGGCTAGGGAAGGCTAGGCTAGGTTAGAGCATAGTAGAGTAGAATAGAGTGGAGCAGAGCTAGGTTTGGCTTGGCTAAGCTAGGCTAAACGGGGCTAGAGTAGACAAGAGTAGAGTAGAATGGAGTATAGTATTGCATAACATAGTGGAGTAGATCATAGCAGTGCAGAGTAGAGCAGAGAAGAGCATAGTAGAGTATACTAGAGAAGAGTAGAGTATAATAGAGTAGATAAAATCTGAGTAAAGCAAAGCAGAGCAAAGTAAAGCAGAGTAGAGTAGAGTTAGATTAGGATAAGCTAGGCTTGGCTAGGCTACAATAGAGTTGAGTATAGTAGAGTGGAATAGAATAGAGCAGACTAGAGTAAAGAAGAGAAGCGTAGAGTAGAGTAGAGTAGAGCATAACAGAGCTGAGTAGAGCAGAGCTGCACAGAGTAGAGCAAAGTAGAGAAAAGTAGAGCAGAATAGAGTAGAGTAGAGTAGAGCAAAGCATAGTCGAGCAGAGTTGAGTAGAGAACAATAAAGTAGAGAAAATCATAGTAGAGCAATGAAGAGTAGAGTAGAGCTAGTTAGAATAGGCTAGGCTTGGCTAAGCTCGATTATGCTATAGTAGAGCAGAGTATAGTAGACAAGAGTAGAGTAGAGTAGAGCAGAGCAGAATAAAGTAGAGTAGGACAAAGTTGAGCAGAGCAGTGCTGAGAAAAGCAGAACAGAGTATAGCTAGCATAGGCTAGGCTACGCAAAAGTAGGCAAGGCTAGCCTTGGCTAAACTAAGCTAAGGTTGTCTAGGCCAGGCTAGAGTGTAGTATAGTAGAGGAGAGTCGAGCTAAGTTAGGTTAGGCTAGAGTATAAAGTGCGTAATAGAGCTGAGCAAAGTAGTGGAAATTTGAGTAAATCAGAGTAGAATAGAGTAGAGTAGTATAGAGCAAAGCTGAGCAAATTTAGGTTAGGCTAAGCTAAGCTAGGTTAGGCAAGGCTTTGCTAGGCTAGGCTAGGCTAAGCTAAGCTAGGCTAGAGTAGAGTAGAATAGAGTAGAGTCGAGCAGAGTAGATCAAAGAAATAAATGTAGAGCAGAGCACAGCGGAGTAGAGCAGAGCAAGGTAAGGCTAGGCTAGAGTAGAGCAGAGTAAGGTAGAGCTACGTTAAGCTAGGCTAGGAAAGGCTAGGTTTGACTAGAATAGAGTTGAGTAGAGAAGAGTAGAGTAAAGTAGAGTAAAGTAGAATAGAGCTAAGTTAGGCTAGGCTATGCGAAGGAAGGCTAAGCTAGGCTATAGAAGAGTAGAGTAAAGTAAAGTAGTGTAGAACAAGGTTAGGTTAGGCTTGGCTAAACTAAGCTAGAGTAGACTAGAGTAGAATAGAGTTGAATTGAACAAAGCAGAGTAGAGCAGAGTATACTAGAGTAGATTAGGGTAGAGAAGAGCATAATAGAGTAGAGTACAACTAAGCAGACAAAATAAGAGAAGAGCAGAGTAGAGTAGAGTAGAGTATAATAGAGTTAGGTTTTATAAGGATAGGCTTTGCTAAGCTAGAGCAGAGTAGAATAGATTGGAGTAGAGAAGAGTAGAGAAGAGTAAAGCAGAGTAGAGTAGAGTAAAACAGAGTAGCATAGAGAAGAACTAAGAAAAGCAGAGTAGTACAGAGCAGAGTAGAGTACAACAAAGCTAAGATAATCAGAGTAGAGTAGAGAAGAGTAGAGTAGTGTAGAGAAGTGTAGAGTAGAGCTTTGTTTGGCTAAGTTAAGTTTGGCTAGGCTAGAACTGAGTAGAATAGAGTATAGCAGAGTAAAGTAGAGTATAGTAGAGTATAATAGTGCAAAGTTTGGTTAGGTTAGCCTAGGCAAGGATAAAGTAGAGTGGAGTAGAGTAGAGTAAAGTAGAGTAGAGCTAAGTTAGGTTGGGCTAAGTTAGGCTAGGCTAGAGTAGACTAGAGTAGAGAAGAGTACAGTAGAGTGGAGTAGACTAGAGTAAATTAGAGTAAAGTAGAATAGAGCTAGGTTAGGTAGGCTTTGCAAGGCTAGAGTAGGGTAGAGTGGAGCTGAGTAGAGCAGAGTAGAGTAGAGTGGAGAATAGCAGAGTAGAGTAGAGCTAGGTAGAGCAGAGTAGAGAAAAGTAGAGCAGAGTAGAGCTAGGTTAGGCTAGGCTATAATTGAGTAGATTAGAGTAGAGTAGAGTAGAGTAAAAAAGAGCAAGGTTAGGCTAGCTAGCCTAGGCATGGCCTTGGTAAGCTAAGCTGAGCAAAGTTAAGTTAGGCTAAGTAAGGCTCAGCTAGGCAAGGCTAGGATAGGCAAAGCTAAGCTAGCCTAGAGTAGAGTAAAGCTAGGTTAGGCTAGAGTAGAGTAGAGCTAGGTTAGGCATGGTTAGGCTAGGCAAGGCTAGTTAAGCTAGAGTAGAGTATAGTAGAGTAGATTAAAGTATGGTAGTATAGAGTATAATAGAGTACAGTAGAGTGGAGTTAGGTTAGGCTAGGATACGCTAGGCTAGGCTAGGCTAGAGTAGAGAAGAAGAGAGAAGAGTAGAGCAGAGTAGTGCAGAGAATAGCAGAGCAGAGTAGAGTAGAGTATAACAAAGCTAAGTAGATCTAGTTTAGGCTAGGCAAGGTGATGCTTTGTTAGAGTAGGGTAGAGTAGAGTAGAGTAAAGTAGAGCTAGGTAGGCTAGGAAGGCTCGATGAGAGTATAGTAGAGTAGAGTAGTGTAAAGTAGAGTAGATTAGAGTAGAGTAGAGCAGAGTAGAGTAGAGTAAAGTAAAGTAGAGAAGAGTAGAGTAAAGTAGAGGAGAGCAGAGCAGAGTAGAGTAGAGAAGAGTAGAGTAGAGGAAAGTAGAGCATAGCAGAGTAGAGTAAAAGAGAGGAGAGCAGAGCATAGCATAACAGAGCATAACAAAGCACAATAGAATATACCAAAGCAGAGAAGAGAAAAGCATAGTTGAGTTGAGTAGAGTAGGGTAGAGAAGAATTGAGTTGAGCTAGGTTAGGCTAGGCTAGGCTAGAGTTGAGTATAGTAGAGTAGAATGGTGTATAGTGGAGTAGAGTAGGGTAGAGATAGGTTAAGCTAAGTAGATTAGAGTAGAGCATAGTAGAGTAGAGTAGAGTGAAGTTAGGCGAGGCTAAGCTGGGGCATGGTAGGCTACAAAAGGTTAGGCTAGGTTAGAGTAGAGTATGGTAGAGTAGAGCTAAGTTAGGCTTGGCTAAGCTAGAGTACAGTAGAGTAGAGTAGAATAAAGTAGAGCAGAGTAGAGCAGTGTAGAGCAGAGCAAGGCAGAATAGAGTATCACAGAGTTGAGCTGAGCTGAGCTGCCTAGAGTGGAGCAGAGAATGGCAGAGTAGACCGAGCAAAGCAGAGTAGTTCTAAGTAAGGCTAGGCTAAGCTTAAAAAAGCTAGCTAAGGTAAAGTAGAGTAGAGCAAGATTAGGTAAGGCTAGGCTAGGTTATGTTAGAGTAGAGTAGATTAGAGTAGAGTTGAGTAGAGTAGAGTAAAGCATGTTTAGGCTAGGCTAGGCTAGGCTATGCTTGGTTAGGCAAGGCTAGGCTAGACTTGGCTAGGCTAGAGTAGAGTTGAGTTGAGTAGATTGGAAAACAATGTAGTAGAGAAGAGTATAATAGAGTAAAGTAGAGATAGGTTAGGCTAGGCTAGGTTAGAGTATAATGGAGTAGAGTAGAGTAGAGTTGAGCAAAGGGGAGCAGAGGAGAACAGAGTAGAGTACGAAGAGCAGAGCAGAGTAGAGCTGAGAAGAGTAGAGTAATGCAGAGCAGAACAGAGTAGAGTAGAGAAAAGCTAGGTTAGGCTAGGATAGGCTAGGCTAGCCTAGCCTTGAATAGAGAAGAGTTGTGTAGAGTGAAGAAGAGTAGAGTAAAGTAGAGTAGACTAGAGTAGAGTTAGGTGAGGCCAGGCTAGGTTATAATACAATCAAGTAGAGTGGAGTAAAGTAGACTAGAGAAGAGCAGAGCAGAGTAAAGAAAAGCTAACTTAGGCTAGGCTAGAGTAAAGTAAAGTAGAGTAAAGCTAGGTTAGGCTATGCTAGTTTAGAGTAGAGTTGAGTAGAGTTGATTAGAACACAGTAGAGTAGAGCTAGGTCAGGGTATGCTTAGTTAAGCTAGGGCAGGCTAGGCTAGAGTCGAGTAGAGTAAAGTAGTTTAGAGTAGAGTAGAGTAGAGTAAAGCTTGACTAGACTAGGTTAAGCTAGAGTATAGTACAAAAGAGTTTAGCATAAAATATCGAAGTAGAGTAAAGCAGAGAGAGCAGAGTAGAGCTAAGTTAGGTTAAGCAAGGCTAGGCTTAGCTAGGAAAGGTTAGAGTTTAGTAGAGTAGAGTAGAGTATAGTAGTGTAGAGTATAGTATATTAGAGTGGAGTAGAGTAAAGAAGAGCTAGGTTAGGCTAGGCTAGGAAAGGATAGGCTAGGCAAGGCTAGGTTAGGCAAGGCTAGGGTAGAGTAGAGTAGAGCATAGTAGAGTAGAGTAGAGTAGAGTAGAATAAAGTAGAATAGAATTAGACAAAGAAGAGCAGAGTAGAGTAGAGCAGGCCAAAGCAGAGTAGAGTAGAGAAGAGCAGAGTAGAGGAGAGCAAGGTTAAATTAGGCTAGGCTAGGCTATAGTTGAGTAGAGTAGAGTAGAGTTACGTTAGGCTAGGCCTGGCTAGGCTTAGCGAGGCTAGGATAGAAGAGAGTGTAGTAGAGTAGAGTAGAGTACAGTAGAGTAGAATAGAGTGGAGTAGAGTGGAGCTAGGTTAGGCTAGGCTACGTTAAGCTAGGATATGGTAGGCTTGGCTTTGCTAGAGTAGCATAGAGTAGAGTAGAGCTAGGTTAGGGTAGGCTAGGCAAGAGTATAGTAGAGGAGAGTGGAGTAGAGTAGAGCAGAGCAAAGTAGAGTATAGCAGAGTGGAGCAGAGTAGAGGAGAGTAGAGCGGAGTAGAGTAGAGCAAAGCAGAGTAAAAAAGAGAAGAGTAGAGCTAGGTTAGGCTAGGCTAGGATAAGTTAAGCTAGGCTAGGCTTGTCTATACTAGAGTAGAGTAGAGTAGAGTAGACTAAAGTTGAGTAGAGTAAAGTCGAGTAGATCAGTTAGCTTAGGTCAAGGTAGGCTGAACTAGGCTAGGGTAGATGAGAGTAGAGTAGAGTATAGTAGAATAGAGCAGAGTAGAGTAGAGCAGAGCAAAGAAGAGGAGGCAATAGTAGAGTACAAAAGAGTAGAGAAGAGCAAAGCAAAGCAGATTAGAGTCGAGCAAAGTAGAGCAAAGCTAGGTTAGGTTTGGCTAGAGTAGAGTAGAGTTGAGTAAACTAATGCTAGGTGCGGTTAGGCTAGTTTAGGCAAGGGTTTGTTAAGCTTGGTGAGAATAGTCGTGTAGTGTAGAGCTAGGTTAAGGTAGGCTATGCTAAGTTAAGCTAGCATAAGCTTGGCTAAAGTATGACAAAGAAGAGTAGAGCAGAGTAGAGCATAGCAGAACATAGTAGGGGAGCAAAGCAGATAAGAGTAGAGCAGAGCAGAGTAATGCAGAGTAGAGCAGAGTAAAGTAGAATAGAGCAGAGCAGTAGATAGTAGAATAGAGAAGAGAAAAGCAGAGTAGAGTCAAGTAGAGTAGAGTAAAGTAGAGTATAGTAGACAAGAGCTAGGTTAGGTTAGGCTAGAGTAGAGTAGAGTAGAGTAGAGTCCAGTAGAGTAGAGAAGAGTTAAGTAGGCAAGGGTAGGCTTAGTTAGGTTAGGCTAAGCAAGGTTAGCTAGAGTAGAGAAGAGTATAGTAGAGTATAGTAGAGTATAGTAGTGTAGAGTGAGCTTGTTTAGGCTAGGCTAGGCTAAGCAAAACTAGGCTAGAGTAGAGTAGAGTAAAGCAGAGCATAGAAAAGTAGAGTAGAGTATAGTAGAGTAGTGTAAAGTAGAGTAGAGTAAGGTTAGGCTAGGCTAAGTTTTCCTAAGATAGGCTAAGTTAGGCTAAGCTTGAGTAGAGTAAAGTAGAATAGAGCTAAGTTAGGCTAGGCTAGTTTAAGCTAAGTTAGAGTAGAGTAGAGTGGAGTAGAGTAGAGTAGAGTATAATAAAGTAGAGTAGAGAAGAGTAGAGGAGTAGAGTAGAGTAGAGTTGAGTAGAGTATGGTAATGTAGAGTAGAGTATAGTAGAATATAGTAGAGTGGATGAGAGGAGAGGAGAGGAGAGGAGAGGGGTGGAGAGGAGAGCAGGGGAGTGTAGATCAAAGTAGAGGAGAAGAGGGCAAAGTAGAGTAGAGAAGACTAGAGTATAGCAGAGCAAAATAAAGTAGAGCAAATAGAGCTAAGTGGAGCAGAGTATACTAGAGATAGTTTATGTTAGGCTTGGTTTGAGTAGATTAGAGTAGATTTGAGTCGAGTTGAGTTGAGTTGACCTAGGTTAGGATAGGCTAGGGTATTCAAGAGTAGAGTAGTAGAGTAGAGTTGAGTAGAGTAGAATAGAGCTAGGTTAGTATAGGTTAGGCTAGGCTAGCCTAAGCTAGAGTAGAGTAGAGTAAAGCAAAGAAAAGTAGAGTAGAGTAGAAAGGAGAAGAGAAAAGCAGAGCAGAGCAAAGCAAAGAGGAGTAGAGTAGAGCAGTGCAGAATAGAGCTAGGTTATTCTATTATAAGCTAGGCTAGTGTAGAGCAAAGTAGAGTATAGTGGAGTAGAGTAGAGCTCAATTAGGCTAGGCTATGCTAGGCTTGGCTAGCTAGAGTAAAATAGAGTAGATCTAGATTAGGTAAGGCTAGGCTTGGTTAGGCTAGAGTAGAGTAGAGTAGAGAAAAGAAGAAAAGAACAGAGAGGAGTAGAGTAAAGCAGAGAAAAGTAGAGTAGAGCAAAGAATGCAGAGTTAAGCAGAGCAAAACAGAATAGAGAAAAGCATAAAAGGGTAGAGGAGTGCAGAGTAGAGTTGAGAAAAGAATAGTAAAGTAGAGTAGTGTAGAGTAGAGCAGAGTAGAGTAGAGAAAAGCTAGGTTAAGCTAGGCTAGGCAAGGCTAAACTTGGCTAGAGTAGAAAAGAGTAGAGTAGAGTAGAGCAGAGCTATGTTAGGCTAGGCTTGGCTTGAGAATATTAGAGTATAGTAGAGTAGAGTGGAGAAGAGTACAGTTGAGTAGAGCAGAGCAGAGTAGAGCAGAGCTAAGAAAAGTAGAGTAGATCATGGTAAAGTAGAAAAGAGTAGAGCAAAGCAAAGGAAAGTAGAGTAGAGCAGAGTAGAGCTAGGTTAAGTTAGGCTAGGCTAGAGTAAAGAAGAATAGAGTATAGTTGATTATTGTTGAGCAGAGCTAGGTTAGGTTAAGCTAGGCTAGGCTAAGTTAGAGTAAAGTAGAGTAGAGTAGATTAGTGTAAAGTAGAGTAGAGCTAGGTTAGGCTAGATTAAACTAGGATAGAGTATACTAGAGTAGAGTAGAGTTGAGTTGAGTAGAGAAGAGCAAAGCAGAGCTAAGAAAAATAAAGCAGAGAAAATCCTAGTAGGTAGAGCATAGTAGAGCAAAGCAAAGAGAGCTAGGTTAAATTAAGCTAGTTTGGATAGGCTAGAGTAGAGTAGAGTAGAGTAGAGTAGAGTGGAGTAGAGTAGAGCAAAGCAGAGCAAGGTAGAGAATAGAGTAGAGTAGAGCAGAGTAGAGCTGAGTAGAGTAGAGAAACATAGTGAAAAGAAAAGAAGAGTAAAGTAGAGAAGGGTAGAGCATAATAGAGTAGGGAAAATCAGTGTAGAGTAGAGCAAAGTAAATCAAAGTAGAGTAAAGCAAGGTTAGGCTAGGCTATGATTGGATAGCCTTAACTATGTTAAAATAGAGTAGAGTAGAGGAGAGTAAAGTAGGGTAGAGCAGAGTAGAGTAGAGTACAACAGAGTAGATAAAATTTAGAATAAACCAGAGCAAAGTAATGTAGTATAGTGTGTAGAGCTAGGCTAGGCTTAGTTAAGCTTGGGTAAAGTAGAGTATAATAGAGTAGAGCAGGGTAGAGTACAATAGAGTAGAGTGGAGTGGAGTAAAGAAGAGCTTGTTAGGTTAGAATAGGCAAGGTTAAAGTAGATTAGATTAGAGTAGAGTTGAGTAGAGTAAAGTAGAGTAGAGTAGAGCTAGGTTAGGTTTCGTTAGGCTAGGCTAGGCATGTGTAAAGAAGAGTATAGTAGAGTAGAGTAGAGAAGAGTAAAGTATAGTAGAGGAAAGCTAGGTTAGGCTAGGCAAGAGTAGAGTAGAGTGGAGTCGAGTAGAGCAGAGCAAAGCAGAGTAGGGCTAGGTTAGGCTCGGCTAGGCTATAGTTGAGTATTGTAGAGTAGAAAATAGTTAGGTTAAGCTAGGCTAGTTTAAGCTAGGCTAGGATAGGCTAAGCTAGTCTAGGCTAGGCTAGAGTATAGTAGAGCTTGGTTAGGTTAGGCTATGTTAGGCAAGAGTACAACAGAGCAGAGTATAATAGAGTAGAGCAGAGTAGTGTAGAGCAGAGCAGAGAATAGCAGAACAGTGCAGAGAAGTGCTTAGTAGACTTAGGTTAGGGTAAGCTAGGCCCAGGTAGGCAAAGCAAGGATAGGCTAGGCTAAGCTAGGATATTGTAGAGTAGAGCTAGACTATTAAGACAAGGCTAGGCTAGGTTGGAGTAGGGTAGGGTGGAGTGAAGTAGAGAAGAGTAAGAGGCTAGCCTAGGCTAGGCTAGGCTAGGGTATGGTAGGCTTGGCAAGGCTATGCTTGAGTAGAGTAGAGTAGAGTAGAGTAGAGTAGAGTCGTGTTGGGCTAGGTTAGGCTATGCAAGGCTAGAGTTGAGTAGAGTAGAGTAGAACAGAGTAGAGCAGAGTAGAGTCGAGAAAAATAGAGAAGAGTAGTGCAGAATAGAGAAGAGTAGATCATGGCAGAGTAGAGTCGAGAGTAGAGCAGAGCTGAGTAGAGCTAAGATATACAAAGCTAGGCTTCATCAAGCTAGCATAGAGTACAGTAGAGTATTGTATGGTAGAGTAGAGTTGAGTAGAGTAGAGTAGAGCATAGTATAGTAGAGTAGAGTAAAGTAAAGCTAGGTTAAGCTAGACTAAGCTAAGCTAGGTAAGGTTAGGCTAGGCTTGAGTAGAGTAGAGTGGAGTAGAGTATTGTATAGTAGAGTAGAGTAGAGTAGAGCATAGTATAGTAGAGTAGAGTAGAGTAGAGCTAGGTTAAGCTAGGCTAGGCTAAGCTAGGCATGGTTAGGCTAGGTTAGGCTATTGTAGTGTAGAATTGTGTGTAGTAGAGTAAAGTAGAGTTGAGCAAGGTTTTGTTAGGCAAGGTTAGGCTAAGTTAGAGTAGAGTAAAGTAGAGTAGAGTATGTTAGAGTAGAGTAGAGTAATCTAGAGTGAAGTAGAGTAGAGCTGAGTTAGGCTAAGCTGGGCTAGGCTAAGGAAGGCTAGGCTAGGCTAGGCTAGGGAATGCTAGACGAGGCTAGAGCAGGGCAGAGTCGAGTATAGAAGAGTACCATAGAGCAGAGGTTAGGGTAGGCTAGGCTAGAGTATAGTAGACCTAGGTTGTGTTATGTTAGGCTAGGTTGGGCTAGGCTAGGTGAGGATGGGGTAGGCTTTACTAAAGTGGAGTAGAGTAAGGTAGAGCAGAGCATAGCAAAGCAGAGCAGACTAGAGTAGAGCAGGGTAGAGCAAAGCAGAGCAAAGCATAGCTGTGCTAGGTTAGGCTAGGTAAGAATAGGGTATAGTCAAGTAGAGTAGAGTAGAGCTAGGTTATGATTATCAAGGCTATGCTAGAGTAGAGTATTGTAGAATAGAGTAGAACAGAGTAGAGTAGAATAAAGTAGAGCAAAACAGAGTAGAGCAAAGCAAAGTAGAGTACAGCAGAGCAAAACAGAGCAGAGCAGAGCAAAGCTAGGTTAGGCTAGTAAGGCAAGGCAGAGTATAGAAGTGTAGAGTAGAGCTTGGTTAGGCTAGGTTAGGCTAGGCTAAACTAAGTTAGAGTAGAGCAGAATGGAGTAGAACCAAGTATGACAGAGCATAATAGAACTGAGCTAGAGTAGAGCTAAACTTGGCTTGGCTATGCTAGGCTAGAGTATAGTAGAATAGAATAGAGTGGAGTAGAGTAGGGCTAAGTTAGGATAGGCTAGGGTAGGCTAAGATAGAGTAGAGTAGAGTGAAGAAGAGCAGAGCTAGGTTAGGTTAGGCTAGGCAAGGCTAGGGTATAGTGGAGTAGAGAGAGTAGAGTTGAGTAGAATAGTGGTAGAGTATAATAGAGTTAGGATCTATTAGGCTAAGTTAGGGTAGGCTTGGCTATGCTAGGATAGGCTATGCTAGGCTAGAGTAGAGTAGAGTAGGGTTAGGTTTGGCTAGGCTAGGTTAGGCTATGCTAAGTTAGGCTAGACTTGAGTAGAGTCGAGTAGAGCATAGTACAGAAGATTGGAGTAGAGCAAAGTAGAGCAGAGTAGAATAGATCATAGTAGAGCGAATCATGGTGGATAAAAGTAGAGAAAAATTGAGCTAAGTTCGGTAAGGCTAGATTAGGGCAGGCAAGGTTATGCAAGGCTAGGCTTGGCTAGGTTAGAGTAGAGTAGACTAGAGTAGATTAGAGTTGAGTAGAGCTAGGTTAGGCAAGTCTAAGCTAGGCTGGCTATGCTAGGCTAGGGTATTGTAGGCTAGGTTAGAGTAGAGTAAAGTAGAGTAGAGGATTGCTAGGTTAGGCTAGGCTAAGCTAAGCTAAGGTAAAGATTAGACTAGAGTTGAGTAAAGTAGAGTAAAGCAGAGTAGAGTGGAATAGAGTTAAGAAGAGTATAGTAAAGCATAAGAAACCATAGTAGAGTAGAGTAGAGCAAGGTTTGGCTATGCTAGTCTAGGCTAGGTTTGGCTAGGCTAAGCTAGGCAAAGCTTGGCTAAAGTAGAGTATAGTAGAGTTTTGTTAGGCAAGGCAAGGCTAAGTTATAGTATAGTGGAGTAGAGTAGAGTAGAGTATAATAGTGTATAGCTAGGTTAGGCAGGCTTGGCTAGGGTAGGCTAGGATAAGATTGGATAGAGTATAGTAGAGTAGAGTGGAGTAGAGCTAGATTAGGTTAAGCTAGGCTAAAGTAGAGTAGATTGGAGTAGAGTAGGGAAGACTAGAGTGGAGTAGAGTAGAGTAGAGCAAAGTAGAGTAGTGTAGAGCAAAGTAGAATAGAGTAGAGTATTGTAGAGTAGAACAGAGCAGAATAGAGTAGAGGAGAAGATAGTAGAGCAGAACACTTCAAAGGAATGCAAAGAGAGCAAAGCTGAGTACAAGGGTATATAAAGCAATGCAAAGTAGAGCAGAGTAGTACATAGTATAGAAGAGTGAAGTTGAGTAGAGTAGAGGTAGGTTAGGTTATGTTAAGCAAATCTAGGCTATGTTATGCTAGAGTAGAGTAAGTTTAGGGTATGGTTGGTAGGGATATGCTTGAGTAGAGTAGAGTAGAGAAGAGCTATATTAGGCTTGGCTAAGATAGAGTACAATTTAACAAAGTAGAGTAGAGTGGAGTAGAGTAGAGTAGAGCAGAGTAGAGTGGAGTAGAGTAGAGTAGAGTAGAGAAGAGCAGAGCAAAGTAGAGAAGAGCAGAGTAGAGTTAGATTTGGCTAGGCTATGCTAGGTTTGGCTATCCTAGATTAATGAAGATTAGAGCTCAGTTGGGCTTTCCTAGGCTAGGCTTGGTTAGAGTATAGTGGAGTAGTGTAAAGTAGAGTAGAGAAGCATAGAATAGAGTGGAGTAGCATAGAGTAGAGTAGAGCTATGTTAAGCTAGGCTCGGCTAGACTAAGTTTGGCTAGGCTATGTAAGGCAAGGCAAGGCTAGGCTAGAGTAGAGTATAGTGGAGTAAGGTAGAGCACGTTAGGCAAGGCTAGGCTAAAGTATAATAAAGTAGAGTAGTGTAGATCAGAGCAAAGCAGTGTCTGGCAGAGTAGAGTAGAGCTGAGCTGAGTTAGGTTGGGCTAGGCTTGGGAAGGCGAGGCTAGGCTTGGTTAGAGTAGAGTAAAGTAGAGCTAAGTTAGGCTTGGCTAAGCTAGAGTACAATTGAGTAGAGTAGAGTAGAGTATAGTAGAGCAAAGTAGAGTAGTGTAAAGGAAAGTAGAGTAGAGTTTAGCAAACACGAGCAGAGCAGGGTAGAGTAGAGAAAAGATGAGCAGAGTAGATCAAAGTGGAGCAAAGCAGAGTAGAGCAAAGCAGAGGAGAGCTAGGTTAGGCAAGGTAAAGCTAGGCTAGCCAAGGCTAGAGTAACGTAGAAAAGAGTAGAGCTAGGTTAGGTTAAGCTAGGCTAGTAGAGTAAAGTAGAATAGAATATAACAGAGCAGAGTAAGTAGAGCAGAGCATAGGAAAGTAGAGAAGAGCAGAGCAGAGTAGTGCTAGGTTAATCTAGATTAAGCAAGGCTAAGCTAGGTTAGAGTATAGTAAAGTAGAGTAAAGTAGAGAAGAATAAAGATAGGATAGGCTAGGTGAGGTAGGTTAGAGTAGAGTAGAGTAGAATGGAGTATAGTAAAGTAGAGTAGAGCTAGGTTAAGTTAGGCTAGAGTAGAATAGAGTAGAGTAGAGTAAGGCTATGTTAGCCTACACTAGGTTGAGTAGAGTAGAGTAGAGTAGAGTAGAGAAGAGTAGAGTAGAGTAGAGTTGAGAAGAGTAGAGTAGAGTATGGTTAAGCTAGGCTAGACTAAGCTCGAGCACAATAGAGTGGAGTAGAGCAGAGTAGAGTAAAGTAGAGTAGAGTAAAGCATTGCAGAGCAAAGTAAGGTAGAGCATAGAAGAGCAGCATAAAGCATAAGAAAGCTAGGTTAGGCAAGGCTAGGCTAGGCTTAAATAGAGAGAGAAGAGCTAGGTTAGGTTAGGCTAGGTTAAAGATGAGTAGAGTATGGTAGAGTAGAGTACAATTGAGTTGGGCAGAGTAGAGAAGAGTAGAGAAGAGTGGAGTTGAGCAGAGTAGAGTTGAATAAAGTTATGTTAAACTAGGCTAAGAAAGGCTAGACTAGGCTATGGTTGGCTAGGCTAGCCTGGGCTAGAATAGAGTAGAGTAGAGCTAGGTTAGGTTAAGTTATGCTATACTAGGTAAGAGTAAATAAAAGAGATGAGTATAATAGAGTAGAGTAGAGCACAGTAGAGTAGAGTAGAGAAGAGAAGAGCAGAGCAAAGGATAGCATAGTAGAGCAGAGCAGAGTAGTGCAAAACTTGGTTTGGTTAGGCTAGGCTATTCTAGGCATTGTTAGGCTAGGCTTAGCAAGGCTAGGCTACAGTAGAGTAGAGTAAAGTAGAGTAGAGCATGGTTAGGCTCTACTAGGCTATGTTAGAGTAGAGTCGAGTGTAGTAGAGTAGAGTAGACCATAATAGAGCTAGGTTAGCCTAGGCTAGGCTAGGCAAGGCTAAGCTAGGCTAGAGTAGTGTAGAGTAGAGTAGAGTAGAGTAAATTAGAGTTAGGCTGGGCTAAGCATACCTAGGCTTGAGTAGAGTAGAGTAAAGTAGTTTAGAGTAGAGGAGAGGAGAAGACAGGAGAGTAGAGTAGAGAAGAGTAGAGAAGGGATAAGTTAGGCTATGGTAGGCTAGACTAAGCTAGGCTTGGCAAGATAGAGTAGAGTAGAGTAGGGCAGAGTAGAGTTGAGCTAGGTTAGGCTAGGCTAGGCTAGGGTAGGCTAAGCTAGTCAAGGCTAGGCTCGAGTAGAAAAAAGAAGAGTAGAGTATAGTAAAGATGAGCAAGATTAGGCTAGGCGAGCGTATAGTTGATTAGAGTAGAGTAGAGTAGAATAGGGTAAAGTAGAGTAGAGTAGAGTTGAGTAGAGAAGAGTAGAGTAAAGCTAGTTAGGCTAGGCTAGGCTAGAATAGAGTATAATAGAGCAATGTAGAATAGAGTACACTAGCATTGAGTAGTGCTAGGTTAGGCTAGGCTAGGCTAGAGTACAGTAAAACAAAGTAGAGTATAGAAGAGAAGCACATAGTATTGTAGAGTAGAGTGGAGAAGAGTAGAGCATAGTAGAGCATAAAAGAATAGAGCAGAGTAGAGAAGAGTAGAATAGACAAGAGCAGAGCTAGGTTAGGCTAGGCTACAGTAAAGTAAAGTAGAGATAAGTATTGTAGAGCTAGGTTAGGCTAGGTTAAGCAAGGGTAAGCTAGGCTAGGCTAAGAAATGCAAGGCTAATGTAGGGTATAGTAGAGTTGAGTAGAGTAGAGTAGAGCTAAGATTGGCTGGGCTAACCAACAAGGCTAGGCAAGGCAAGGCTAAGCTAAGGTAAGCTAGAGTAGAGCAGAGTAGAGTAAAGTAGGTAGAGTAGAGTAGAACTAGGTTAGAGGCTAAGTTATAGTGAAGCAGAGTAGAATAGAGCAATGTAGAGTATAAAAGACCAGAGCTGAGGAAAGTAGAGTAGAGTATAGCCAATCAAATCAAAGCAGAGTATAGTAGAGTAGAGAAGAGTAAAGTGAGGTTAGGCTAGGCTAGGTTAGGCAAGGTTAAGTTAGCCTAGGCTAGGATAAAGTAGAGTAAAATAGAGTATAGTAGGGTAGAGCAGAGTAGAGTAAATTAGAGTAGAGTAGAGCTAGGTTCTGTTAGGCTAGACTAGGCTAGGCTATGGTAGGCTAGAGTAAAGTAGAGTATAGTAGAGTGGAGTAGAGTAGAGTAGAGTAGAGTAGAGCTAAGTTAAGGTAAGCTAAGTTAAGCTAGGCTAGAGTATAAAGTAGAGTAGAGTAGAGCAAAGTAGAGTAGAGCAGAGTAAAGTGGAGCAGGGTAGGGAAGAGTAAAGAAGAGCAGAACATAAAAAATTAGAGCAAGCAGAGCAAAGCTAAGTTAGGCTAAGCAAGACAAGGCTAAGCTAGGTAAGGCTAGGCTAGGCTAGAGTAGAGTAGTATAGAAATAATAGAGTAGAGCAGAGTATAGTAGAGTAGAGCTAGGTTTGGTTAGGTTAGAGTATGCTAGGCTAAGAAAGTGTATAGTAGAATAGAGCAAAGCCAATTTATGCTAAGCTTGGTTAGGCTAGATTAGAGTAGAGTGGTATGGAGTAGAGTAGAGTAAAGTAAAGTTGTGCTGAGTGTAGTAAAGTGGAGAAGAGTAGAGTATAGTAAAGTAAAGTAGAAGTGAGGAGTGTAGAGCAAAGCAGAGTGGCATAGAGCAAAGTAGAGTAGAGCAGAGAAGAGTAGAGTAGAGTAGAGCAATGTAGAGTAGAGTAGAGTAGAGTAGCACAGAGTAGAGCAAAGCCGAGCAGAGTTGAGTAGAGCTTTGTTATGCTATGCTAGGCTAGGCTAGGCTAGGCAAGAGTGGAGCACAATAGAGTAGAGTTTAGAAGAATAGAGTATAGTACACCTTGGTTAGGCTTGGCTAGGCTAGGCTAAGCTAAACTAGCTAGAGTAGAGTAGAGTTGAGTAGAGTAGATTAGAGTAGAATAGAGTAGAGAAGAGAAGAGTAGAGTAGAGCAGAGCAGAGTAGAGCAGAGTAGAGTAAAACTAAGCAAAACAAAGAAGAGCAGAGTAGAGTAGAACAGAGTAGAGTAGAGGAAAGCATAGCAAAGTAGAGTTGAGTAGAGTTAGGTTAGGCTAAGCTAGGTTAGAGTAGAGTTGTGTAAAGCTATGTTAGGCTAGGCTAGGCTAGGCAAGGTTAGGCTAGCCTAGAGAAAAGTAGAGTAGAGTAGAGTAGAGTAGAGTAGAGTAGAGTGGAATAGACCAAAGTAATGTAGAGTAGAGCAAAGAAGAGTAGAGCAGAGTATAGCATAATAGAGTGGAGCAAAGCAGAGTAGAGTAGAGCAGAGCAAAGCTGAGCAAAGCAAAGTAGTGTAGATTAGAGGAACTATTAGGCTATGCTAGGCTAGGCAAGGCTACGCTAGGCTAGTGTAGAGTAGAGTAGAGTAGAGAAGAGCTAGGTTAGGCTAGGCTACGCTAGGTTAGGTTAGAGTAGAGTAGAGTAGAGTAGAGTAGGATAGAGTATAGTAGGGTAGAGTAGAGTACAATAAAGTAGAGTAGAGTAGGTTACAATATAGTAGAGTAGAGTGGAGTAGAGCTAGGTTAGGCTAGCCTAGGTTGGGCGAGGCTAGGGTAGGCTAGGCTAGGCAAGAGTAGAGTAAAGTAGAGTAGAGTAGAGCATAGTAGAGCTAAGTTAACCTAGGTAAGGCTAGAGTACAATAAAGTAGAGTAGAGTTTAGTAGAGCAGAGCAAAGCAGACCAAAGTAGAGAAAAGCAAGAGTAGAGCATAATAGAGTAGGGTAGAGTAAAGAAGAATAGAGCTAGGTTAGGTTAGGCTAAGCAAGAATTGAGTCAAGTAGAGTAGGGCTTGGTTAGGTTAGGCTAAGTTAGAGTTTCGCAGAATATAATAGATTAGATTAGAGTAGAGTAAAATTAGAGTACAACTAAGTTAGGCTAAGCTATGCTATGCTTGAGTAGGCTAGGTTAGAGTAGAGTAGAGTAGAGAAAAGTAGACTAGAGTAGAGCAAGGTTAGGCTAGGCTAGATGAGGCTAAACTTGGCTAGAGTAGAGTAGAGTAGAGTTGAGTAGAGTAGAGTAGAGTAAAGCAAAGCAAAGTAGAGCAAAGCAGAGTAGAGTAGAGTAAAGAAGAGTAGAGTAGAGCAAAGAAGAGTAGAGTAGAGCATAACAAAGCAGAGCAAAGCAAAGTAGAGCAGAGTAGAGTGGAGCTAGGTTTGGCTAGGCTAGTTTAGGCTAGGTTAGACCAGAGTAGAGTAGAGTGGAGTAGAGTTGAGTAGAGTAGAGCAATGTTAGGCTAGGCTTGGCCAGGGTAGAATCGTGTAAAGTACAGTAGAGTAGAGTAGATAAGAGTAGAGAAGAGAGCAGAGCTAGGATAGGTTAAGCAAGGGTAGAGTATAATAAAGTAGATTAGAGTAGAGTAATATAAAGTAGAGTAGAGTAGAGTAGAGCAGAGCAAAGTAGAGCAGAGCTTGGTTAGGCTAGGCTGAGCTAGGTTAGGCTAGAGTAGAGTAAAACAGAGTCGAGTAGAGTGGAGTAGAGTAGAGTAGAGCTAGGTTATGTCATGCTTGGCTAAGCTAAGTTAGAGTAGAGTAGAGTAGGATAGAGTAGATTAGAGTAGAGTAATGTAGAGTAGAGCAGAGTAAAATAAGGTAAATCTAAGTTAGGCTAGATTAGGATTGGATCGACTAGGCTTGAGTAAAATAGAGTAGAGTCGTGTAGAGTAGTGTACATTTGAGTAGAGCTGAGCTAGGTTATGCTAGGCTCAGCTAGCTTAGATTAAATTAGGCTAGAGTTGAGCATAGTACAGTAGCATAGAGTATAATAGAGTAGAGGAGAGCAGAACAGAGTATAGAACAGTAGAGTAGAGAAAAGCAGAGTGGAGTAGAGCAGAGAAGAATAGAGCAGAGCATAACAAAGTAGAGCAGAGCATAACTAAACTGAGCTGAGCTGAGTTGTGTTGAGCAAAGCAGAGGAGAGCAAATTATAGTTGAATTGAGTAGAATAACATGATGTTAGGCTAGGCTAGGATAGGTTAGAGCAAAGTAGAGAAAAGTAGAGTAGAGCAAAGTAGAGTAGAGAGGAATAAAATAGAGCATGGTGGAACAAAGGAGAGTAGAGTAGAGCGGAGCATAATAGAGCAGAGCAAAGAAGATAAGAGCAACAAACAATAGAGCTGACCAAGTATAGTAGAATAGAGCAGAGCTAGATTAGGCCATGTTAGGCTAGTCTTGGTTAGAGTAGAGTAGAGTAGAGTAGAGTAGAGTAAAGCTAGGCTAGGCTTTTGTAGGCTCGACTAGGCTAAGCTAGAGAGGAGTAGAGTAGAGTAGAGCAAAGTAGGATAGAGTAGAGCTCAGTTAGGCTAAGCTACACTAGAGTAGAGAAGAGTAGAGCAAAGTAGTATAGAACAAAGCAAAGAAGAGTAGAGTAGAGTAGAAAAGAGAAGAGCAAAGCAGACGAGAGTAGAGTAGAGCAGAGCAGAGCATAGTAAACTCGAGCATTGTAGAGTAAAGTAGAACAGAGTATAGTAGAGTAAAACTTGGTTTGACTGAGTTAGGCTAGGTTAGGTTAGAGTAGAGTAGAGTAAAGTAGAGTAGAGTAGAGTAGAATAAAGTAATGTAGAATAGAGTAGAGAAAGGTATTGTAGAGTACAGTAAAGTTGAGCTAAGTGAGGCTAGGCTAGGCCAGGCTAGGTTAGGCAAGGCTAGAGTAGAGTAGAGAAGAGTGGAGTAGTTTAGAGTAGAGTATAGTAGAGCATAGTAGAGTAGAGTAGAGTACAACTAGGTTAGGCTAGGCTAGGCTAGAGTACAATATAGCAGAGAAGAGTAGAGTAGAGCAAAAGCAGAGCAAGGTAGAGAAGAGCAGAGCAAAGTAGAGTATAGCTAGGTTTGGCAATTCTAGAGTAGAGTAGAGTTAGGTTTGACTAGACTAGGTTAGGCTAAGTTAGTGTGCTGTAGAGTAGAGTAAAGTAGATTTGAATAGAGCAGAGTAGAGAAGAGTAGAGTAGTGTAGAGTAGAGTAGAATAGAGTAGAGCAGAAAAGAGCAGAGTTGAGAATTGTAGAGCATAGCAGAGTAGAGTAGAGAAAAGTAGAGCAAAGCAAAGCAGAGCAAAGTAAAGCTAAGTTAAGCTAGGCTAAGCCAGGCTAGAGTAGAGTAGAGAAGAGTAGGGCATTGTTAGGCTAAGATAAGCTAGGTTAGGTTAGAGTAGAGTAGAGTAGAGTAAAGCTAGGTTAGGCTAAGCTAGGCAAGGGTAGGCTAGGCTTGGGTATGCTAGGCGAGGCTAGGCAACAATAGAATAGATTAAAGTTAAGTAGAGTAGTAGAGAATAGAGTAGAGTACAGTAGAGTAGAGTAGACCTCGATTTGGCTAGGTTAGGCTAGAGTAGTATAGAGTAGAGTAGAGTAGAGCATAGCAGAATAAAGTAGAGCAAGGTAGAGTAGAGTAGAGCAGAGCAGAGTAGAGTAGAGAAGAGAAGAGCAGAGTAGAGCCGAGCAGAGCATAGTCGAGCATAGTACGGCAGAGTAGAGTCAAGCTAGGTTAGGCTAAGCTAAGCTATGGTAGGCTAGATTTGGCTTGGCTAGCCTAGAATAGAGTAGAGTAGAGTAAAGTAGAGTAGAGAAGAGTAGAGCAGGGTAGAGCTAGGTTAAGCTAGTTAGGTTAGACTATGCTAAGCTAGGCAAGAGTAGAGTATGCCAGAGTGGAGCATAGTAGTGTAGAGTAGAGTATAGGTAGGTTAGGCTAGGTTAGAGTAGAGTAGAGTTGTGTAGAGTGGAGTAGAATAAAGTAAAGTATAATAGAGTAGAGGAGAGTAGAATTGAGCAGAGCAAAAAAGAGCAATGCAGAGTAGTAGTTTAGGCTATAGTAGAGTTAGGTTAGTTTAGGCTATGCTAGAGTACGATAGAGTAGAGTACAGTAGTGTAGAATAGAGTAGAGTAAAGTAGAGTAGTGTAGAGCATAGTAGAGCTAGGATAGACAAGGCTAGACTAGAGTAAAGTAGAACTTGGTAGGCAAGGCTAGGCTAGACTCGATTAGAGTAGAGGAGAGTAGAGCAGAGTAGAGTAGAATAGAGTAGATTCAAGTAGAGTGGAGTAGACTCAAGTAGAGTAGAGTAGAGCTACGTTAGGCTAGGCTAAGCTAGGCTAGGTTAGAGTAGAGTAGAGTAGAGTAGAGTAGATTAGAGTATAGTAGAGTAGAGTAATGTAGAGTAAAGATAGGTTAGGTTAGACTAGGCTAGGCTTGGGTAGGTTAGGCTAGAGTTGAGTAGAGTAGAATAGAGTAGAGTAGAGTTGAGTAAAGTAGAGTAGACCTTGGTTAGTCTAAGCTAAGCTAGGCTAAACAAGACTAGAGTAGAGTTGAGTAGAGTAAAGTAGAGAGGTTAGGCTAGGTTATAGTAGAGTAGAATATAGTAGAGTAGATTAGAGTAAAGTTTAGTACAATAGAATAAAGTAGAGTAGAGCAAGGTTAGGCTAGGCTAGGCTAAGCAAGATTAGAAGATAGTAGTTTAGAATAGAGTACAGTAGAGTAGAGTAGAGGAGAGCAGAGGAGAGCAGAGGAGAGGAGAGCAGAGTAAAGCAGAGTAGTGCTAAGTAGAGTAGAGTAGAGAAGAGCAGAGTTGTAGAGTAGAGGTGATCAGAATAGAGCAGAGTAGAGTAAAGTGGAGTAGGATAGAGTAGAGTAGGGAAGGGTATAGTATAGTAGAGTAGAGTATAGTAGATTAGAGCAAGGGTAGGCTAGGCTGGGCTAGGTTATGCTAGGCTTAAGTAAAGTAGAGTAGAGTAGAGTCGAGTATAGTTGAGTAGAGCTTGGTTAGGTTAGGCTATATCAGACTAGGATTGGCAAAAGTTTAGTAAAGAAGAGCAGAGCAGAGTAGAGCAAAGCAAATTAAATCAAAGTGATGTAGGGAAGAGCAGAGTAGAGCACAGCAGAGTAGGGTCGAGCTAGGTTAGGCTAGACTAGGCCAGGTGAGGTTAGCCTAGGCTCGAGTCGAGTAGTCTAGAGTAGATTAGAGGAGAGTGGAGCTAGGTTAGGTTAGGCTAGCTAAGCTAAAGTAGATTAGAGTAGAGTAGAGTAGAGTAGAGCATAGAATAGAAAAGAAGAGTAGAGCAAAGTAGAGTAGAGTAGAATAGTGTAGAGCAGAGCAGAGCAGAGTAGAGTATAATAGAGCTAGGTTTGGCTAGGCTATGTTAGAGCATAGTGGAGTAGAGTTGAGTAGAGCAGAGCTTTATTAGGCTAGGCTAGACAAGGTTAGGCTAAACAAGGCTAGACTAGAGAAGAGTAGAGAATAACAGAGTAAAGAAGAGCAGAGAAGAGCAAAGCGAAGCAGAGCAGAGTAGCGCACAGTAGAGTAGAGCAGAGCAGAGCAAAGTAGAGACGAGTCGAGCAGAGAAGAGTTGAGTAGAGCAGAATAGAGTAAATCAGTTTAGAGCAAAGCACAACAGAGCAAAAAGAAACAAAGTAGAGCAGAGCTAGATTAGGTTAGGCTAGGCTAAGCTAGGATAGAGTAGAGTAAAATAGAGCTAAGTTAGGCTATGTTAGAGTAGAGTAGAGTAAGGTATATTAAAGTAGATGGGAGCAGAGTAGAGGAGAGTTGAGTATAATGGACCTATGTTAGGTTAGGTTAGGCTAGGTTGGGCTAGGGTAGAATAAGGTAGAGTAGAGTATAGTAGGATAGAGCTAGGTTAGGTTAGGCTAGGCAAGGCTAGGCTGTAGTACAATATAATAAAGTAGAGAAGAGCATAGCAGAGAAGAGTAGTGTAGAACAGAGAATAATATATTAGAATAGTGTAGAGTAGAGGAGAGCTAGGTTAGGATAAGCTAGGCTAGGGTAGACTAGAGTTAAGTAGAGAGTAGTGTTGAATAAGCTAGGCTAGGCTAGGTTAAAGTAGAGCATAGTAGAGTAGGGTAGAGTAGAGTAGAATATAATATGATAAAGTATATTAGAGTAGAGTAGATTAGAGTTAGATTAGGCTTGGCTAGGCTGGTGTTAGTTAGGTTAAGATAGGCTAGAGTAAAGTAGAGTAGACTAGAGTAGCATAGAGAAGAGTAGAGTAGAGTAGAGCTCAGTTAGGCTATGCTAGTTTAGGCTAGAGTAGAGTAGAGTAGAGTAGAACAGAGTAGCGTAGATAAGAGAAGGATAGAGTAGAGTAGAGAAGAGCAGAGCTGAGTAGAGTAGAGCAGAGAAAAGCAGAGTAGAGAAAAGAAAAGAAAAGTAGCACAAAGTAAAGCAAAGTATAGCAAAGCATAATAAAGCTATGTCAATCTAAGCTATACTAGGTAGGCTTGGTTAGAGTAGAGTAGAGTAGAGTATAGTAGAGTAGAGTGGAGTAGAGTATGGTAGAGTATAGTATAGTAGAGCAAAGTAGAGTAAGGTTAGGCTAGACAAGGTTAGCCTAGGACAACCTAGGCTGGAGTAGAGATGAGTAGAGCTAGGATAGTTTAGGCTAGGCTAGGCTAGGGTGTAGTAGAGTATAATAGAGTAGAGCAGAGTAAAGTACAGCAAAGCAGAGCAGAGCTAGGTTAGCCTAGGCTAGAGTAGAGTGGAGCAGAGTAGAGTAGAGGAGAGGAAAGCAAACTAGAGTAGAGCTAGGTTAAGCTAGAGTATAGTAAAGCACAGTAGTGTTGAGTAGAGTAGAGCAGAAAAGAGAAAAGTAGGGTAGAGAATAGCAGTGCTGAGCAGAGCTGAGCAGAGTTAAGTAGAGTTATGTTAGGCTAAGCTAGACGATGCTAGGCAATGCTATACTAGACTTGGCTAAGCAAGGCTAGAGTAGAGTAAAGTAGAATAAAGCTTGGTTAGGCTAAGCTAGGTTTGAGTAGAGTGGAGAAGAGTAGAGTAGAGTAGAGTAGTGTATAGCAAGCTTAGGCTAGGATAGAGTAGAGTACAGTAGAGTAGAGTAGAGTAAAGTAGAGTGGAGTAGTGTAGTGCTTAATTAGGCTAGGCTAGGCAAGGCTAGGAAAGGATATAGTAGATTAGAGTAGAGTAGAGCATAAAAAAGTAAAGAATTGTAGAGAAGAGCAGAACAGAGTAGAGTAGAGCAACGTAGGGTAGAGTAGAGTAGAGTAGAGCAGACCAGAGAAGATCAAAACATAACAAAGTATAGTTCAGTAGAGCAGAGCAGATTAGAGGTAAGTTAGGCTATGCAAGGCTAGAGAAGAGTAGGGTAGAGCTTGATTAGGGTAAGCTAGGTTAGGCAAGGGTAAACTAGGCTAGAGTAGAGTAGAGTAGAAGAGTGTAGAGCATAATAGAGTAGAGCAGGGTAGAATAGAGCAGAATAGAATAGAGAAGAGTAGAGCATAACAGAGTAGAGTAGAGCTAGGTTAGGCTAGGCTATAATAGAGTAGAATAGAGCTAAGTTAGGCTGGGCTAGGCTAGGCTAAATTAGAGTAGAGTAGAGTAGAGTAGAGTAGAGTAAAGTATAGCATAGTAGAGTGGAGTAGAGTAGAGAAGAGTAGAGCTAGGTTAGGTTTGGCTAGGATTGGCAAGACTAGGTTAGGTTATGCTAAGCTAGGCTAGGCTAGGCTGGAGTAGAGTAGAGTAGAGCATAGTAGACATGAGCTAGGTTAAGCTAGGCTAGGCTAAAGTATAATAGAGTGAAGTACAATAGAGTAGAGAAGAATAAAGCAGAGTAGAGCAGAGCATAATAGAGTGGAGCATAGTAAAGTAGAGTAGGGCAGAATAGAGCTAGATTAAGCTAGGCTAGGCTGGAGTAGATTAGAGTTGAGTAGAGCTCAGTTATGCTATGTTAGGTTACAGCAAAGCAAAGTAGAGTAGAGTAGAGTACAGTGACATACAGTATAGTAGAGTAAGTAGAGTAGAGCTAGTTAGAGTAGAGTAGAGCATAGTAGAGCAAAGTAGAGTAGAGTAGAGTACAGTAGAGTAGAGCAAACAAACCAGAGTGGAGTAGAGTAGAGCAGAGCAAAGTAGAGTAGAGCTAAGTTAGGTTAAGCTAGGCTAGGCTAGGCTCAACTAGGCAAGGTTAGAGTAGAGTAGAGTATATTATAGTATAGTGTAGTATAATATGTCGAGTAGAGTCAAGTATAGCAAGGTTAGGCTTGGCTAGGCTAGGCTAGGCCAGAGTAGAGTAGAGCAGAGTAAAGTTTAGTGGAGTTAAGTGGAGTTGACTAGAGTAGAGTAAGGTTAGGTTATGCTAGGCTAGGATATTCTAGACTAGAGTAAGTAGAGTAGAGCAGAGAAGAGTAGCAAAGAGTAGAGTAGATAAGTGTAGAGTAGAGCAGAGTAGAGCTAGGTTAGGCTATGCAAGGTTAAAGTAGGGTAGAGTAGAGTAAAGCTAGGTTAGGGTAGCCTAGGCTTAGCTAGGTTTGAGTAGGGTAAAGTAGAGTAGAGTATAGGAGTGTAGAGTAAAGTAGAGTAGAGTAGAGTAAAGCTAGGTTAGGCTAAGTTAGGCTAGGCTAGATTAGGCTAGTTTAGGCTAGGTTAGGCTAAGCTAGAGTAGAATAAAGTAGAGTATAATAGAGTAGAGTAGAGTAGAGTAGGTTAGGCAAGGCTAAGCTAAGTTAGGCTATAGTACAACAGAGTAGTGTAGAGTAGAGCACAACGTAGTAGAGTAGAGCAAATTAGAGCAGAGTAGTATAGAGTAGAGAAGAGTAGAGTAGTGTAATTACAGAGCAGAGCATAGAAAAGTAGAGTAGAGTAGAGTAGAGCAAACCAGAGGTAGTTAAGTTAGGCTAGGCGAGGCTATGCTAGGTTGGTTAGGTTAGAGCAGAGTAGAGAAGCGTAGGGTAAAATTAAGTTATGCTAGGCTAGGCTTGGTTAGAGTAGAGTAAAGTAGATTGGTGTAGGGTAAAGTAGAGTATAATAGAGTAGAGTAGAGCTAGTTAGGTTAGGCTAAGTTATGCTAGGTTAGAGTAGAGTAGAATAGAGTAGGTTAGAGTTGGGTAGAGCTTAATTATGCTTGGTTAGGCTAAGCCAGGCTTGAGTAGAGTAGAGTAGAGTTGAGTGGAGTAGAGTATAGAAAAATAAAGCAGAACAAAGAAGAATAGAGTAGACTAGAGAAGAACAGAGTAGAGCAGAGCTGAGCTTAGTAGAGTAGAGCAGAGCAAAGTAGAGTAGAGTAGAGTAGAAAAGAGTAGTACAGAATGGAGCAGAGTAGAGTAGTGCTAGTATGGCAAAGATAGGTTAAGCTAAGTTAGGTTGGAGAAGATTAGAGTGGAGTAGAGTAGAGTAGAGTAGTGTAGTGTTGAATAAAGTAGAGTAGAGTAGAGTAGAGTATAGTATAGTAAAGTAGTGGAGAGCTAGGATAGGTTAGGTTAGGCGAGGCTATGCTAAGCTTGAGTAGAGATAAGTAGAGTAGAGTTGAGTTGAATAGGGTAGAGTTAGGCTTAGTTAGAGTAGAGTAGAGTAGGGTAAGGTACCGTAGAGCTAGGTTTGGCTGGGCTAAGCTAGGCTAGGGTAGGCTAGATTATAGTGTAGTAGAGTAAAGTAGAGTAAATTAAAGCTAGGTTAAGCTAGGCTTGGCTAGAGAACAGTATAACAGAGCAGAGCAGAGCAGAGCAAATAAGGCCATAGTAGAGCAAAGTAGAGTAGAGTAGAGTACGGTAGAGTAGAGCTAAGTTAGGCTAGGTTAGGCTGGGCTAGGCAAGGTTAGGTTATACTAGAGTAGAATAGAGTGGAGTAGAGTAGAGTAGACTTAAGTAGAGTAGAGTTAATCTGAGATAGGTTTGGCTAAGCTACGTAAGGCTAAAGTAGGGTAAAATAGAGTAGAGTAGAGTAGAGAAGAGAAGAGTAGAGTAGTATAGAGTGAAGAAGAGTATAGTAAAGAAGAATAGAGCATAGTAAAGTAGACTAGAGAAGATCAGAGCATAGTAGAGCAGAGCTAGTCTATGCTAGGCAAGGCTAGAGTAGAGTAGAGTATTGTAGAGTAGAGCTAGGTTAGGCTTGGCTAGGTTAAGCTAGGTTTGAGTAGAGTAGAGTAGAGGTAGGCTAGGCAAGGCTAGGATAGAGTAGAGTAGAGTTGGGTAGAGCAAGGTTAAACTAGGCTAGACTAGGCAGCTTTATAGTAGAGTAGAGTAGAGCTAGGCTAGGTTAGGCTAGGCTAGGCTTGGCTAATGTATAATAGGATAGAGTATAGTAGAGCAGAGAAGAGTAGAGCATAACATAATAGAGCATAGTAGAGCATAACAGAGAAGAGTGGAGTAGAGTAGAGTAGAGCATAGCTAAGTTAGGATAGATAAGATTAGAGTAGAGTAGAGTAGAGTTGAGTATAACTAGGTTAGGCTAAGTTAGGCTAGGCTAGGTTTGAGTAGTGTAGAGTAGAGTAGAGTAGAGTGAGGTTAGGCTAAGCTAGCCAAAGAAGAGTAGAGTATAATAGAGAAGAGTAAAGTGGAGTATAGTAGATAGAGCTGTGTTAAGCTAGGGGAGGCTAGGCTACACTAAAGTGAAGTATATTAGAGTAGAGTAGAGCATTGTAGAGTAGAGCAAAGCATAGTAGAGTAGAGTAAAAAAGAGCAGAGCTAGGTTAGTCTAGGCAAGGCTATAGTAGAGTAAAGTAGAGCTAGGTTAGGCTAGGCTAGGTTAGAGTAGAATAGATTATAGTATAGTATAGTATAGTTGAGTAGAGTAGAGTAGAGTTCGGATAGGTTGGGTGATGCTAGGCTAGAGTAGAGTAGAATAGAGTAGAGCTCAGTTAGGTTGGCCTAGGCTTGGTTAGGCTAGAGCAGAGTAGAGTTGTGTTGAGTAGAGTGAAGTATAGTAGAATAGTGTAGAGTAGAGAAGACCTAAGTTAGGTAAGGCTTGGCTAGGCTAGGTTAAGCTAGTCTAATAGGCTATTGTAAGCTAAAGTATAATAGAGTAGAGTACAATAGAGTAGAGTAAAGCTAGGTTAGGCTTGGCTAGAGAACAATAGAGTAGAGTAGAATAGAGAAGAATAGAGTAGTTTAGGGTAGAGTAGAATAGAGTAGAGCAGAGCAGAGCAAAAAAGTGTAGAGTAGAGCTAGGTTCTGCTAAGCGAGGCTGGGCAATGCTAGGCTAGAGTAGAGTAGAGTAGAGTAGAGCTAGGTTAGGCTTGGTTAGAGTAAAGTAGAGTTGAGTAGAGTAGAGTAGAGTAAAGTAGAGGAGACTAGAGTTGAGTACACTAGAGTAGATCTAAGTTGACTACACTAGAGTAGAGCAGAGTTGAGTAGAGCAGAGAAGTGCAAAGCATAGAAGAGTAGAGCAGAGAAGTGCAGAGTAGAAAAGAGCAGAACAGAGCAGTGCAAAAATGAGCAGGGTAGAGCTGATCAGAGTAGAGTCGAGCTAGGTTTTGCTAAGCTAAGCTAGGCTAGGATAATATAGTGCAGAGTAAAGAAGAGTAGAATAATGTAGGGAAGGTAGGGTAGAGTAGAGTATAGTAGAGTAGGGTAGAGTAGAGTAGAGCAAGGTTAGGCTAAGCTACATAAGGTTAGGCTATTCTAGGCTAGGTTTGGCTAGGCCAGAGTAGAGTAGAGTAGAGTAGAGTAAAGCTAGGTTTGGTTAGGCTAGGCTAAAATATAGTAGAGTAGGGAAAAAAAAAGAGTAGAGTAGATTAGGTTAGAGCATAACAGAGTAGAGTAGAGGAATATGAAGTGAAGTAGAGTAGCACAGAGTAGACCTAAGTAGAGTAGAGCAAAGTGGAGTAGAGCAAATCTTTGTTAGCTAGGCTAGGCTGGAGTAGAGTAGAGTAGAGCTAGTTAGGACAAGCTAGGCTAGGCTAGGTTAGGGTAAAGTATAGTAGAATAGAGTACAATAGAGTAGAGTAGAGCTTGGTTAGGCTGGGCTAAGATAGGATAGGCTTGCCTTTGTTAGGCAAGGCCAGAGTGGAGTAGAGTATAAAAGGGTAGAGTAGAGTAGAGTAGAGCTAAGTTAGGCTAGCCTAGGCTAGAGTACAGTAGAGCAGAGTTGAGTGGACTAGAGTAGAGCATAGAAAAGTAGATTAGAATATAGTAGAGTAGAAAAGAGTAGAGCAGAGCATAGTAGAGCTAAGTTAGGCATGGCTAGGCTAGGCTAGAGAAGAGTACACTGCTCTATTGTGCTTTTCTCTGTTATGTTTTCCTCTACTCTACTGTACATTACTTTGTCCTACTCTACTCTACTTTGCTCAGCTCTACTCTAGTATCCTCTGCTCTACTCTACTCTACTCTACTCCAACCTAGCCTAGCCCAACCTAGCTCTACTCTACTCTACTCTAGCCTAGCCATGTGTTGCTTAGCCTAACCCATCTCTACTCTACTCTACTATACTCTACTCTGGTCTACTTTGGTCTGCTCTGCTCTTCTCTTCTCTTCTTGGCTCTGCTCTGCTTTACTATTCTCTACTCTACCCTACTGTACTCTACTCTACTCAACCAAAGCCTAGCCTAGCCTTGCCTACCCTAACTAAACCTTGTTCTACTCTACTTTTCTCCCCTCTAGTCTACTCTACTCTACTCTAGCCTAGCCTAACCTAGCCTAGCCTAATAAAGCTCTGCTCTACTATACTCTACTATGCTCTACTCTACTCTACTCTACTCTAAGTTGCTCTACACTACTCTACTCTACTCTATTCTACTATACTTTACTCTACTCTAACCTAGCCTAACCTAGTCTAGCCTTGTATAGCTTAGCCTAACCTAGTTCTACTATGCTCTGCTCTACTTAGAACTACTGTGCTCTACTCTGCTCTATTCAGGTCTACTATGCTCTTCTCTACTCTGCACTACTCTGCTCAGCTCTACTCTTCTCTACTCTACTCTACTCGACTCTACTCTTACCTTGCCTGGCCTAATATAGCTCTGCTCCACTCTACTATTCTCTGCCCTACTCTACTTTACTCTATTCTAGCCAAGATTAACCTAGCCTACCCTAACCTAGTGTAGCTTAGCATAGCCTAGCTTAACCTAACCTAGCCTAGCCTAAATTAACTCTACTCTAGTCTACTCTACTCTACTATGCTATAATCTACTCTACTCAACTCCAACCTAGCCTAGCCTATCCTATCCTAGCTCTGCTCAGCTTTATTCTACTCTAGCCAAGCTTTGCGTAGCCTAACCAAACTCTACCTTACTATGCTCTATTCTGCTCTGCTCTACTCTGCTCTACTCTTCTATGCTCTACTCCACTCTACTATTCTCACTTCTTCTCTACTCTGCTCTTCTCTACTCTATTTTCCTCTATTATGCTCAGTTCTACTCTACTCTGCTCTGCTATGCTCTTCTCTACTCTATTCTACTCTCCTCCACCTTACTCAACTCTAACCTACTTTACCCTTACTCAACCTAACCTAGTCTAACCAAGCTCTACTCTACATTACTTTACTCAAATCTACTCTTACCTAGCCTAGCCTAACTTAGCTTTGCTTTGTTGTGCTCTTCTCTACTCTACTCTGCTCCACTATACTCTAGTCTACTCTACTATGCTCTTCTCTCCTCTGCTCTACTCTACTCTACTCTACGCTAGCCTAGCATAACTTACAATAGGTCTACTCTACTCTACTCGACACTGCTTGCCTCTAGCCTAGCCTAGCCTAACCTAGCCCTGCTCTGATCTACTCTGCTCTACTCTTTTATGCTCTGTCTTGCTCTACTCTGCTCTACTTTACTCTACTTTAGCAAAGTCTAGCCAAACCTAACATAGTTCTACTCTACTCAGCTCTACTCCATAATACTCTATTCTCGCCAAGTAAAACCTAGTCTAGCCTAACAAGCTCAGCTCTGTTCTAGTTTACTCTATATACTCTACTCTACTCTAGTCCAATCTATTCTAGCTTAGCTTAGCCTAACCTATTCCTACTCCACTCTACTCTGCTCGACACGACTCTACTCTACACAACTCTACTATACACTACTCTACTCTGCTCTACTCTACTTTAGTCTACTCTACTCTAACTTAACCTTGCCTAGCCAAACCTACCTCTACTATATTCTACTCTACTCTACTCTACTCTAGGCTAGCATAACCTAACTTAGCTTTAGTCTTCTCTTCTTTGCTTTTCTCTGCTCTACTCTGCTCTACTCTACTCTACTCTATTTTGCTCCACTTTACTCCATTCTACTCTTTATGCTCTATTCTACTCTACTATGCTTTGCTCTGCTTTACACTACTCAACTCTATTGTACTCTACTTCAACCTAGCCTAACGTAACCTAACTTAGCTCTACTATACTCTATTCTACTATACTCTATTCCATTATACTCTAATCTAGCCTAGCCTAACCTAGCCTTGCCTCACCTAGCCCCACCAAGCCTAGATTAACCTTGCTCTACTCTACTCTATTCTACTCTACTCTAACCTAGCCTAGCCTAGAATAGCTTAGCTTAACCTAGCTTTGCTCTACTTTGCTTTGCTCTACTCAGCTTTACTCTACTCAACTCTGCTCTATTCCACTCTACTCTACTCTACTATACTCTACTCTACTTTGCTCTTCTCTACTTTACTCTGCTTTGCTGTTCTCTACTCTACTCAACTCTGCTTTTCTCTGCTCTAACCTAGCCTAACTCTACTTTACTCGACTCTAGTCTACTCTGCTCTACACTGCACTACTCTACTCTGCTCTACACTGCTCTACCCTACTATACTCTACTAAACTTTAGCCTAGCCTAGCCTAGTCTACCTTAGCCTAGCCTAACCTAACTCTACTATACTATACTCTACTCAACTCTACACTACTTTGCTCTACTCTAACCTAGCCTAGCCTAACCTAGCTCTACTCTACTCTATTCTACTCCACTCGACTCTAATCTATTCTTCTCAACTCTAGTCTACTCTAGCAAAGCCCAATCTAGCTTTATTACACTCTACTATACCTAGGCAAGCCTAACCTAGCCTAACCTAACCTAACATAGCTCTACTCAACTCTATTCTAGCCTACAATAACCTAGCTTTGCTCTACTCTTCTATGCTCTGCTCTGCCCTACACTACTCTAATTTCCTCTACTCTGTTCTACTCTACTCTACTCTGGTTAGCTCCTTACTACTTTACTCTACTCTACTCTTCTCTACTCTAGCCTAGTTTAGCATAGCATAGCCTAGTCTATCCTAACCTTGCACTACTCTACTCTACTCGATTCTAGCCTAGTTTAACCTAGCCTAGTCGAGCCTTGCCTAACCTAGCTCTACTCTGCTAAACTCAGCTTTACAATACTCTAATTTATTTTGCTCAACTCTACTCTTCTCTACTCTACTCTGCCCTACTCTACTAAAGCAAACCCTACCCCAGCCTAGCCTAGCATAGCTTATCCTAGCCTAACCAAGCCTAACCTAACTTAGCTCTACTACACTAGACTCTACCCTACTCTACTCTAGCTTACCCTAGCCTAGCCTATCCTAGCTTAGCCTAAATTAGCTCTACTCTACTCTACTCTACTCTACTCTACCATACTCTACTCTACTCTACTCTACTTTACTTTAAACTAGCCTAGCTTAGTGTAGCTTAGCTCAACTCAGCTCAACTCTGCCCTACTTTACTCTACTTTGCTATGCACTACTCTACTCCTCTCTACTTTACTCCACTCTACTCCGCTCTACTCTTCTCTACTCTGTGCTACTTTGCTCTGCTCTACTCTACTCTACTTAATTTAAAATAACCAAATTGAAAACTTAGAGACCACATGAAAGATGATTTAGAGTTAGAAACAAATATCACGAAATCAAAGTTAAAAAAATTAAATAAATAAGATAAATTGTATAAGAAAGTTGAATTCCATGAAACTAAAATGATTGAGTAGAACATCCTCAAACATAAAATCAAAAACATTCGAAAAAACATATTTTAAAAAATGTAGCAAATAAACAATTAATTTGTTAGAGCTAGCCATGATGAGTCAAACAACATTTACATAATCTTGATGGTCCTAGTTGTGAATTACTATGAATTATCAAAATAAGTAAGCATATATAATAATACTTTATTATTTTAATATTAAACAAATATATATTGAACCTAAAACTGGATAAAGTTAAGTAAAATAAATGTATGAAATTATAGAAAAATAAATATTTTTTCAATTTGACAACATTAGGAACTATAGCAGAGAACAATAATAAATAATAAATAAAAATAATAAATTATTAATTAAATATTATGTAAATAAATATAAAAGTTGAAATAAGAAAAATAGAACAAATGTACTTTGTTTAAATCAATGTACATAAAGGTCACATAAGTGGAGAATAAGAGCATAAAAGTAATATAACCAGATCAAAGTAAACTTTTTGACAAATTGAGAGAAAATTTTTAGTAAAAGTACTTTCAAAGTTGTTTAGAAAATCAGTTGACATCATTGATTATCAAAGGAAGAAATTATAGTGCTCCACAATGCATTCCTAACTAGAAGATATTAGAATATTAAAAAATAATGGAAAGAATACTTAATTAGATGGAACTCATCATGACGATTTCAATGATGTTTGTTTCTCATGGTCAGACCCTATAAAAAATATTATGAACTGGCAAAGTAATTAAATATAAATAATAATAAATTATTTTTTATATAATAAGTATATAAATATTAAAGCTAAAATGGGAAAAATTAAATGATATAATATAATTAAAGACATTTAAAAGTGACATGAGATTAGATTTAGAGTTACATAATAATCTTACAAAATAAAATGAAAACATTAAATTAATGGGATAATTTATAAAAAAATGTTGCCTTCCATTTTACTAAGGAGATAATCTATAACATTACTAATAGTCAAATATGGTATGTATCAAAATTTCTCATAAAGCATGCAAAGATTATGGAAAGTAAATTATTGAAAAATAAAACATAAATGTTTACTTTGATAGAGCTAGTGTCTACTAGGCCAACGATGGTTCCTTTCACTTGATCAAAACTTGTTTGCAATTATAATGAATTATTACCAATGTACATAGGTTAAATTAATAACAAATTATTATATTAAAAATTAATTTAACAAATGTTGATGATTAAACGAGATAACTTCAAATAATTTAAAAGTACCAAATCGATAACCTATAAAGTCCACATGAAAGATGATTTAGAGTCACAAACTAATATTACCAAATCAAAGTTTAAAAATTAAATAAATAAGGTAAATTGTATAGGAAAGTTGAATTCTATGATACTAAAATGTTTGAGCATAACAGCCTTGATCGCAAATGTAAAAATGTTAGAAAATAAAATATTTTAAAGAATGTAGAAAATAAATATTTAATCTATTAGAGCTAATCATTATTAGTCAAACAACATTTGCATCATCTTGATGGACCTAGTTATGGATAACAATGAAAATATATATTAAACCTACATAAATTGATGCAATGTAAAAATATGAAATTAAAGAAATATAAAGATCATATTAGAAAAGATTTAGACTTTCTTCCAAGATATAAATAATACCATGCATAACATCCTAGAACCCCAACTGAGGTGAGAACAAAAAACTCATAACAAAATCAAAATACTTAAAAAATATTTAAAATAAAAAAATAAATATTAAATGAGATATAGATTTTCAAGGTGAGTCAAGTGATGCTTAGTTCATCCTCATTAAACATGATTGAATTTACTATGAAATAACAAAGTAAATAAGCATAAATAATATCAAATTCTATTTTTAATCTTAAGTGAGTATATATTGAAGCTAAAATGTGATAAATTTAAAACCTAAAACATAAAAAAATCTTATTGATGAACGGGTTACTTGAGAGGACTATTGGAGTTACATAATAATATAACTAAATCAAAGTGAGAAAATCGAAGAAATGATATAAATAATATGATAATGTTGCATTGCAATGTACAAAGGAAGTCAAGGATAACACTCTTAATCATCAAATCTATTACAAATTAAAATATCTCATAAAGCCTTTCAGAACCTTAAAAAAGAAAGTATTTAAATATATAAAAAATAATATTCAATAATATAAAGCTTATTAAGGTACAAAGGTATTTGTTTCATCTCAATCAAAACTTGTTTGGAATTACAACGAATTATTAACATAAATAAGCATAAATAATAGGATAGAGCTCATTTAGATGTGTTTGATAATGTTTACTTCAACTAGATTAGTCTTAATGTGGAATTAAAACAAATTAAAAAATATATATGAATAAAAAAATATAAATTACTGTTTTACCATTAAGTAAATATATATTAAAGCTAAAATGAGAAAAGTTGAAGCATTGTAATCTAGCAAAACAAAAGTGATACAATGTTCGCATGAAGAGAATTGGGGTCTCGTAGTAATAATAACAAATGAAAGAGAAGACATTTCAAGAGAAGAGATTAGTTATATGAGAAAGTTGCATTCTAAAGTACTAGATAGATTATGTGGGACATTTTCAATTGTCATATGTGGTACAAGTAAAAAATCTAAAAATTATTGTTAAAACCAAAGCAATTAAATATATACAATTAGAAAAAATAAATATATAATTTGATAGAGCTCTCTAAAACATACATAATGGCATATGATTCATCTCAGTAGAACCTCATTTGGATAAATTATTAATTCAATACTAAATGAAAATATATTAAATTTAAAATAATTGATTTATGTAATATAGTACAACCAAATAGATGAAAAATGACAAAGTATTTGGGAAAATGACAGTCCTAGACACTAAGGTGATTGAGTATGACATTCTTGACTATCAAATCAGGCCTGAATTAAAATGCCTGATAGAGAATGTGATTATCCTAGAATGTAAAAACATTTAAAAATAATAAAATGAATATCTATTTGGTGGAGCTCAATGAGATGAATCCAATAATTATTTTTTCATCTAAATTAAATTAGAGGAAATCAACAACACAAATAATTTATTATTACTCTCATATTAAGTAAATCCATGTTTATATCAAAAAAACAAAAATTTCAAAAAGTTATTTAACCAAATCAAGAAATCATTTAGACTTACATGGTAACATAATCAAATGAAAGTGAAAATTATAAAGAAATTAGTTTAATAACACACAAAAGTTATATTCTAAAGTACTAAGTAGTTTAAATGTAAAATAATCATTCATCAAAAAAATTACAACTCAAAATGCCTCATAAAGCATGTCAAACCATAAAAAATGTAATTAATAGAAATATATATAACAAATATATAATTGGGTTATTACTTATCGAGAGTCCAACAATGTTTGCTTTATGACGATTGGAACAAGCTTAAATTTTTTATGAATTAACAAGGTAAATAATAATAAAAAATAAAAATTAACTATATTAATATTAAGTAAAAAGATATTAAACCTAAAATGAGATAACCTAAAATAATTTAATATCACGAAATCAAAGTGATATAAAAATTACATGAGTGTAGATTTGGATTTTCATAGTAATATAGCTAAATTAAGAAAAAAAACTTTGAAGAAATAACAGACATCATATTAGAAAGTTACGTTCTGAAATATTAAAGAGATTGAGTGTAGCATTCTCGATCATCAAATCATATACGAATCAAAGTGCCTCATACCATATGCTAACATACAAAAAAATGAGTCTAATAATAATTTTTTATATCAATCAATTCTTTTTTGAATTAATGTGAATTGCTAAAGTAAAAAAGCGTAAATAATAATAAATTATTAGTTTATAATTAAATAAATATATGTTGAAGTTCAAATATGATAAATTGAAGCAAGGCAATATGACCATGCAAAAGGCATTTAAAAGTCACAAAAAAGACATAGAATAATGTAGTATTATTAAAAAAATTAAAGCAAAACATTTTAAAAAATGGCTAAGTTTTACTATAAAGTTACATTCAAATATTTTAAGGAGATCAACTTTGACATTAACTAATATATTATGATAAATTGGACTTCAAACACAAAATCTAGTAGGAACAAAAATGTTGCATAATTGTGCCAAAATGCTATAAACAAAACTCTTTTGAAAGAAAATAAAAAAAACATTTAAAAAAAGCTCACTGAATTTGTTCCATTGAAATATGTTTCATCTCCTTCAAATCGGTATTCACTTACTATGAACAATAAAAAAATATTAAATAATATTAGGAACATTTATAGTATAGTTGAAATGAGATAAATTAAAACAACAAAGAAGGTTAAAATGCTAGCTAGACCCTTTGTTTCACTTGGCCTTTTTTGTAAGAACATGAGTAGCCCTATTTAATCTCTTATGGCTTATGAAGGCACCCGAGTTGGAGACCTTAGGGACATGTGATAGTTTATGAAAGATATTTGATAGGTATAGTGACTCAATGTTGCATTTGGGCCTCATGGGTCCTTAGTAATACCTTTCTAAGCATAAGCTCATTTGTAATGGCAACCAACTATATATGAACCTATAACTAAATGTAACGGCTTTGTAAACATTATGATTAGCCTAGATAAGAAGTGGTGTTAGTCAAAATAAGGGCAAGAATAAATGCAAGAAGAGTTGGTTATGATATCATAATTATTGAACTAGGGTTTAGAATAAACGTTAAAGAATTTTGATAATAACAACTTTACATTATTGAAAATTTACATTGTATGCAAAAACTAAATAGACTTAGGGCTTTAGGAATCCTAGATAGTTGTGGAATAATGTTAGTAGGGTTTTGCACTTTAATGTCATTACTTTGATCAAGTGAGGATCACACGTAATGGGCCTTTGATCATGCATGTTGATTTAAGCTACTTTTATTCTGTTGGCAAGGAGGTAGTTCACATGGTTGGTTGTGTTTATAAAAGGAGTGTTATAACAAATTGGAAGAATCTATAGGATCAACAAAATGTCATTCCAAAACTAGCCTTAATAAGGTACTAATGCACATTTAATCCCATGGAGAATCACATGATAACCTTTTTTAAAAGAGAATAGATGTGGTTGCTAAGGGCTTCTTGAATCATATGGGGTTGGCTAATTTGATCGACTTTCCTTTGTGGAGTGCTAGAATAAATAATGTATCATGACTCTTATTGTTAGTAGAGTAAATTAGATCAGATAAGAGACATAAACCCATAATATGAAGAATATATATATATAAACATATACCTATATATATATTGACATAGTTGGTTGATGGTGATGTTGTTGTGGTAGTTTAAAACTAATGCCATTTGCAAGCGTGATTTAATTAATTGTTATTAAGAAACTTCTGAACTACAAAGTATTTGTTTTATAACATGACACAAGATTTTCCTATTAAGACTATAACTTTATCAGTTTATATTTTTGTAAGACTTGAAGCAAACTGGTTCAAGAAAAATCAAGCTAGAGATTATCAAAATGAGTACATCTATTGGATCACTCATCATCAAAAATTGTAGATTTGATATTTTGTGTCATTAGTTAATTTTTATTAGACAGTGGACTCTTATAATTTGCTTGGTAGTTTCTCACTAAGTTTTTTTATTAATTCTTGTAGTTTGGATGGTTGTGTCTTGGAATGGAGTAGACTTAAAGGGTTTATTAATTTTGTTCATATGTTATTTATGATTTTGTCATAAGCACGACAAAAATACTTTTGATTCTTGGCATGATAGTGTTTTTGAAGTTGTTATATTATAAATTGCATGTGCGTTTGATATTATGATTATTGGATTTTTTTGTTACATTTATGTTTGATGCATACTAAAGGTATGATGATCTCCAAATATGAACATTGTGAATGATGGCTTAGCTTCAGTTTCCATTACTTTTGATTTGAAATTCTTACTTTAGGATGATATGATTTCTACTCATGTATGTCTATAAATCATAAATAGCACAACTAAGGAAAAGAAAAACATATTGTTATGGTACTTGTATTGCGTATCCACTGCATTCATTTTATAGTATGATGGTGAATATCACATCATGCAAGATAAGTACACATGAAGTAGAAAAAATCTATCATATTGGAACTAATTTGCTAAGGTTATTTTTCATACCATGTATAAAGTATGAATGTATGAGATTTGAAATTTATCTAATCAACCAATAGATTATCTTATTTGTGGAATGTTTTGCATATCAAAATTTTTTAGCTTTGTAGATCATACTTCTATATCCATGAGGTAATTTACCACTCTAATTACTTGTTTGTGAATGCAACTCTAATGAACTATTATTGCATTGGCCTTCTACTTGATTTGTTAAATAATGTTTGTTAGCCCCCAAAGAATGTTCATTTGATCTTGTAGTGTCTATTTACTTTAATGACTAACTTATGTATGTTCCTTTTATTACTCAAAAAAAGTCCAATGAACGCAAATAACCTTTCCTTTTTTAATATTTATTTGTTGCCCACAATGGAAGAAATGGATTCCATTATTTGTCTTTTGAGGTCACATATAATTTGAACAAAACAAACATGCACATTATTATTATTTACAAAACCATCAACATTTAGAATATAGATTTTGTATATGGAGCACCAAATCACAACTTGACAACTTTTGTACCTCACAAATGATTATGTAGTAAACTAAGTTGAGCCACTTAATGATTCTCCTTAGTTATTTGTAGGGTGGTAATGTAGCTTACATTGTTGTAGCACTTCAATGTGAGACTATTATTAGTGGTGTTTATAGGATGATTAACTTTCTCATTGATTTTTGAGTTATTATCTTACCATATGTTTCACAAAATAATAAGATGATCGATCTTAAACTAATGTGGCTGTTTCCTTACATCTATTTAGGAGATGTTTGATTGATCATTCTAGTTTTTTCTACTTTTTTATTTCATAGAATGTTGGTAAGGATAGACTACACCTATTGTTTCATCAATATAAAATGTCATAGCCCATTGGAGCTTTCATTAGAGTTGTGTGGGTACTTTAAATCCTTCTCAAAGTTGATGTTTCTTATATTAAAGAATTGTAGAATATAGTTAAAACATGTCACAATAGAAATGGTAGCCTAAATGCATATTTAAAAAATCTAAATCTTCTACTAAAAATTCAATATTAGAATTTTTCTACTAGTTGCTTCTTAGTCTTACCAAATGTTGAAGTTTCCATTAGTTGAGTGTCTTCAAATGCCATTTTTTGTTGTGTAGGAGATTTTATTAGTTCATAAACCATCAAATTTTTTCTTTTCTTGTGCTTCAAGGAGTTAGATATCTTGTCTATGTTTCTTGATATAAGATATTGTTCCTTCATTTTACTTGGCTATAGTGAATTTTTTTTGCAATTTCTAATTGAGTTTTGTTTAGAATGCAGACTTAGCCAAATGATATTTTCTTTTGATGGAATGAAAAACTTTCTTGAATTTGTCCCATGGTGTTATGATATTTTCTAAGTCACAAAATGTAAATCATTCAAGGAGAAGATAAGTATCTAGGCATTCACATGCCTACCAGGAGTATGTCTATGTCCTATATTGAATACCTTTTTCATCAGCCTTCCCTTCTTTGTATTAATTTAATTTAGGAGGTGGCTAAAATGAGCAATATTCTTTCTTTTGACAAAAGGGGATATATGAATTTGTTTGTGGGTTATTTGTCTCTCTGAGAACTAAGTTGTTAACTTATTGTTTCCAAGTGTTCTGGCTATATTTGTTGTAAGTGATGAATTTCTCATTTTAGAGATTTATATGATGAGATGATGCAAGTTGTAAGGCTGTTAAAAAGTTGCAAATGTGGGACATAGATTTTAACTTTCCGTATGAAAGCATAACAAGCCTAATAGAACATTTATAGTCATAAAAAAGTTTACTAAAAACTATCACAAAACTTTATTCTTATGTTAAATAATCAAACTTCTATTAAAAATGAAGTGGAATAAAATAATTGAATAGAAAAGCATTCAACAATATGAATGAAATACCAATGGTAAAAATAAATGCATTGTGAATGCTTTTGCAAAACATAAAAAATAAAAGAAAAACAAAAAAAATATATTTTCTAATAACTAAAGCAAACTTATTAAGACCATGATATAAAAATTACTAAAAATATTTGTTTGGTTAGTTTAGTGATATAAATTATACAAAAAAATTCCTATAAAACTAAAAAAAGAATAGGACAAAAAAACTTTTAAGATTATCATAATATATGTAATTCACCATACTAGACAACTGTTTTTGCAATGTAATGTATAAAATAATTTATTCTATACAAAAAAATAAAAAAAAAATAAAAAAATTAATGATTTCGTTATAATTATACAATTGAAGTTTTTGTTGTTTGACTTTTTTAACTTGAATTTATCTTAACAATTAAAATACGCTAAGGAATCCAACATGTGCAAAAGGTATAAAAAAATAAATTGTTTAAAAATAGGTTGTCAATGGAAAAGTTGGTTATAAAGTTATAACTTCAAAACTTGTTATTGTACACAAAACATTTAATGTAATGGCAAACAAAAATTTAATTTGAAAAATAGCATTTTAATTAAGTAAATTCATATGTTTTGCATTTCATTGACAACTCTCTATTATAAATATAATATATTAAAAGATATAAAAATTTAAAAAAAAAAAAAGTAAATCATATTTAATATTTAACCATATTTGCATAATAGGACAACAAAAGCTTTTCTTGTAAGATAAGACTAATAAATATGGCAGTGATAAAATCAAACAATAAAGTGCAAACAAAACTAAAGGAACCTCATTAACAAGCAATACAGTTTTAATATGAATATTTAGTGGACTATTTGGTGAAGGAAATAGTTAGGAATGAAGGAGAAAGATGTCCATCCTATTGAAGCAAGAATTGTGAAAATCATAAACTTGAATTGTCTAAAATATAATGCCTCCTAAAATTTTTTACAGCTAATTATTAGAATTCAAAACTTCTACAAAGAGAGCCTTAAGAAAAGAAATTCAAAATCTTTTTATGTTGTTTAATTCAAACTTAAATCAATGCATTACGAAAATTTCAATTACATTTCACAAAAGTTTGTAGCCTAAAAAATGCTACACACTAATCAAAAAGCTCTACAATCACCTAAACAAAAACACAACACACTAACATATAGAATCCTACAATACTAGAAAAAAGGACCCTACAAATTACGAGGACAAATCATTAAAAATCTTTAAAAAGAAAGACAAAAAAGATGAGAAATTCAAAAAATAATACAACTTGCTAGAGGACCAATACAAAGAGAAAATTCAGAGTCTCAGTAATATGACAAAGAAATCTAGTATTAATCTCAAATACAAGTTATCAAGAACAAAATAAATTAATGTAATAAGCATACAAAAATTTGATTAATGTAATGCAAGATAGATATGGAATTTAACATATAATATTCTCTAATGGCCACAAACAAACCTCAAATTCAAATAATCAATTCTTTAAAATTCTACTCAAATTAGTTATTACTCCGAATATCTAAACCAATCAATGTTTAATCTTAAGAATATACAAGTACGATCGTGTCAGGTGCATATCGTCTAACTATTGAATAATTTTAATTAGTGACTTTAAGTTTCTAGTACATAATAATACCGACACCATAAGCACATTACACATTTTTAAATAAAAATACACCCCAAAATTTTTTCCATTTCTCAAATTTTTAGATGTTGATATAATAAGATGACAATTGTTGTACAAGTTTAGAGACATTCATGTGTAGTACTCCAACTATAAATAAAGCATCACTTGTGTGTGATAATGGAATCATACTAGTGAATGCAATTGACTTTGCTTAATGCTGAAGTCACATATGTCATGTCTCTAAAAAGTTTATCTTACTATTATGATATATGGTCATATAAGACAAGGCAAACTATAACACATACTTCATCACTTAGTGTAAACACCTTTTCTATTCCTACTAATCAAAATGATCATACAAGTATGACAAGGAAATTGAATTTTACAATGCACAATAGCACTTTATGTCCACTTACCCATTTTGGAAGAAATTTAGCCACACATATATGGTGTTGGCATAGTACATGTATAAATCTTATTTAATCAAGTTAACCTAAGGTAACCTTTTTCTAAATCTTTGTTTGATGTCATGGCCAATAATTCATATTGACTGATGAACTCATCATGTAAGAAAATTTAGCATTTTTTTAATATTTAGTTTTGTTCTTCTAACTTTTTATTCTTACTTGATAAGGTAGTACTTAGTTAAGAATTATATTAAATGTATAGAATTCTAAGGCATATTTATATGTAAATAGATGTAGAAAAAGATGCATGCTTTAATAATAGCTATATGAGTGAAAAGATGATTTTAAAATAATTAACACTCGCACTCAACCTTATAAATGTCTAATTTCTCACATAATTTTTTATATGTCTAACATGTTAATACTAATAAATTTATCTCAAATAATTATCTTTGCCACCTTCTTCTTCTTCTTTTTCTTTATCCTCTCCTACTTCTTCTCCATCTTCTTTATTTTCTTCTTCTTAATCTTCTTTTTCTTATTCTTCTTCTTCTTCTTCTTCTTCTTCTTCCTCTTCTTCTTCTGCTTTTTATCCTTCTTCTTCGGCTTCATTGTCTCCTCTTTCTTCTTCCTCCTCTTCTTCTTTTTCTTCTTTTTCTCCCTCCTTCATCATCTTCTTCTTCTTTATCTTCTCCTTCTTCTTCTTCATGTTCTTCTTCTTCATCTTCTACTTTCCTTCTTCTTCTTCTTCTTCTTCTTCTTCTTTTTCTTCTTCTTCTTCTTGTTCTTCTTTCTCTTATTATTCTTCCACTTCTTCTTCTTCCTATTCTTCATCTTCCTCTACTTTGTCTTCGACTTCTTCTTCTTTGACTTCTTGTTCTTCTTATTCTCCTTCTTCTTTTTCTTCGTCTTCTTCTTCCTCTTTTTCTTCTTCTTCTTCTTCTTCATCCTTCCAATTTTTTCTTCTTCTTCTTCTTCTTCTTCTTCTTCTTCGTCTTCTTCTTCTTCTTCTTCTTCTTCTTTTTCTTCTTCTTCTTCTTCTTCTTCTTCTACTTTTTATCCTTCTTCTTGTCCTTCATCTTCTCCTCCTTCTTCCTCCAGTTCTTCTTTTTCTTCTTTTTCTCCTTCTTCTACATCATCTTCTTCTTCTTTTTCTTCTCCTTCTTCTTCTTCATGTTCTTCTTCTTCTTCTTCTTCTTCTTCATCTTCTTCATCTTTTTCTTCTTCTTCTTCTTCTTCCTCTTATTCTTCTTCCACTTCTTTTTCTTCCTTATCTTCATCTTCTTCTACTTTGTCTTCGACTTCTTCTTCTTTGACTTCTTGTTCTTCTTATTCGCCTTCTTCTTCTTCTTCTTTTTCTTCGTCTTCTTTTTCCTCTTTTTCTTCTTCTTCTTCTTCTTCTTCTTCCTTCCACTTTCTTCTTGTTCTTCTTCTTCTTCTTCTTCTTCTTCTTCTTCTGCTTCTTCTTCTTCTCCTTCTCCCTCTTCTTCTTCTCCTTCTTCTCCTTCTTCTTCTCCTTCTTCTCCTTCTTCTTCTACTTCTCTTCCTTCTTCATCTTCTTTTTCTACTTCATCATCTTCTTCATCTTAGTCTTATTCTTCTTATCTTTTCTCCTTTCTCTTCTTCTACTTCGTCTTCTCCAACTTTTTTTACCTATTTCTTCTTCTTCCTCTCCTCTTCTACTTCTTCTTCTTCTCTTCTTCTTCTTCCTTTTCTTTGTCATCTTCTTCTTGATCTTTTTTTTTCTTCTTCTTCTTTTTCTCTTCATCTTCTTCTTCTGCTTCATTTTTCTATTCAACTTCTTTATTTTCTTTGTCTTCATCATCTTCTTCTTCTTCTTCTACTTCCTCTCCTTTCCTTCTTCTTTTTCTTCTTTTTCTTCTCCTTTTTCTTCTTATTTGTCTTCTTCTTCTTCTTCTTCTTCCGCTTCTTCTTCTTTTTCTTCTTCTTCTACTACTACTACTTATTCTTAATCATCATCATCATCATTATCATCATATTCTTCTTTTTCTTCTACTTCTTCTTTTAATATTCTTCTTCTTCTTCTTCTTCTTCTTCCTCTTCTTCTTCCTGTTCTTCTGGTTCTTCTTCTTCTTCTTAATATCCTTCGTCTTCTTGTTCTTCTTCTTTGCTTCTTCATCATCATCATCTTCTTCTTCTTCTTCTTCTTCTTTTTCCTCCTCCTCCAATTCCTCATCTTCTTCTTCTTTTGCTTTGTCTTCTTCTTCTTCCCCTTCTTGTTCTTGTTCTTATTCTTCTTGTTCTTGTTCTTCTTCTTCTTCTCCATCTTCTTCTTCCTCTTCTTTGTCTTCTTCTTCAACTTTTTCTTTTTCTCCCACTTCTTCTTATTATTTTTTTTTCTCCTCCTGTTCCTTCTTCTTCTTCTTCTTCTCCATCTTCTTCTTCCTCTTCTTTGTCTTCTTCTTCAACTTTTTCTTTTTCTCCCACTTCTTCTTATTATTTTTTTTTCTCCTCCTGTTCCTTCTTCTTCTTCTCCTTCTCATTCTTCTTCTTCTTCTCCTACTTTTTTTCTCCTTCCTCTTATTCGTCTTCTTCTTCTTCTTGTTTGTCCTCTTCTTCTTCGTCTACATTATTCTTCTTCTTCCTCCACTTCTCCTCCTCCTTCGTCTACTTCTGATTTTTCTTCTTTTTCTGCATCTTGTTCTTCTACATCTGCGTTATCATCAACTTCTTCTCTAACATCATTATCTTCTTCTTCTTCTTCTCCTCCTCCTTCTTGTTGTTATTGTCCTTCTTCTTCTTCTTTTTCGACCTCTTCTTCTTCTTATTCTTCTTCTTCTTTTTTCTTCTACTTTTTCTTGTTATTCTTCTTCTTAAATTTCTCATTTTTCTTCTTCTTCTTTTCTTCTTCATATGCTTTTTCTTCTTCTTCTTCTTCTTCTTTTCTCCTTCATCTTCTTCTTCTTCCTCTTCTTCTTCTTTCTATTAATCATCATTATCATCATCATCATCTTCTTCTTCTTCTTCTTCCTCTTCTTTGTCTTCATCTTCTTCTTCTTCTTCATCATATTCTTATTCTTATTCTTCTTCTTCTTCTTCTTCATCTTCTTCCTCTTCTTTCTCTTCTTTGTCTTCTTCTTTCTCATCTTCTTAATCTTTTTCATTGTCTTCTTCTTCTTCTTCTTGCCACTTCTTCTTCTTCTTCTTCTTCTTCTTCAATTTCACCTTCTTCTTCCTCTTCCTCTTCATCTTCTTCTTCATCACCATCTTGTTCTTCATCTTCTTCTTCATCTTCTCCTTCTTTTTCTTCTTCTTCTTCTTCTTCTTCTTCTTCCTCGTCTTCTTCTTCCTCGTCTTCTTCTTCTTCTTCTTGTTCTTTTCCTTCGTCTACTTCTTCTTCTTCCACTTCTTCTTCTTCTTCTTCTCCTTCTTCTTCTTCTTTTATTTCTTCTTCTTTTTCTTCTTCTTCTTCTCCTTCTTCTTCTTTTTCTAGTTCTTCTTCTTCGTCGTCTTCTTCTTCTTCTTCTTAGTCTTTGATTTCTTCCTCATCTAGTTCTTGTTCTACCACTCCTTCTACTCAACCTCCTCCATCTTCTTTTTCTTCTTCTTCTTCTTCTTCTTCTTCTTCTTCTTCCTCCTCCTGCTCCTCTTTTTCATCTTCTTCTTCTTCTTTTTCTTGTCCTTCTTCTTCTACTACTACTTCTTCTTCTTCTTCTTCTTCTTCTTCTCTTATTCTATTCTTCTTCTTCTTCTTCTTCTTTTTCTTTTTCTTCTTCATCTTTGTCTTCTTCTTCTATTTCATCTTCTTCTTTTGCATCTTCTCCATCTACTTCTTCGTCATCATTTTAATC
>JAIUJO010000907.1:20000-22500 GCA_023846275.1 Vanilla planifolia | reverse complement strand
TTCTTCTTCTTCTCCTCTTCTGTTCTTCTTCTTCTTGTTCTTCTTCTTCTTCTTTTCCTTCTTCATCTTTGTCTTCTTCTTCAACTTCTTCTTCTTATTTTGCATCTTCTCTATCTACTTCTTCGTCATCCTCTTCATATTTGTCTTGTTCTTCTTCTTCTTCTTTTTCTTCTTCTTTTTCTTATTCTTCCTCTACTTCTTCTTCTTTCTCTTCCTAATCTTTGTCTTCTTCGACTTCTTCCCCTTCCGCTCATTCTTCTTCTTCTTCTTCTTCACATTTATCTATTTCTTCTCCTTCGTCTTCTTCTTTTCTTCTCATTCTTCTTCTTCACATTCTTCTTCTTCTTCTTCTTCAATTTCTTATTCTTTGTTCTCTTCTTAATTTTTTGGTCTTCTTCTTCTTCGTCTTCTTCTTCTTCTACTTCTTCTTCTTTTTCTACTTCTTCTTCTCCTTCTTCATCTTCCTCTTCTTTTTCTTCATCTTCTTCATCTTTTTCTGCTTCTTCTTCTTCTTTTGCTTCTTCTTCATCATTCTTTTTCTTCTTCTTCTTCTTCTTCTTCTTTCTCTTCGTCATCTTCCTCTTCTTCGTTGTCTTCTTCTTTGTCTCTTCTTATACTTCTTCTTCTTCTTCTTGTTTTTCTTCATCTTCTTCCCCTTCTCTTTCTTCATCATCTTCTCCTTCTTCTTCTTCTTTTTCATCTTCTTCTTTTTGATCTTCTTCTTCTACTACTTATTCTCCTTCTCTGTCTTCCTCATCTTCTACTTCTTCTTGGTCTTCTTCTTCTTCTTGTTCTTCTTGTTGTTGTTCGTCTTCTTCTCTTTCTTCTTCTTCTAGTTCTTCTTCTTCTTCTTCTAGTTCATCTTCCTCTTATTCCCCTTCTTCTTCTTCTTGTTCTTTCTCTTCTTTGTTATCTTCTTCTTCTTGTTCTTCATCTTCTTCTTCTTCCCATTCTTCTTCTTCTTCTTGTTCTTCTTCTTCTTCTTCTTCTTCTTTTTCTTCATCTACTTCATTTTCTTCTTGTTCTTAATTTTCTTCCTCTTCTTCTACTTCTTCTCTTCTTCTTCTTCTTATTCTTCTTCGTCATCTTCTTCATCCCCTTCTTTATGATCTTCTTCTTCATCTTCTTCTTCTTCTTCTTCTTCTTCCTCTTCTTCTTCTACTACTACTTCTTCTTTGTCTTCTTCATCTTCTTCTTATTCTTTTTTTCTTCATCCTCTTCTTCTTTGTCTTCATCTTCTTCTTCTTAATGTTCTTCTTCTTTTCCTACTTCTTTTTCTCCTTCTTCCCCTTCTTCTTCTTCTTTTTCTTCTTCTTCTTCATCTTCTTTTTCTTCGAATAAGTCTTATTCTCTTCATCACCTTCTTGTTGTTCTTCTTCTTCTACAACTTCTACTTCTTCTTCTTTTTCTTCATTGTCATTTTCTTCTTCCATTTCTTCTGTCTTCTTCTTCATCTTCTTCTTCTCACTCTATTCCTTTTTCTTCTTCTTCTTATTCTTCTTCTTCTTCTTCCTCTTCTTCATCTTCTTCTTCTTTTTCTTCTACTTCTTCTTCTTCGTCTTCTTCTTCTTTTTCATCTTCTTATTTTTTTTCTTTGCCTTCTTCTTCTTTCTCTTCTTCTTTTTGTTCTTTTTCATCATCTTCTTCTTCTTCTTTGTCTTCCTCTTCTTCATCATCTTTGCCTTATTCTTCTTCTTCTTCTTCTTCTTCTTTGCCTTCTTCTTTTTTTCTTTGTCTTCTTCTTCTTCTTCTTCTTCTTCCTCTTCTGCATCTTTGTCTTCTTCTACTTCTTCTTCTCCTCCTTCTCCTTCTCCTCCTTCTTCTTGTTCTTCATCTTCTTCTTCTTCTTCTTCCTGTTCTTCTTATTCTTCTTTTTCATTATCTTCTACATCTTCTTCTTCTTAATATTTTTCTTCTTCTTCCTGATCTTCTACTTCTTCTTTTTTCTCTCTTCTTCTTTCTCTTCTTCTTCTTCCTCTTCTACGACTTCTTATTCTTCATCATTGTTTTCCTCTTCTCTTCATCAAGTTCTCGTTCCTCTTCTTTTTCTTCTTCTTCTTCTTCTTCTTTTCTTTCTTCTTCTTCGTCTTTCTCTTCTCCTTTTTCTTCTTCATTTTCTTCTTCTTCTTCTTCTTCTTTTGCTTCCTCTTCTTCTTCTTTTTCATCATCATCATCTTATTCTTCTTCTTCTTTTCCAATATCATCATCTTCTTCTTCTTTTTCGTCTTCTACATCTTTTTCTTCTTCTACTTCTTCTTCTACTTCTCTTTGTTCTTCACCTTTTTCTTCTTCTTCACCTTTTTCATCTTCTTCATCTTTTGTCTTCAACTCCGTCTACTCCTCCTCCTCCTCCTCCATTTTCTTCTTCTTCTTCTTTTTCAACTTCTTCATCTTCTTCTTCTCCTTCTTCCTCTTCTTCTTATTCTTCTTTTTCATTATCTTCTACATCTTCTTCCTCTTCTTCTTAATCTTTTCCTCTTCTCTTCTTGATCTGCTCCTT
>JAIUJO010000907.1:5000-7500 GCA_023846275.1 Vanilla planifolia | reverse complement strand
TCTGCTTCATCATCATCTTCTTCTTTTTCATCATCACAATCTTCCTTTTCTTTTTCTTATTCTTCATCTTTTTTCTTCTTTTTTTCTTATTATTATCCTTCTTCAATTTCTCATTCTTCTTCTTCTTCTTCTTCTTTTCTCCATCATCACCTCTTCTTCTTCTTCTTCTTCTTCTTCTTCTTCTGCTTTCTTTTCATCATCATCACCATCTTCTTCATCATCTTCTTCTTCATCTTCTTCCTCTTCTTCTTTTTATTCTTTGTCTTCTTCTTCTTTTTCTCCATCTTCTTCTTCTTCTTCTTCTTCTTCTTCTTCTTCTTTTTCTATATCTTCTTCTTCCTGTTGTTGTTCTTCTTCTTCTTCTTCCTCATCTTCTTTCTCTTCTTCGTCTTCTTTTTTCTCATATTCTTCGTCTTTTTCTTTGTCTTCTTCTTCTTCTTCTTCGGCCACTTCTTCTCCTTCTCGTTCTTCTTCTTGTTCTTCTATTTCACCTTCTTTTTCCACTTCTTCTTCCTCTTCTTCTTCTTCTTCTTCATCTTGTTCTTCATCTTCTTCTTCTTCTTCTTCTTCTTCTTCTCCTTCTTCTTTTTCTTCTTCTTCTTCTTTTTCCTCGTCTTCTTCTTCTTCTACTTGTTTTTCTTTTTCTTCGTCTTCTTCTTCTTCTTCCTTATCTTCCTCTTGTTCTTCTTCTTCTCCTCCTTCTTCTTCTTCGTTTATTTCTTCTTCTTCTTCTTCATCTTCTTCTCTTCCTTCTTCTTCTATTTTATCTTCTTCTTCTTCTTCCTTTTCACTTTCTTCTACTTCCTAGTCTTCATCTTGTTCTTAGTCTTCTTTTTCTTCTTCATCTTATTCATGATCTTCTTCTCGTTCTCCTCCTCCATCTTATTCTTCTTTTTCTTATTCTTATTCTTCTTCTTTTTCATCAACTTCTTCTTCTTTCTCCTCCTCCACTTGTTCAGCTTCTTCTTCTTCTTCTTCTTTTACCTCTTCTTCTTCTCTTCTTCTCTTCTTTTTCTTCTTCATCATCTTCTTCTTGTTCTCCTTCTTCATCCTCGTCTTCTTCTCCTTCTTCTTCTTCTTCTTTTACTTCTTCTTCAACTACTTCTTCTTCAACGTCTTCTCCTTTTTCTTCTTCATATCCTCTTCATCTATCTTGTTCTTGTTCTTGTTCTTCTTTTTCTTCTTCTACATCTTATTCATCCTATTCTTCTTCTTCTTCATTCTCTTCCTCATCATCCTCTTCTTCGTCTTCTTCTTCTTCATCTCTCTTTCTTCATCTTCATCTCCTTCTTCTTCTTCTTCTTCTTTTTCCTCTTCGACTTCTTTTTCTTATCTTCTTCTTCACCTTCTACTTCTTCGTCTTCTTCTTGTTTTCTTTTTCTTCTTCTTCATCATCTTCTTCTTCTTCTTCTTAATCTTATCTCCAACTTCTACTTCTTCTTCTTCCTCTCCTTTTACCTTCTCCTCATCATCTTCCTCTACTTCATCATTATCATCTTATTATTATTATTATTATTATTATTATTATTCTTTCTCTTCTTCTTCTTCTTCTTCTTCTTCTTATTTTTCTTCTTCTTCATCTTCCTTTTCCTCAACTTTTGGTTTTTCTTCTTCTTCTTCTTCCTCATCTTCTTCGTCTTCTTCTTCTTTTTCTTCTTCCTCTTCCACTTCTTCTTCTCTTTCTTCTTTTTCTTCTTTTTCTTCTACTTCTTCTTCTTCGTTGTCTTCCTCTTCTTCTTATTCTTCTTCTTCTTCCACTTCTTCTTCCTCTTCTTAGTGTTCATCTTCTTCTTCTTCGTCTTCTTCTTCGTCGTCTTCTTCTTCTTCTTCACTTTCTTCATCTTCTTCTTCTCCCTCTTCTTCTTCTTTTTGTTCTTTCTCTGCTTCTTCGTCTTCTTCTTCTTCTTCTTCTTATATATCTTCATATTCTTCTTCATCGTCTTCTTCTTCTTTGAATTCTTCTTCTTCATCATCTTCTTCTTTGTCATCATCTTATTCTTCTTCTTCTTATTCTTCTTCTTCTTCTTCCTCTTCTCCTCTTTCTTCTTCTTCTACTTCTCCTTCTTGTTCTTCTTCTTCTTCTTCTTTGTCATCTTCTTCTTCTATTACATCTTCTTCTTCTCATTCATCTTCTTTTACTTCTTCATTTTCTTCGACTTCTTCTTCTTCTTCTCCTTCTACTTCTTCTTCTCATCTATTTTTTTTCTTCTTCTTCTTCATCTTCTTCTTCGACTACTTTTTCTTCTTTATGTTGTTGTTCTTCTTCTTCGTTATCATTATAATCATTTTCTTCTTCTTCTTCTTCTTCTTCTTCATTCTCTTCTTCTTCTCTTCTTCTTTTTCTTCTTCTTCTTCATCTTCTTACTCTTTCTTCTTCTTCTTATTCTTCTTCTTATTCTTCTTTTTTCTTCTTCTTCTTTTTTCATCTTCTTTGACTTCTTCCTCTTCTTCCTTTTCTTTTTAATCTTTTTCTTCTTCTTTTTTCTATTCTTCTTTGCCA
>JAIUJO010000391.1:355000-381841 GCA_023846275.1 Vanilla planifolia | reverse complement strand
CTACTTGCACCTATTATATGCATATACTAATAGTCTATTATAGAAGCACTATTGAAGATATTAATGTCAAAATAAATGAGGGTGACAAAAAAATTTTTTAGAAACTATAAACATGTATACCTATTCTAATTGAAAGTCAACGATACTATGTCAAGTACAAGACTATAACATACATAATATCATATTCACAATCATCTTACATGTCTTTAGAAATTATCTCTTTGGTAATTTGTGATATGTCTTTTAATATAAATAGAAAAATAAGTTATATAATGTTTAATAAGTAAATATTGTATGTAACAATTAACATGATATGATATAATGATATATATATATGAGTATAAACCTGACATCTCTATAATACTCAGAGAAGAAATGAGTCGCCAATAGTAATAAATAATATGCTTAGTAATATAAGAGTCCACATTTATATATTATATATTTTTATATACATATTGTATAACATTTCTTATTAATTTCTCTTTTTATCTTTGTTTTTCTTTTTTGTTAATTTATTATAATTGAACTCATATTTCTTATATTACTATTATCTTATATTTCTATCATATGTTATGTCATATCTGTATGACATCTAATCACATAATCTCTACACCTTTACTAATAAGCATGTCATAACTGGTTAGTCTTATCAATCACATCATATCATTATAGAACATCAACTTTGCAAAAGGTCCTAGTAGTAGCAGGGAGATCTCTAATGCCATTTCATAGCTTGATAAAAAAAATTCTAATCATGTTCATCATATCATGTGTTGAGCTCATCATATATAGTTGAATCATGAAACAAAATATAGAATTTTTTCTTTTTTATTCCTTTATTTATTCAGGTTATTTAACCCTGTGATAATTTACATCATATTATGTGATACTATTTCATTTATTTATCTTTTTTATCTTCTATTGTGTTTTTATTATGTTGTGTTTTAATTACCTAATGTCATAAAAGCATTGATGTATCAAAACATGAATGCAAACATGAGAGTTGTATGCCATACTTGAATTCTCAAATAATTATATCTTTTATATTATCATCTTTTTGAATTTACATGAACTCATATTGATTGATGCTATATTTTTATAGCAACTTTTATAAGACCAACAAAACTAAAAAGAGAAACATTTCATAATGGAATTTGGCTCTTATAAAGTTTTATATTGTGTCATTTCTTCTAGCCCATTATTTTTCTGTGTGTGCATGTATCTACAGACATTTAATGCATCTTATACATGCATTAATTTTTGTTAGACTTTTTTTATGGTCAATGGATGCATTGTTTTTATTTATGCATGATTGTACATAATGATTTTTGTTCTCACATAACCATGTTTGTATGAACATAATGTAATTTGTGAACGCATTAACTTCTTTTTGTACATATGACTATACTCATAATCCAAAACATATATTAGACATTGTCTACGCTTGTATAGAAATAACTATTATGGAGTGAATATTTTTATGGGCATTTCTCCCTTTGTGCACATAGAATTTTACATGAATTGCTTTATTTGTGCATATGTAGTTGGGAGGCAAGCATCTATGTGTGCACTTTGTATCAATAGATAAATCTAGTTTGCCTAAGTTGTTTTTGAATTTGTTGGAATTGAACATGCCCACAATTGGTGATGTAACTGCTCATATGGTTTGAACATTCCCACCCATACAAACTGATCAAGTATAAGTTACAACAATGGGTATCTTTTCATAATACCTAGTGACTAAGGCCTACGTAACAAAATAAATTATATTTTTCTTTTCAAATGCATTAAAAATAAAAAAATATTATCAAATATGTAGAAAATACAACACCACATTTTTTAATATATAATGGATGAGTATTAAAAAGTAGTGGGATTGTGTTGCATTGAACTGAATTTTTTTGTTTTTATAAAAAGCATGTAACATATTATAACTTTCATTTATGATTTCTCATCTATGCAACGATAATGCTTTTCTAGAATATACATTGTTGTGTATAGAATTGAAGAAAATTAATTAAATTACTCAAATTACCTTTGTTTTTTTTCTACATTTCTTTATATTTACATATATGCAGAAGAAGCAAAAATAGTATATGAGAAAACATGAATTTGGATTTTACCTTATAATTGGGTTTTAAGATATACTTGAATTTTTTAGTTGGTTTAAGGATAATCTAGTTGGGCCTGCTTAAGATGGTTCATCTAGTATTTTTTGGATTTAACTCAATTTCATTGTTGGACGAGGCAATGAGTCAGATGCATGCGCTCGACTGGTGAAACAACAAGCTTAATATCTATAAGATTGCATAGTGCACTTTATGTTTTATTAGATTAGAGGTGGTTTATACTTTCTAGGTGATGGTAATAGTAGGGATAAAAGAAAAGAAAAACTAAAATGTGTCCAAAGTATTACTTTAAAAATAGGTTTGGATTAGATTAATGATCAACCTAAAAAATGCTAATGAGCATGACCATGTTGACTTTATGAGTAGTAAAAAAATGTATGAGATAAGGAACCTCGAGCATTATTTTTCCTATGCAAAATGTACTAAATAGTAGGACTGTGCAATTTAAAAAATCTTTATGGGAATAACCAAAAAATTTTATATGAACATAATACTACACCTATTTGGTTGTCTATTCTAATTATATGAAACACAAAGTAAACAATTTTAAAGTAACCTACTAATAAAATTTTTTTTTAAATGGTTGCAATTTTTATGTGACTAGAACTATGCATTATGTGGAGAGAGACCTATGAATATACACAATTAAGGTTACACACTTATAAAATATCACTTGTATTGCATGTAAAACATTCAATTATTTATAATTATAAAATTATTAACTTTAGCATACAAATATGAATAATATTTTACTTTTAATTACAAAAAATTGCTATAAAAAATTTATGCATAAGTGTGAATATTATGCATAAAAATTCTAACCTATAAAGATTAGAGAAAAGTGAATGGTTATTTTTTCTTTAAGAATGTTTGAATGACATCAATCTTCATGCATCATTTCTATTTTCCATGAAACACAAATTATTTTGATGCTTGTCAATCATGCACCCTTTTTCAGGGTTAGGAAGAGTGTTAGACACTTGTTAAAAGAATGTGCAATACATCCTAGAATTTTGTGGAGGATATGAGATTGTTCTTTTTGCAAATTTAGATTAGTGATGCAACATGGCACTTCTAATACATGGCCTTAAAGCCCAAGTTCAAGAGTTTGACAAGGATACAATACCTTCATTAAGAGTGTTTGTACTTCATGGAATTTTTTGTTTGTTGAGATCTATTTGAATCCTCTTCTAAACGAATTGGATTGTTGAAATGTTTAGGAAAGCTTTAGGAAGGATTTTGAATAAAAAATTTGAGTATAAAAATGCAATTTTAGTGGTAATGATGTTTAAAGATTATGGTGGTAATGTTGGAAAAGTTTATTACTACTGGGATATGCTTCAAGTATATTGGATTTATTATACAAATTGTTGGGACATAACTTGAGGCACAATATTTTGGAGTTAATTCCATGCATTTAAGTTGCAGAAGTTTGATTGATGTTCTATCTGGTAAGGCTTTGTTAGGACTGGTAGGCAAATTCATATTGCTAGTGTTGCTGCATGATGCCCATGCTTCGTAATAAAGAAGTTATTGTTGATAAAAGGTGACATAATTGAATAATAAAATGGGATTTTTTTTAACCAAGAAAGAAAGCTAAAAAGATTTTAGGGACAGGGCAATAAATGTTTTGATTTTTTTGGTAAAGCTTTGCCTTTGCCAGGTGCTTTAAATAGTCATTTGATTTTGCAATAGGTGGACTATTTTCTTAATTGATATGTTTATTATGATCTTGAACCAAACAGTGCAAAGTGATATAATTTTGTTCTATAGTGAAAAAAAACATTGTACTTTTTTTACAATTTAAAATAATTTGAATTATTTTTTAAGAAGATTGATGCTACGCCATAATGTTAAACCGTCCCTTTTGAGGACATGGTTAATGTTACTTTGGCAACAAAGCATTTGCTTTCAAATTATTTCGTCTTGATGTGTCTTGTCTTAAACTTTTTTCAACTTTCAAAAACATAATATCTTTTCAATATTATTATGTTTCTCTTGATCACATAAATTAGAATTAAGTATTTTATAATTCAAAACCAATATCAACATATTTTTTATGACTTGTACAAATTTTTAAAGTTTTTTATTGGGTATATTTCATGATGAAGATTCTAGTTAATTAATCCTTTTAGTTTCACTGGTTACAATTTTTGCAGGACAGCTTTGTGTGGCCAAAGATGACCTAGCACAAGCATCAAGCATCAAGACAATTCAATAATATTTAAGGTGAAGACAAAAATAATGTTGCTGCACTTTTAGATGAGGTACTTTTACTTTGTGAAGTTTGTACTTTGGTTAAATGAGTCCTCTATATCGATGTAGAGCTTGTTACATGTATGGAAGGGAATGTTATAAAATTTAAGGGCAGTATATTGAGGGATTACAACTAGCTTGTGACCTTTTAATTAAGTATTTCAAATAGAATAATATTGTTTTTAAGTATTTTCCATATTACTAATTTTTAGACTATTATTAGAATTAATTAAATTTGGGAAAAATGCATATAGGTTTTTGGTGTTCGGGGTTATTCTCAACTAAAGTTTATTGAGTTTTATAATTGGCCATTTAGATCTTTTTAATTACCCCATAGTAAAAAGGTAGGTTCATACACCTCAATAATGTTAAAAAGCAAAGTTAATATGAAAATCTTCTTGTTCTTTCTATATTAGAAACCTTAAACCCTTTACTAATTTTAAGGTTGTTGAAGTTCATGGAGGTGGAAAAAGAAACAATGATGATGTATTACGGTAAGGGGTGGCATGGATAATGGAGAATAGTATAGAGGTGTTGTCATTTCTACTTGCACCTATTATATGCATATACTAATAGTCTATTATAGAAGCACTATTGAAGATATTAATGTCAAAATAAATGAGGGTGACAAAAAAATTTTTTAGAAACTATAAACATGTATACCTATTCTAATTGAAAGTCAACGATACTATGTCAAGTACAAGACTATAACATACATAATATCATATTCACAATCATCTTACATGTCTTTAGAAATTATCTCTTTGGTAATTTGTGATATGTCTTTTAATATAAATAGAAAAATAAGTTATATAATGTTTAATAAGTAAATATTGTATGTAACAATTAACATGATATGATATAATGATATATATATATGAGTATAAACCTGACATCTCTATAATACTCAGAGAAGAAATGAGTCGCCAATAGTAATAAATAATATGCTTAGTAATATAAGAGTCCACATTTATATATTATATATTTTTATATACATATTGTATAACATTTCTTATTAATTTCTCTTTTTATCTTTGTTTTTCTTTTTTGTTAATTTATTATAATTGAACTCATATTTCTTATATTACTATTATCTTATATTTCTATCATATGTTATGTCATATCTGTATGACATCTAATCACATAATCTCTACACCTTTACTAATAAGCATGTCATAACTGTTAGTCTTATCAATCACATCATATCATTATAGAACATCAACTTTGCAAAAGGTCCTAGTAGTAGCAGGGAGATCTCTAATGCCATTTCATAGCTTGATAAAAAAAATTCTAATCATGTTCATCATATCATGTGTTGAGCTCATCATATATAGAGTTGAATCATGAAAAAAAATATAGAATTTTTTATTTTTTATTCCTTTATTTATTCAGGTTATTTAACCCTGTGATAATTTACATCATATTATGTGATACTATTTCGTTTATTTATCTTTTTTATCTTCTATTGTGTTTTTATTATGTTGTGTTTTAATTACCTAATCATAAAAGCATTGATGTATCAAAACATGAATGCAAACATGAGACTTGTATGCCATACTTGAATTCTCAAATAATTATATCTTTTATATTATCATCTTTTTGAATTTACATGAACTCATATTGATTGATGCTATATTTTTATAGCAACTTTTATAAGACCAACAAAACTAAAAAGAGAAACATTTCATAATGGAATTTGGCTCTTATAAAGTTTTATATTGTGTCATTTCGTCTAGCCCATTATTTTTCTGCGTGTGCATGTATCTACAGACATTTAATACATCTTATACATGCATTAATTTTTGTTAGACTTTTTTTATGGTCAATGGATGCATTGTTTTTATTTATGCATGATTGTACATAATGATTTTTGTTCTCATATAACCATGTTTGTATGTACATAATGTAATTTGTGAACGCATTAACTTCTTTTTGTACATATGACTATACTCATAATCCAAAACATATATTAGACATTGTCTACGCTTGTATAGAAATAACTATTATGGAGTGAATATTTTTATGGGCATTTCTCCCTTTGTGCACATAGAATTTTACATGAATTGCTTTATTTGTGCATATGTAGTTGGGAGGCAAGCATCTATGTGTGCACTTTGTATCAATAGATAAATCTAGTTTGCCTAAGTTGTTTTTGAATTTGTTGGAATTGAACATGCCCACAATTGGTGATGTAACTGCTCATATGGTTTGAACATTCCCACCCATACAAACTGATCAAGTATAAGTTACAACAATGGGTATCTTTTCATAATACCTAGTGACTAAGGCCTACGTAACAAAATAAATTATATTTTTCTTTTCAAATGCATTAAAAATAAAAAAATATTATCAAATATGTAGAAAATACAACACCACATTTTTTAATATATAATGGATGAGTATTAAAAAGTAGTGGGATTGTGTTGCATTGAACTGAATTTTTTTGTTGTTATAAAAAGCATGTAACATATTATAACTTTCATTTATGATTTCTCATCTATGCAACGATAATGCTTTTCTAGAATATACATTGTTGTGTATAGAATTGAAGAAAATTTCTTAAATTACTCAAATTACCTTTGTTTTTTTTCTACATTCCTTTATATTTACATATATGCAGAAGAAGCAAAAATAGTAGATGAGAAAACATGAATTTGGATTTTACCTTATAATTGGGTTTTAAGATATACTTGAATTTTTTAGTTGGTTTAAGGATAATCTAGTTGGGCCTACTTAAGATGGTTCATCTAGTATTTTTTGGATTTAACTCAATTTTCATTGTTTGGACGAGGCAATGCAGATGCATGCGCTCGACTGGTGAAACAACAAGCTTAATATCTATAAGATTGCATAGTGCACTTTATGTTTTATTAGATTAGAGGTGGTTTATACTTTCTAGGTGATGGTAATAGTAGTGATAAAAGAAAAGAAAAACTAAAATGTGTCCAAAGTATTACTTTAAAAATAGGTTTTGATTAGATTAATGATCAACCTAATAAATGTTAATGAGCATGACCATGTTGACTTTATGAGTAGTAAAGAAATGTATGAGATAAGGAACCTCGAGCATTATTTTGCCTATGCAAAATGTACTAAATAGAAGGACTGTGCAATTTAAAAAATCTTTATTGGAATAACCAAAAAATTTTATATGAACATAATACTACACCTATTTGTTTGTCTATTCTAATTATATGAAACACAAAGTAAACAATTTTAAAGTAACCTACTAATAAAATTTTTTTTTAAATGGTTGCAATTTTTATGTGACTAGAACTATGCATTATGTGGAGAGAGAGACCCATGAATATACACAATTAAGGTTACACACTTATAAAATATCACTTGTATTGCATGTAAAACATTCAATTATTTATAATTATAAAATTACTAACTTTAGCATACAAATATGAATAATATTTTACTTTTAATTACAAAAAAATGCTATAAAAAATTTATGCATAAGTGTGAATGTTATGCACAAAAATTCTAACCTATAAAGATTAGAGAAAAGTGAATGGTTATTTTTTCTTTAAGAATGTTTGAATGACATCAATCTTCATGCATCATTTCTATTTTCCATGAAACACAAATTATTTTGATGCTTGTCAATCATGCACCCTTTTTCAGGGTTAGGAAGAGTGTTAGACACTTGTTAAAAGAATGTGCAATACATCCTAGAATTTTGTGGAGGATATGAGATTGTTCTTTTTGCAAATTTAGATTAGTGATGCAACATGGCACTTCTAATACATGGCCTTAAAGCCCAAGTTCAAGAGTTTGACAAGGATACAATACCTTCATTAAGAGTGTTTGTACTTCATGGAATTTTTTGTTTGTTGAGATCAATTTGAATCCTCTTCTAAACGAATTGGATTGTTGAAATGTTTAGGAAAGCTTTAGGAAGGATTTTGAATAAAAAATTTGAGTATAAAAATGCAATTTTAGTGGTAATGATGTTTAAAGATTATGGTGGTAATGTTGGAAAAATTTATTACTATTGGGATATGCTTCAAGTATATTGGATTTATTATACAAATTGTTGGGACATAACTTGAGGCACAATCTTTTGGAGTTAATTCCATGCATTTAAGTTGCAGAAGTTTGATTGATGTTCTATCTGGTAAGGCTTTGTTAGGACTGGTAGGCAAATTCATATTGCTAGTGTTTGACCAGTTGTGCTGCATGATGCCCATGCTTCGTAATAAAGAAGTTATTGTTGATAAAAGGTGACATAATTGAATAATAAAATGGGATTTTTTTTAACCAAGAAAGAAAGCTAAAAAGATTTTAGGGACAGGGCAATAAATGTTTTGATTTTTTTGGTAAAGCTTTGCCTTTGCCAGGTGCTTTAAATAGTCATTTGATTTTGCATAGGTGGACTATTTTCTTAATTGATATGTTTATTATGATCTTGAACCAAACAGTGCAAAGTGATATAATTTTGTTCTCTAGTGAAAAAAAACATTGTACTTTTTTTACAATTTAAAAATAATTTGAATTATTTTTTAAGAAGATTGATGCTACGCCATAATTTTAAACCGTCCCTTTTGAGGACATGGTTAATGTTACTTTGGCAACAAAGCATTTGCTTTCAAATTATTTCGTCTTGATGTGTCTTGTCTTAAACTTTTTTCAACTTTCAAAAACATAATATCTTTTCAATATTATTATGTTTCTCTTGATCACATAAATTAGAATTAAGTATTTTATACTTCAAAACCAATATCAACATATTTTTTATGACTTGTACAAATTTTTAAAGTTTTTTATTGGGTATATTTCATGATGAAGATTCTAGTTAATTAATCCTTTTTGTTTCACTGGTTACAATTTTTGCAGGACAGCTTTGTGTGGCCAAAGATCACCTAGCACAAGCATCAAGCATCAAGACAATTCAATAATATTTATGGTGAAGACAAAAATAATGTTGCTGCACTTTTAGATGAGGTACTTTTACTTTGTGAAGTTTGTACTTTGGTTAAATGAGTCCTCTATATCGATGTAGAGCTTGTTACATGTATGGAAGGGAATGTTATAAAATTTAAGGGCAGTATATTGAGGGATTACACCTAGCTTGTGACCTTTTAATTAAGTATTTCAAATAGAATAATATTGTTTTTAAGTATTTTCCATATTACTAATTTTTAGACTATTATTAGAATTAATTAAATTTGGGAAAAATGCATATAGGTTTTTGGTGCTCGGGGTTATTCTCAACTAAAGTTTCTTGAGTTTTATAATTGGCCATTTAGATCTTTTTAATTACCCCATAGTAAAAAGGTAGGTTCATACACCTAAATAATGTTAAAAAGCAAAGTTAATATGAAAATCTTCTTGTTCTTTCTATATTAGAAACCTTAAACCCTTTACTAATTTTAAGGTTGTTGAAGTTCATGGAGGTGGAAAAAGAAACAATGATGATGTATTACGGTAAGGGGTGGCATGGATAATGGAGAATAGTATAGAGGTGTTGTCACTTCTACTTGCACCTACTATATGCATATACTAATAGTCTATTATAGAAGCACTATTGAAGATATTAATGTCAAAATAGATGAGGGTCACAAAAAAATTTATTTGAAACTATAAACATGTATACCTATTCTAACTGAAAGTCAACGATACTATGTCAAGTACAAGACTATAATATCCATAATATCATATTCACAATCATCTTACATGTCTTTATAAATTATCTCCTTGGTAATTTGTGATATGTCTTGTAATATAAATAGAAAAATAAGTTATATAATGTTTAATAAGTAAATATTGTATGTAACAATTAACATGATATGATATAATGATATATATATGAGTATAAACATGACATCTCTATAATACTCAGAGAAGAAATGAGTCGCCAATAGTAATAAATAATATTCTTAGTAATATAAGAGTCCACATTTATATATTATATATTTTTATATACATATTGTATAACATTTCTTATTAATTTCTCTTTTTATCTTTGTTTTTCTTTTTTGTTAATTTATTATAATTGAACTCATATTTCTTATATTACTATTATCTTATATTTCTATCATATGTTATCTCATATCTGTATGACATCTAATCACATAATCTCTACACCTTTACTAATAAGCATGTCATAACTGGTTAGTCTTATCAATCACATCATATCATTATAGAACATCAACTTTGCAAAAGGTGCTAGTAGTAGCAGGGAGATCTCTAATGCCATTTCATAGCTTGATAAAAAAAATTCTAATCATGTTCATCATATCATGTGTTGAGCTCATCATATATAGTTGAATCATGAAAAAAAATATAGAATTTTTTATTTTTTATTCCTTTATTTATTCAGGTTATTTAACCCTGTGATAATTTACATCATATTATGTGATACTATTTCGTTTATTTATCTTTTTTATCTTCTATTGTGTTTTTATTATGTTGTGTTTTAATTACCTAATCATAAAAGCATTGATGTATCAAAACATGAATGCAAACATGAGACTTGTATGTCATACTTGAATTCTCAAATAATTATATCTTTTATATTATCATCTTTTTGAATTTACATGAACTCATATTGATTGATGCTATATTTTTATAGCAACTTTTATAAGACCAACAAAACTAAAAAGAGAAACATTTCATAATGGAATTTGGCTCTTATAAAGTTTTATATTGTGTCATTTCGTCTAGCCCATTATTTTTCTGCGTGTGCATGTATCTACAGACATTTAATACATCTTATACATGCATTAATTTTTGTTAGACTTTTTTTATGGTCAATGGATGCATTGTTTTTATTTATGCATGATTGTACATAATGATTTTTGTTCTCATATAACCATGTTTGTATGTACATAATGTAATTTGTGAACGCATTAACTTCTTTTTGTACATATGACTATACTCATAATCCAAAACATATATTAGACATTGTCTACGCTTGTATAGAAATAACTATTATGGAGTGAATATTTTTATGGGCATTTCTCCCTTTGTGCACATAGAATTTTACATGAATTGCTTTATTTGTGCATATGTAGTTGGGAGGCAAGCATCTATGTGTGCACTTTGTATCAATAGATAAATCTAGTTTGCCTAAGTTGTTTTTGAATTTGTTGGAATTGAACATGCCCACAATTGGTGATGTAACTGCTCATATGGTTTGAACATTCCCACCCATACAAACTGATCAAGTATAAGTTACAACAATGGGTATCTTTTCATAATACCTAGTGACTAAGGCCTACGTAACAAAATAAATTATATTTTTCTTTTCAAATGCATTAAAAATAAAAAAATATTATCAAATATGTAGAAAATACAACACCACATTTTTTAATATATAATGGATGAGTATTAAAAAGTAGTGGGATTGTGTTGCATTGAACTGAATTTTTTTGTTGTTATAAAAAGCATGTAACATATTATAACTTTCATTTATGATTTCTCATCTATGCAACGATAATGCTTTTCTAGAATATACATTGTTGTGTATAGAATTGAAGAAAATTTCTTAAATTACTCAAATTACCTTTGTTTTTTTTCTACATTCCTTTATATTTACATATATGCAGAAGAAGCAAAAATAGTAGATGAGAAAACATGAATTTGGATTTTACCTTATAATTGGGTTTTAAGATATACTTGAATTTTTTAGTTGGTTTAAGGATAATCTAGTTGGGCCTACTTAAGATGGTTCATCTAGTATTTTTTGGATTTAACTCAATTTTCATTGTTTGGACGAGGCAATGCAGATGCATGCGCTCGACTGGTGAAACAACAAGCTTAATATCTATAAGATTGCATAGTGCACTTTATGTTTTATTAGATTAGAGGTGGTTTATACTTTCTAGGTGATGGTAATAGTAGTGATAAAAGAAAAGAAAAACTAAAATGTGTCCAAAGTATTACTTTAAAAATAGGTTTTGATTAGATTAATGATCAACCTAATAAATGTTAATGAGCATGACCATGTTGACTTTATGAGTAGTAAAGAAATGTATGAGATAAGGAACCTCGAGCATTATTTTGCCTATGCAAAATGTACTAAATAGAAGGACTGTGCAATTTAAAAAATCTTTATTGGAATAACCAAAAAATTTTATATGAACATAATACTACACCTATTTGTTTGTCTATTCTAATTATATGAAACACAAAGTAAACAATTTTAAAGTAACCTACTAATAAATTTTTTTTTTAAATGGTTGCAATTTTTATGTGACTAGAACTATGCATTATGTGGAGAGAGAGACCCATGAATATACACAATTAAGGTTACACACTTATAAAATATCACTTGTATTGCATGTAAAACATTCAATTATTTATAATTATAAAATTACTAACTTTAGCATACAAATATGAATAATATTTTACTTTTAATTACAAAAAAATGCTATAAAAAATTTATGCATAAGTGTGAATGTTATGCACAAAAATTCTAACCTATAAAGATTAGAGAAAAGTGAATGGTTATTTTTTCTTTAAGAATGTTTGAATGACATCAATCTTCATGCATCATTTCTATTTTCCATGAAACACAAATTATTTTGATGCTTGTCAATCATGCACCCTTTTTCAGGGTTAGGAAGAGTGTTAGACACTTGTTAAAAGAATGTGCAATACATCCTAGAATTTTGTGGAGGATATGAGATTGTTCTTTTTGCAAATTTAGATTAGTGATGCAACATGGCACTTCTAATACATGGCCTTAAAGCCCAAGTTCAAGAGTTTGACAAGGATACAATACCTTCATTAAGAGTGTTTGTACTTCATGGAATTTTTTGTTTGTTGAGATCAATTTGAATCCTCTTCTAAACGAATTGGATTGTTGAAATGTTTAGGAAAGCTTTAGGAAGGATTTTGAATAAAAAATTTGAGTATAAAAATGCAATTTTAGTGGTAATGATGTTTAAAGATTATGGTGGTAATGTTGGAAAAATTTATTACTATTGGGATATGCTTCAAGTATATTGGATTTATTATACAAATTGTTGGGACATAACTTGAGGCACAATCTTTTGGAGTTAATTCCATGCATTTAAGTTGCAGAAGTTTGATTGATGTTCTATCTGGTAAGGCTTTGTTAGGACTGGTAGGCAAATTCATATTGCTAGTGTTTGACCAGTTGTGCTGCATGATGCCCATGCTTCGTAATAAAGAAGTTATTGTTGATAAAAGGTGACATAATTGAATAATAAAATGGGATTTTTTTTAACCAAGAAAGAAAGCTAAAAAGATTTTAGGGACAGGGCAATAAATGTTTTGATTTTTTTGGTAAAGCTTTGCCTTTGCCAGGTGCTTTAAATAGTCATTTGATTTTGCATAGGTGGACTATTTTCTTAATTGATATGTTTATTATGATCTTGAACCAAATAGTGCAAAGTGATATAATTTTGTTCTCTAGTGAAAAAAAACATTGTACTTTTTTTACAATTTAAAAATAATTTGAATTATTTTTTAAGAAGATTGATGCTACGCCATAATGTTAAACCGTCCCTTTTGAGGACATGGTTAATGTTACTTTGGCAACAAAGCATTTGCTTTCAAATTATTTCGTCTTGATGTGTCTTGTCTTAAACTTTTTTCAACTTTCAAAAACATAATATCTTTTCAATATTATTATGTTTCTCTTGATCACATAAATTAGAATTAAGTATTTTATACTTCAAAACCAATATCAACATATTTTTTATGACTTGTACAAATTTTTAAAGTTTTTTATTGGGTATATTTCATGATGAAGATTCTAGTTAATTAATCCTTTTTGTTTCACTGGTTACAATTTTTGCAGGACAGCTTTGTGTGGCCAAAGATCACCTAGCACAAGCATCAAGCATCAAGACAATTCAATAATATTTATGGTGAAGACAAAAATAATGTTGCTGCACTTTTAGATGAGGTACTTTTACTTTGTGAAGTTTGTACTTTGGTTAAATGAGTCCTCTATATCGATGTAGAGCTTGTTACATGTATGGAAGGGAATGTTATAAAATTTAAGGGCAGTATATTGAGGGATTACACCTAGCTTGTGACCTTTTAATTAAGTATTTCAAATAGAATAATATTGTTTTTAAGTATTTTCCATATTACTAATTTTTCGACTATTATTAGAATTAATTAAATTTGGGAAAAATGCATATAGGTTTTTGGTGTTCGGGGTTATTCTCAACTAAAGTTTCTTGAGTTTTATAATTGGCCATTTAGATCTTTTTAATTACCCCATAGTAAAAAGGTAGGTTCATACACCTGAATAATGTTAAAAAGCAAAGTTAATATGAAAATCTTCTTGTTCTTTCTATATTAGAAACCTTAAACCCTTTACTAATTTTAAGGTTGTTGAAGTTCATGGAGGTGGAAAAAGAAACAATGATGATGTATTACGGTAAGGGGTGGCATGGATAATGGAGAATAGTATAGAGGTGTTGTCACTTCTACTTGCACCTATTATATGCATATACTAATAGTCTATTATAGAAGCACTATTGAAGATATTAATGTCAAAATAAATGAGGGTGACAAAAAAATTTATTAGAAACTATAAACATGTATACCTATTCTAATTGAAAGTCAACGATACTATGTCATGTACAAGACTATAATATACATAATATCATATTCACAATCATCTTACATGTCTTTAGAAATTATCTCTTTGGTAATTTGTGATATGTCTTTTAATATAAATAAAAAAATAAGTTATATAATGTTTAATAAGTAAATATTGTATGTAACAATTAACATGATATGATATAATGATATATATATGAGTATAAACATGACATCTCTATAATACTCAGAGAAGAAATGAGTCGCCAATAGTAATAAATAATATGCTTAGTAATATAAGAGTCCACATTTATATATTATATATTTTTATATACATATTGTATAACATTTCTTATTAATTTCTCTTTTTATCTTTGTTTTTCTTTTTTGTTAATTTATTATAATTGAACTCATATTTCTTATATTACTATTATCTTATATTTCTATCATATGTTATGTCATATCTGTATGACATCTAATCACATAATCTCTACACCTTTAGTAATAAGAATGTCATAACTGGTTAGTCTTATCAATCACATCATATCATTATAGAACATCAACTTTGCAAAAGGTGCTAGTAGTAGCAGGGAGATCTCTAATGCCATTTCATAGCTTGATACAAAAAATTCTAATCATGTTTATCATATCATGTGTTGAGCTTATCATATATAGTTGAATCATGAAACAAAATATAAATTTTTTTCTATTTTATTCCTTTATTTATTCAGGTTGTTTAACCCTGTGATAATTTACATCATATTATGTGATACTATTTCATTTATTTATCTTTTTTTATCTTCTATTGTGTTTTTATTATGTTGTGTTTTAATTACCTAATGTCATAAAAGCATTGATGTATCAAAACATGAATGCAAACATGAAACTTGTATGCCATTCTTGATTTCTCAAATAATTAGATCTTTTATATTATCATCTTTTTGACTTTACATGGATTCCAAAAATATATCCTTTTCGATTCTTTCTTTTTTTTTTCATTTCTTCGAAGGAAATTCATTTATAACTCAAAAGGATTTATGGTTTTAATATCCCAAACTATTTTATTTCAATTTCCTAAAATTCTTAAGAATGTATGTATCAATAATAAAGGAATTGCATTTAGATATTGATCTTACTATTTATTTTTTTTGTTCTTGCAATAGTTAAAATCACCACTAAGTTCTTTTATCATAGTTTCTCACACTATTCTTGCTTTTATTTTTTTTTATTTAAGTTGCAAAAACATTTTAAACAAAATATTGAATAGTTGTGGCTTCTTTCACTTTCCCTTGTTTGTTGGAAGTATAGCAATAGTCTTTCTACATTATAATTATTCAAAATAGTAATAATTTTCTTAATTTTTAACTAAAGCTGAAGCTCACTTTAACTAGAGTTTCCCATTCCCAGTTTGGCGGAATGCCTTTTTCCCACTAAGCTTCAGCTTGCTACAACACTAGCCCTTGCTGGTTTGTGAAAATTCACGACAGCCTCTTCCTTTAGGGAAGAAAATAGAAATACAAAGTTGAGCTCTCTTGGCAGAACAAGTATAACAAAAAAACTTCTCCTAAATAGGTTTATTGTCAGCTCACCTGCTTTGGCTGCCTTGCTTCATTCAGCTTTGCAATTAACTTGTGTTGTTGATTTTGATTTTGTTTCTCTTTTCCCATTCTATTGCTCTCCATTCTTCTTCTTTCTATGTTTTCCTATCCCTAATTCCTTTTCTTTTTTAAGGTCTTCTCCCAAGTAGCAAATTCCTTTGCAAACCTTCTTAAGTGAGGGTCACAAAGGTTCTTGAGTTTGACCTGAAAAAAAAAGGAATAAGGGACAAAGAAAAGTGTTGTTGTTAATATTACCAAATTAATAATAGAAAGTATTTTTATAATTCAATAACTTCTAAAATTAATTAAAAATAAAGGAGATTTTAAAAAAAGTTTCAACAAGGATCATAAGCTTCAATTTAGAGATGTAATCAACGGAGAACATTCATCGAAAACCTTGGTTGCATCTTATTTTTGAATGGAAGTGATTCAAATGAATGCCTTATGGAGGAATTTGAGAAGCTTGGATGAGGAGATGGAAACATGGTTGAGATCATAGAAAATGGTATCGTTGTCAGAGAGGTGGAGTCCTACTATGACAAATGGTATTTTAAGGATCTTATAAATATGTTATAATAATCCACTAGCCTAACCTATCCAAACTTGATCGATGTTTTGTTTTAATTAAATCTGTTAAAATTAGACTTGCTTATTATTGGCATACTTATGAACCTGCATGTATTATCATAAATCTTGAAGGAACTTGTTGAGAATTAGAGCAAAATGTAGACTTATAAGCAATTTATAAAGGGAGAACATTGATTGGGCACCTTAGTTATATCTTATTTTTAGTAAGGGCATTATGAAAGACTTAAAAGGAAGTGATTTAAACAATTTCTTGCGGAGAACTCTGAGGAAGCTTTGATGAGAGATGAAAACATGATTGGGATTGCTGAAAATGGCATCATTATTCGAGAGGTGGGGATAGTGGATGCTGACTAGAACAAAGAGTACTTTAAGAATATTATAAAGATACTAAGATACTCCACTAGTCTATCATACCTAAACCTTGTGTTTTAATTGAGTATGCTAAGTTTGGACCTATTTATTATTGGAATACTTGTTGACTTGCATGCTTTATTATAAATCTTGAAGGAACCTACTGAGAATTAGATCATAACTAAGATTTATATGCAGTTTGCTCTCATATTTATGTATAATGTGATATATTAATTTTAGTTAGTATTTTGAAGTAACTAGTTATTTTACAGTAAATCTTCAATTTTTAGTTGCTTAAGTGTTCATTATTGCTAATGAGATGTTTTGTTATTTGATATCATTGTTGACATTGACAAGGTTTTAAGCAAACATACTGCATAATTTATCTCTTTCTTAATCTAATCTCCATTATTGAATAAATTAATACACTTAAGCTGGATTAAGTCTAGCTTAGGAGTATGAGGCACTACCAAATGACACTTAAGCTTAGCATTGGAATTTAATTCTTGTATATTCACGTGCTTTAATTATTTATGGAAATTAGATTACAGTTTTTGTCGTAATGATATTTGAATTTCTAGTCTACTCTTTATTTTGCCCTATTATGAATTTTTTGCTTTTTACTTGACCTTCAGGCACGAACTTCTCTCTTTAACCTAGCATTAACATACGTCAATAGTTAAACAATTACTTTTGGTTGGCCTGCTTTAGATGGATCAAGCATAGTGCTTGTTTCTGGAAAATTCATTTTGGCACTTTGCATATCTAGTTAGAGTTGTTCAGAATTTTTTTTATTTGAAATACTTCTATTTAATTATTGTCTTAATTTCTATGAATATTCTATAGAATTTTATATTTCACTTGACCTTTATCTTGAGTACTACTTTCTAGTTGTTACTATGCTTTTTTTAACTACTTTTTTTAATAGAACAACGAATAAACTAGATAATTTTTAGGAAAAAAGATGCATAGAAACAAGGAAGATTCAATGTTGGAAATCTCTCTTGCATAGTGGATAAAAATGAATGGGCTTAAACCTTTATGGTTTTGTTTAACTTTTAGATTGTTTATTTCATTTACATAAAATCATTATTTAAAAACACTAAATTTTGTTATTTCCATCTTGATTGGAAGTTCTTGATTGCAGGCTTATGTTGAGTTAAATGCTGGGGAGAATGAAGATCAGTATCAGAAAGCATCATAGTCATAAAAGAGATCTTTAGACTATTATAAAGTTTGTTTAAGCAGTTCTTATGCCCAAACATATGATAAAAATATTTTTGTGCATTGAGTTTTTTTTCTTGAAGTGTCCAAATTCGATATTATATAGCAAAAATTAAATATTGTTTAGGGCATGCTTTACTCATTGTTCAGGTTAAGTTTTTTTGTGACTTGGAAGTTGAGTTCTAATCATGAAACCCCTATGTTATGTAGGGTAATACGTGCCTGAAACAGCTTCTTCCTACATTCAATTTTCTGGGAGCCTATATTATGCCCTTCTATTTTGTATTTTTCTGTTGAAATGTGGCAAGATGAGTCATCCTATGTCCTCTCGAGCATATATTTGGTTTGTTGCATTGTGGCATTTCAAGCATTTAATCACTAATGTGGTGTTAATTTCAGTGAAACTTGAAAGTGCCAATTAATGTTTGTAATTAATATATAGTAACATGCATTTGGTACCTTAATGTATCTGTATTAGTTTCCATGTTTATTGTGCTATGCATTACCAAGATCTGAATTTTTTTAGTTAGGCAACTCTTTTAACGAACTGATTATGATATTGACCAGAAAGTGCAAGTGCTTATCCTAGTTGTCCTGCAGCTGCGAGGCTTGGTATAAGTTACTGTAGATACAGACTTGGTCAATTTGACAAGGATCGACAAGCCTTTCATTGAGTGCTTGATGTAAGTTTGTTTTAATTTATAGTACAAATTTCATGACATGCCCTATATGTTCTTATAGTCCCCTTTTATTTGTTTCCATTGTGTAGTTAGATCCAAAATATATTGATGCTCTTGTGGCTCTTGAAATTATGGAATTGCAAACAAATGATGGTGAGATTGTACTTGTCAATCTAGGAGGTAGTGTATATAGTTCATTTTTTTGTTTGTTCATAATGGGTTGGGTTTGGTTCACTAAAATTTTTTTTTATTGATGGTTAATTCATGTTAGTGTTATTTTTTTTGTAGTTCATGGTATTCAAAAAGGAATGCTGAAGATGCAAAGAGCTTTTGAAATATATCCATATTGTTCAATGTCATTAAATCATTTTGCAAATGATTTCTTCTTTACTGGTCAGCATTTTGTTGTTGAACAGTTAACTTAGACAACACTGTCTATAATTAATCATGGGTTGATGAGAGCTCATTCCTACTACAATTTGGCAAGATCATAGCATAGCAAGGTATGAACAGTCCCTTATCCGTGATGTTTATACTATCAACCATTCTTGTTTATACTCTTAACACGATGCTTAATCAATTATCCCAATGATTGCATCTTTCTTTACTCTAGTATACAATATGCTCTATTTCTTTTTATTTGTCTTAAATCTTGTTGTATTTGATTGCATATTAGGGTGACTTTGAGAAGGGTAGGTGGTGTTACATGGCTTCTATCAAAGAAATTAACAAGCCTCAGGAGTTTACTTTGCCATTTTATGGTGTGTTCATATATCCGCTAACTACTTTTTCTCTTCAGTAGTGTTATATTTCTGAAAAGAGTTGTGTACATGAAAAAATATTGCGTGCTATTAACATTGCATTAGGATATTCGAAATTTTACTCTTTGTAGCATTGTATTTAATTATTTCTTAACAAAATAATTCTATCATGGCCTGCTTTGGAGATGAAAATTTCCTATAATAGTTATAAACTAAATTGTTTTTGTTGTTCAAATTCACTATATGCTTCTTTGATGTTTCTCACCAGCCATTCTTTGGAAGTGATCTCATTGAAATGGTAGGAATAAGAACAATTAGAACCTCTTAGATGTACTCAAGTTTATTTTATTTTTGAGTTGAGTGCATATAGTGATGTTTGATCCATCCAAGTTGGTTTGGCATTTTTAAAAGTAATTTACTAAACTTCATTGGTTAACAAATGATAATCATGTCTTGTGTTTAGGCGCACGTCGGGAGCAAGCTCAACAAGCAGGAGAAAGTAGCTTGCGTTCGAGCAGGCAGAGGGGATAGAGAAAAGTATGAGGCTAAAACTGCCGTGAAATAAAAGGTATGTCATAGTTACATTTGCCATCTTTAATTGCAAGAGCATCTAATTTTTTTTTTTGTTTTGTTACGTGATTTTGTTATTTCAAAGCTTATTTTTATTTTGGTCGGCTTGAGATCAGTTTTTATTATTGTTTAACCAAACTAGTGGGCTAAGCAACAGGCAGAAGCAGCACTTGAAGGCGATGCTGCTGGATACCAAAAGAGAAAGAGCAGCTCATTCTCATCAAAAGAAAAAAAAGCAGCAAAGGGAAGGTGGTAAGCATTTTAGGGGAAGGAAAGGATGGAAGTGAAGCTCGGGAACTCCAATCGATTTCAGCAATCTGGGATCACATTTTTTGGTAGGACCAATATCTTTACTTAGCTTCCCTTTTATCATTCTGATTAGTTTCCAAATCATTAAAGATATGTATGCGATGTATGAGGCCAATAATTATTGATTAAGATTTTGAGTTAATTAATATTTTCCCTTTAAAGAGGTGCAAAGGATGCGTAAACCAAAGCCGCCTTGAAACAATGTTCTGAATTTCATTTAACTTTTATATTCAACTTCTAGTATTATAATGATGTGGACTTTTTTAAGTTTCAAAGTCTAGAAATTTTTATGTCAATATGAATCATGACTTAAGTTAATAGAATAGATGTCAAGACACTTTTTTAAATCATAATGAAGGATAAATAATAAAAAAATTGGTTCATGATATTTGTTTAGTATTTGAATTTTTAGCTTGTGGCTCATTAAGTATTTGACAAGTAGTATAACAACATTATTTTGTATATTTGAGGATGAATGGTATCAATGAGGTGTTTTTAATAAAAAATTTCATACTCAAAGTAATGTATTTGTAGTAGATGTTAAGAATAAATCTTAGATGTCATATTATTAGAATGATTATTTGTATTTTGTTAGATTTAAGTTATAAAATAAAAATTTTTAATGATATTTTTTTTATTTTTAATGTTGATTATATTTGTGAAAGATATATTTTTTATAAGCACCAATAATCATCTTTCTTAAGTTTTCGAAAGTTATGTAGTCTCTTAGGTTAGTTCATGTTGTTTTTTGTAATAAATGAATATTTTATTTCAAAATAAAAATATATATTATTTATTATTTAATTATGAAGATATTCATATGAGTTGGATATCTTTTTTAGTTTATAAATTAAAGGTATTTTAAAAATATAAGGAATTTGAAGGTCTTATAAAAATAAAAAATTGGTTTAATATAAAAATTATTTGAACTAAAAGAGAAAAAAAATTTTATCTAAAGAATTTCATTTTTTGCACAAACAAATAAAATTCATAAGTAATTGTTTATTAGAAATGTACCAAAATAAAATAAAATTGTAAAAAAAGAAGAATAAAACAATTGTTGAGATTACTTATATTGAACGAGAAAAAAATTATAAAATAAATTTTGAACAACTATTAATATTTTTTTATTTATGCTTTGATAACTGTAAATGAATACAACAACTTGAATATAAAGTATAAAAAAATATATTTTTTTGTTCTTTCATGAAATATAAGTTTTTTTGTCACTGATATTATTAATTTACTATCATAAAATATTTCTATCATTATATTATTTTTTAAAAACAAACATTTATATTTTCTTTCTTTTATCTTTCCAAATGAGCAAATGTACAAAAACTATGCTTTGAAATACTGTTTATTTTGGAGTGTCATTATCTTCATTGTTGCTAGGAGGACCAATTTTTGCAGACCAGTTGAAGGAGAATTTGTGCTTTTACTAAAGTTGAATCTAGGGATATATTATTCACACTTGTTCACCAGTCGTCATCAATGCAGACGATTTCTTAAATATAGTTTAATGAAGGACGATTGCTTTTTCGCTGTCTCTAGTGCACCACCCGTCATGTATCCGTCAATATCCAAAGCATCCACTATTCCCACATGCTTCACAAGTAGCAAAACAAAAGTTAGTATATCGCCTCCCCTGTTGTGCATGCTCGCTCAAGTATTCTTCTCTCCTTGCTTCAAAAGCACCAACCATGCCGATGTGATCACCTACCAACTTTGTCCTCCCCAAGCATAAGAATCAGGTGCACAAGCACTCATGTTATCTGAAACCGGGAGGGATATGTGATCCATTCTATAGTTTCGGTCAGCATCAGCCTGCATGCCTACCCCTCAACCTCTTCATGCCATTCGATGAACTGTACCATATCATAACAAGCGTGCCAGGCATTTGCATGCCTACATCCCGTGCCAAGTGCTCTTTTGTGCTCTTAACCCCTTATACTATGGTTGTGTTTCATGAGGATGATGCAACAGGTGCAGATCCTGGGGCTTCCAGTGGTAGTATAACTGTGTCGCAAAGTGCCACACAAGAACTTGCTGATCGGCTTCCAAGCCTTCTGTCAAATTAAGGAATGTAGAGACAATCCATACTGGGGCATCGACTTGCCAGAGTGCAGCGAGCCCTACCTTATCGTTGAACTGCCCCACGATATTTGTAAGCGTTTTTTAGCATATCCAATGACCAGCTCTAGAAGAAGTTGATTGCCTTTACTGACTTCTGTGAATACGAAGTTTAGGATGGAAATCCACTGGTCCTGCTCGAGAACAATACTGTTGCCTTCTAAAATGCACTAATGGGTCGTCTAAGCTTGGATTCTATTATGCATGCCAATTTGTTTATCCTCCTATTCTTTAGATTGTCTGGTGATACATGTTCCTTTGGCTGTACTGCTACATTCCTGAAGTAGTTGGTGATCAAGTTGAGTTGTGGCATCTCTGAAGGCCTCCATCTTTTTTCACACCACAATCTTCTCCTTATTTTGAGAATGAGCTGGGCAAGAAGCAAACCCCACTTGCCCAATTTCTTAAATTCGAGAAGGAAGATCATTGGCCAGTCAGAAAGTACGTACATGACAGAAGCCACGGTATCAAGACATATGGAAGCTCCAAGCAGGACATAACTGATCATGACGTCACTAGTGTCAAAGCCATGCTTTAGGGAGAAAACGAACAACAAGAAAGCGAGAAGGATAGCAGAGGAGCAGATCACCCAAGAGATGATGCTAGCACGTGAGCAATTAACGATGCCCTTCGTGTACATCTCATCATAGGCATAGCTGAGTTTCATGCTTCTCAGGCCCAAAACTTCCTTGACAGTCATCTCCCTCAACAAGTCTCTGATTACCTTGTATACGTCCACAAGTGGAATAACGTCCACGAAGAAAGGCTTGCAAACTGAGTACATATCGAAAGCTCCTTTTAAAGCATTCAATTCGTCTTTTTCATTTTCGTCCTGCACACGTGCTACCATTGTCCTACGGTTGGAAGAAATCTTGTTTAATTGACTTTGCATGCTTGAAATGACCGTGGAGCTACGTAAACTATAAGTACTAGCTTTGTAGAGCGAGTAAGACCGCTCTGCATACTTGATGATGGCGACAAAGAATATGAGCAGGGTGGGAGCGAGTAGGAGGTTGCTTGAAAGAGACCAGAAAAGAACATAGAAGACAATGATGAGCTCATAGGTGAGTGCAAGAAGGTGTCGAGCCCACAGCTCATTGTCCTCCATGGAATAAGTGGTGATGGTGTTTGGGCCACCAAGGTGAAGCAGAAGGAAAGGCGCCTAGAATGCAAGGATGGCATTGTTGCTGTTGTCGTCCATGCTGCTGCTTAGCTAGCCAAGAACGAAGTTGGCAACCCAGTTGGCCAAAAGATAGTTGCTCCAAACAACCATTCTTATCCATGCTCTCGATGCTGAGGTGTTTCTCAAACGTCCAAGGAAGATGAGCAAAAATTTTTGTATCGTGTGGCCTGCCATTATCAAAATACGTCCATCCCACTTGCTCCAGAGTTTCTTATATTTTCCCAGAATATCCATTAATTTTCTGTCTTCTGTGAGATCAACTGATTGCAGAAAGAAAAAATAATTTCACTTTCTCCATTCATTTCGATCTCCCTGCTCCATTTTCCAGCAGGTGAGTATGAATATATTTGATGGGGAACCCAAGCTTGTTTGGAGCAATAGCCAAAACATGATCAACTTTCTCGTTACAAAATAGCACGAAATATATATTTTTTTATGGGACACCTCCGATTTATAATTGACACATAATGGTTAAATAAATTCCTTGCTTGTGTGGGAAACTACTAGGTAGTTAACATCCTTTCCTTAATGCCTTTCAATCTTTCTTACAGTCATTCTAAAAAACTTACATCATCGTTTACTCAAACCTTTGCAACTCTCCTCTATGGCATAACTTTGTTTCTCAGTTTTCTTATATGAAAAAGCTCATTGGATTGTGCCATAAGATTAAAGCATAGTTGTGGTGACAAAGTTTGCCTTTCTTGGGATCTAATGTCACATCCTCTATTTATTTTATTTTCAATACTTTAATTTTGAAATGTATTTTTTATAAAAAAATTAAATAAATACATTATGTTTCAAAACATTTGGTATGCTCACATATCCAAAAAGAAATGAAAAAATATGCCTAACCTTCGAAATCAATTTTATGTGAAGCCAAATATATGAAACAACATAATGATCGTTTTACAATAGGCAATTAACATGTCCAATAAAACCAAGTAGTTGTCTAACTTATTGCAAAACATTTGAGTCATAGCTAAAAAGAGGGGATGAGTGAATTGTTTATTTAAAAAAATTTTCATTTACAAAAATTAGTTCTACATCTTACACTTTTTTTACTTCTTTTTCTTCTCCTTCTTTTTCTCCTTCTCCTTCTCCTCCTCCTTTTCCTTCTCCATCTTTTTCTTCTCTTTTTCTTCTTCTTCTTCTTCTTCTTCCTTCTCTTTCTCCTTCTCCTTCTCCTTCTCATTCTCCTTCTCCTTCTCCTTCTATCTCTCATCCTCCTTCTTCGTCTCCTTCTTCTTCTCCTTCTTCAACTTATTCTTCTTCTTCCACTTCTTTTTTCAACTTCTTTTTCCTTTTCTTCTTCGTCCTATTCTTCTTCTTCCCCTTCTATCTCAACTTTCTCTTCTTTTTCTTCTTCTTTCTTTTCTTATTCTTGTTCTTATTCTTCTTCCTCTACTTCTTCTTCTTCTTCTATATCTTCTTCTTCTTCTTCTTTTTCTTCTTCTTCTTCTTCTTCTTCTTCCTCTTCTTCTTTCTCTTCATCTTCTTCTTCTTGTTCCTCTTCTACTTTTCATCTTCTTCTTCTTCTTCTTCTTCTTCTTCTTCCTCTTCTACTTTTGATTCTTCTTCTTGTTGTTATTGTTCTTCTTCTTCCACTTCTTCTTCTTCTTCTTCTTTTTCTACTTCTTCTACTTCTACTTCTTTTTCATCTACTTCTTCTTCCTCTTCTTCTTCTTCCTCTTCTTCTTCTAATTCTTCTTCTAATTCTTCTTCTTCTTCTTCTTCTTCTACTCCTCCTTTTTGTTCTTACACTTCTTCTTCTTCAACTTTTTCCTCTTCTTCTTCCTCTTCTTATTCTTCGTCTTCTTTGTCTTCTTCTTCTTCTTCTTCTTCTTCTCCTTTTTCTTCTTCCACTCTCTCATGCTAATTTTTCTTCTTTATCTTCTTCCTTTCTTCTTCTTCTTCTTCTTCCTCCTCCCCATCTACTTCTCCTTCTCATTCTCCTTCTCCTTCTCCTTCTCCTTCTCTTTTTCCATCTCTTTCTCCTTCTCATTCTCCTTGTCCTTCTTCTTCTCCCTTTTCTCCTTCTCCTTCTCCCTTCCCTTCTCCTTCTCCTTCTCTTTTTGCTTTTCCTTCATCTCCTTCTCCTTCTCCTTCTTCATGATCTTCTTCTTCTTCTTCTTCTTCTTCTTCCACCACCTCCTCTTCTTCTTCTTCCTCTTCTTCGTCTTCTTCTTCATTCTCTTTCTCTTCATCTTCTTCTTTTTCTTCTTCTTCTTGTTGTTGTTGTTCTTCTTCTTCTTCTTCTTGTTCTTCTTTCTTTTCCCTTCTTTTTCTTCTTCCTTCTTCCTTCTTACTTCTTTTTACTTCTTCCTTCTTCCTTCTTACATCTTCTTACTTTTTATTTATCCTTCTTCCCCTTTTTTCTTCCTCCTATTCTTCTTCCTCCTATTCTTCTTCCTATTCTTTTTCTTCTTCTAATTCTCCATCTTCATCATCATCATCTTCTTCTTCTCCTGGTCCTTCGTCTTCTTCTTTTTCTTCTTCTTCTTCTTCTTCTTCTTCTTCTTCTCTTCT